>OZ038508.1:70522588-70970088 GCA_964036315.1 Acanthosepion esculentum | reverse complement strand
AGCATGTAATTTACACGGAAATATGACGATTTTGGAAAATTTTAATAGATATTTAGCGCGCGGCTTAAAAAACAAATTTACCGATAAGTTTGTTTTAAATCATAGTGATTAAAATGCAAAACGTCTATGTTGAAAATATTCTTTTTGAATGAAGGTAAATTATTCAAATAATTTATGAAGTTTTTTTTGTTGAGTTTTGTTTTAATGAGTAAAATTAAATTAAGAAAGTCATTTTAAAAATATTTTCAGTACTTCTTTTTGTTTTTATTATCACGTTTCGGTTGTTGTAACCTTCTGTCTTCATCAGGTGTCGGTAAATAAATACCATACATCTGGGATTTTTCAGGAAATGTCACCACTTCTGCCACTTCCGGGTCTTGAATAAAAGGAGGGGTTGGAATAAGTAGAGGTGAAAATTTTCAAAATCTAATAAGCGAGGGTTGGATTAAACAGTTGTTTCGAAAAATCTGAGGACGGATTAATTCATAATTTATTTTATATGAATGAAGGAATGGTATTTAACCATATAGCAAATTATTTAATGAATGTTAAAACAGTTTTCTTCTATGTCATTTTTTTTACTGCAAATAAATAAACCTTACAAAGTATGTTAGTGTTCCGCATTTGTTATTCTTGTTATAACAACAACATTAATAATAATGATGATGATGATTGTAAGGACTTCCGGTCCCACTCGGGAATGATGGGACCAAGAAGGATTCAGCGGGGAATTTAAATAAAATATGTTGTTGAGATTACCACGTGTCGTGTCGTCTTTTGCTTCGACTTTTCAGTAGTCAGTCTCTCATATAATATATCTTTCCACCCTAAGCCAGGTGGAACATGGTGTCAAAAAGGGATTCTTTCTAAAAGAAGGAAATTATTTTCAAGTGTTGGGGATGTGAAGAGTGTGAGAAAGGTATCAGAAGGTTTGATTGGTCAGAAGGCTTAAAATAGGGTGTGTTCAATAATCTTCTATCCACAACAATTAATACAAGACAGAAAATAATGATTCAAACCATAACAATTTAATGTATTGGTCTTAGTGTACATGTACATAAGATAAAGTTTTGACAGAGTTATGTCTCTTAGATTTGGAAATATTTGTACCCGAGCTCATAAGGGTTGAAGTAACTATTAAACTGTAGTTTAGAAGAATGTTGTTGCATGTTAGGAATTGTCTATTGGACCAAAAGAGTTCAAAAGAGTTTAAGAGTTGTACTTGCGTGAATGTTGCAATGTTCTTTAACGTCTGACCGCATGGTTAAGACGGGAGTCCTTAGATGTTACATTTTGGCAGCAAGGAATGAGACGCGAGAAAGAAGAGAGAGTGAAAAGAGACAGAGAACCACTCGTGTTTTGCTTATATAAGATGATGTATCACGTGACTGGCTCAGAACGTATTGAGCGCAAAAACAGATTTGTCGCGTGCAGGCAATTTGATTGGTCGAAACTGACCAGCCAGTGAGCTAGTTTTGAGTAGATTAGCCAAAGAATGGTTGTCATACGATTTCTACGTATGTGCGTTTGATTGTCACGATAATTACAAGGGAAGATTCCACACAAGAACAGGACCCAATTCGAAAAAAAAATTCTTTTATTCAAAAAAAAAAAAATAAATAAAATGTTCAGATTAACTGCACAAGAGCCATTTGGTTTTACAAACACTGGAAATTGGCAAAAATGGTCGCAGAGATTTCAACGCTTTCGAGAAGCATCGATACTTGGGGGGGGGGGAACAAAACTCAAATCAGTACATTAATATATTGCATAGGAAGCGAAGCCGGAAATATATTCCGGACACGACGAGAAGACGCAAATGTGTACGACTTAGTTTTGAAAAATTCAATACGAACTTCATGCCTGAAAGAAATATAATTCACGAAAGGGCAAAATTTTATGTTCGAGTTCATTTACCAGGAGAACCAGTGGAAACTTTAATTTGCGCATTGCACGAATTAGCAAAAGCATGTGAATTTCCAAAGAAAAATGACCCGTTCAGAGACCTCCTCCCTGTGATAGGACTACAGATTAAAAACCTATCCGTAAATGTTATAATTAATTCCTGATTAGAAACTCGAGAAAGCTAAGGAGATGGCCAGGAGCAGTGAGCAAATAAAATCTCAAATGGAAGAAATATCATTCCACCCTAAGCCTAGTGGAATAATTCTTTCGTTCATTGATTGCCGTGAGTTGTTTTAAAAAAAACTGATTGCGAAAAGACACGAATAATGTTCAAATTTCTCATTCCTCAAGTACTTCAAATGTTCTTTTCTCAACCAATATCTTTTAAATTATTTAAAATATAACGAGGAAAGACAGCAGGTTACACGACTAAAATATTTTAATTTGTTATAATTTGTTGAATATGTAATGAAAACAGAAAGCCCGAATAAACTTAAGCTTTATTCCACTTTATCAATATGTAGAGGCCTGTTAGTTGGTGTGACCTCTCGAATTTCTATTTAACGCAAAATACCAGAAAATATGAAACAATAAGAAGGAAGACAAAACGGTTTATAACAAAACAATATTCATATTTATATTTAAGTATGTAATGATGTACAAGCATAGGGGTTACTTCCCTTTGACAGGAATTAATGTCTTTACTAATGTTTTTTTTTTATTTTAGCTCATAAAAAGTTGAATGAACTTGCCCCTCAAAATGTTCCTCTGAGAGAGTTGAAAGAATTCTGTAAAGCTGAAAATATATTGATAAACTTTTAGCATCAGAAGAGCTGAAGGAGTGAATGTTCCGTAATGTTTGTAATTAAGTTTCCGTACGTACGTGTATGTGTGCGTGTGTGAATATGTTTTCATAGTCGTTAATGTCGTTAAAATATGTCTGTATTTAGCAATTTGTGTTTTCCTCTCTTTCATTAAAGGCCAATCCTTGGTGCATAAAATTTCATTAAAATGTAGATGCTTGGGTAACTATTGCTAAAAATTCAAAAGCCAGTAATAATCGAATATCTGTCAATTCATTAACTAATACAGTAGAAAATTAAAATATTAATGTCAACTTTGAAAATTTTTAGCAATGATTACCCAAAGTGCAATAGGAGAAAAAAATATAGCACGTTAGCTGTTAAAAAAAAATTCAAATAGGTTTAATTTGCAGGAGGAAAACTGTCTAATACTTTTCACTGACTTCAGTATCTTAATGGTAATGAGTCTTTGGAGTGTCTCCGGCAATGCCATCAGCATAGCGGAGGTTATTGAGATTCCAGCTACCAATGGTCACTCCTACCCAGGAGAGTTCTTCTGTTGACTATTGCATTGTCTCTTCTGAGTAGAAGCCAAAGCACGTGGATGAAACGAGGCAGCTTTGCTGTACACCCTTCCAGATGGTAAACCATTTCATCAGTTACACCTCTAACTGCCGCACATTGCTTATTGTATCTTCAGTAGGTCAACTATCGCTCCATTGAAACCCATCTTTGAATGTCGAACTGAGTTCTATCATTTTCATAATGATCCTGATGCTGAAGATCTAATCTCGTTCCACTTTCGCAAGCCTATCTGCACCTTAGAGAACTGTTCCTCTGCGGTCTTCTGGGCTTTCTGCATCAGGACCCGTAGAATTGTTTTGGTAGCGTATTTGATCAGTGTAATGGTGCGATGTTCTTCCTAATATTCACTCTCAGAGATCTCTGGAATTTGGATAAACACTGACTTCAGCCAGTCTATTGGCCACTCGCCCGTCTCCAGGATCTTGTTGCAAAACCTGGCCTGTACATCACTCCGATCCTTCATATAGTTGTTTGTCTTAAACAGGTCTGCCTTGACATGGCCTCTCGCATTTGAGTAATGGCAGGAGCATACTCTGTAGTGATTTTATCGTCATGATAAGCATGACTGTCATCGTCATGATACAGACTCTCGTCGTGGTCTTTCTCTCCTGGAAGTCAATTAGAACCCCGGCCTGTCTCGTTGTTGATGTTTGTCTTGACTGAAAACCTTTCCTCAAAGACTCAATGATGATGTGTGCAATGTCGCATTGTGATAGTATAGGCCGTCCTCTAGTTATGCATAGTTTTCTTCAAGTTCCCTAGCCTTGTCCGCCTTGGCCTCGACAATAAATAAACCGCTAACAATATTTGTCGAACGGTAACTATTAGATCGCAACAAAAGTTCGTAGCGTTCTGTAAGTGAATTTCGAAGGCAATATTTTATATTTGTACATAGATTTAGTCAACTACATATGTGGTATTTTGTTCTACAACCTTTAACATCTTTGAGGCAGATTCATGATTCCATCTTTCCAGAATTTGACATCTTTGTGGGTAATGTACTGGGCTATGTGGTTTGTACAGTCTTCCAGAGAATTGGAAGTTCTTGCCATTAAAAAAAAATGATGAAATTGAAATAAGTAGAAATCCAAAGGTGCAATGTCGATCGAGATCCGACTATTGGCCGATTAGCCTTCTACCTCTTTTTAGGAAAACTCCTAGAGGCCCTAATCAATGCTGAATTGGTTCATCATCTTTCATCGCAGGGCTTTTTCCAGACTAGCAATACAGCTTCCGTTTCTCCAGGTCAGCTACTGATGTACTGACGATAATTGCGTAAAAAGTTTATCATAATTTAGATAAAAACGCTAAAGCTCAGGCAGGGTCTGGCATTCAGGTATTCTCCACAAGCTGAAAAGATATGGATCTCCGGATACATTTTTGAGCTATCGAGTCTTTCCTGACAATTCGCGATATGAATGTTATCCTGAACGGACATTCGTCTAGATCCTTTCGTACTAACGCAGGTGTCCCCCAGGGCACCCGCGTTAGTACCCCTTGGTCCTACGCTGTTTTTTTTTAATTTTCATTAACGACCTTCCTAATGACATCAGCTTTTGGTATCTACGCTGACGACACTACGATTTACTCATGCCTCGCTAGTAATACTGATCACTCAAAGTCAAAATGCAGCTGATGTACAAAATAACCTCAAGACCGTCGTTAACTGGAGCAAAAGAGGGCATGTCAACACCTCCAAAACTAAACTTCTCTCACTTAATCCTCTGAGAGATCCCTCTCTGCATTCGATCAGTATGGCTGATGCTAACCCCCAGGAAAGTGATTCGTTGCGCCTTCTCGGGCTAATATTCTCAGATGACATGAAGTGGAAAGACTATATTGAATCCATTGCTAGGTCAGCAGCTACGAAAGACAGTTCACTTTGTTGGGCGAGACAATTTCTGTCTCTTGAATGCATTTTGCATATCTATAAGTCTATTCGCCCTTGCTTAGAATATTGCTGCCATATATGGTCCGGTGCCCCTCATATTTACCTGGAGTTCCTTGATAAGATCCAAAGAAGAATCAGCAATAATATTGTTCCTAATCTCGCGGCTCGGCTTCAGTCACTTGCCCACCGCCGTAAGGTTGCCTCTCTATGGCTTTTTATAAATATTTTCATGTTAATTGTTCGGATGAGCTCTTCGCCATGGTACCTAGACTGTATGAATTTAAGTGCAGTACTAGACTTGCGTCGAGATCCTATCAATTTACAGTGGAGCTGGCTAGATGGAGCCGTAAATTTTATGCTAACAGATTTTTTCGCACATCGCTTGTGGAACTCCCTTCCGACTTCATGGTTTCCAGTCAATTTTAAACTTCAAAATTTAAATGCAATATCAATCGAGATCTATTGTCTCTTGGTTACTTTTTTCTCTTTCTGCTCATTACTAATGTTTCTGTTCCTAATTACTCCACACTCTGTAACCCCTTGCGTTTTAGTGGTTGTACTGCCTTGCCTGGGGTGATACCGATTAAAAATACTGTGCAGTAGAACATCTTAGTCAAGTTGTACTAATTTCTGATGGACCTGTATGGAGACGTGAGGTCTGGCGCTGTTCTGATGGAAGACGACGCCATTCCGATTAATCATTTCCGGAGTTCAATTGCCTTAATTCAACGCGCGTCTGATTCAAGGAAGGAGCTCTAATTCACAATTCCCATCAAATTCTGTCGGATACATAGTATTACATTCGGATGCAGATCGTCATGTGAAGTGGTTAACGCTAGTTCATTTCGTTTTATTTTTCAAGACAACTCTCACCTGACTGTTATAAACATTCTATTTTTCATTACCTGTAACCAAGTCTTCAAAAGTAGGTCGTTTTGCTGTATTTGAACACAGAATCGCATATGGAAATTCTGTCCATTAACTTTTTTTCGTTAAATCGTAAGGCACATAAACCTTGTAGCGATTCACATATTTAAGTGTTTTCAAATGCTTTACAATGAGATGTGGATTATCTTTGCGATGTGCTGTGACGTATGACTTGAATTAGTTTTAATCAACATTTCGATTTAGTCATCATTAATGAATGTAGGCCTGCTGGAATATTCTCTGTTTTCCAGATCAAAATTTCCATTTTTGAACCAAGCGAACCACTTACGATCTGTAATTTTGGCAATGGCATCATATTTGCTGTCTGTACAACTTTTCGTTTTCTGAAAGTAAAAGAATATTACATAAAGAAAATGTATTCAATTTTCCTCCATTTTCACTTTTAACGCGAAACATTTAAAATCCACAACCCACTCACGAATCAAGAGAAAGACACATTGAAATGCTACCTTTCATAATATGTCTGGATGTCATAAATTTCAGTCACGTGAAACAAAATCCCGCCTACAAACACTGCCCATTGAAAAATGCTACACATTGTGTTCCAATAGTAGATCCGGTGACTAAACCGGAAGAAAAATCAAGCAGAGATCAAAGATATACATCCACTTACTAGTGGAGTAGTCAGACCTCTCTTATGATATACTACTTTGTAACAGGTGTATTGAATAATATGTGCCCATAATAACCGTGACACTCCGACTAGACAAACTCCACATTGTGTTTTCATTTTTGTGTGCGTCCGTGTGAACTAAATCTGGGTAAGGCCGAGTGTCCGTCCGCTCAACAAAAGAACGGAAAATAAAAATATCACCACAGCAAGAAAAGAAAGTTTTCAATATACTGGGCTCTATATTCACAGATTCACCAAGCACGTTGGGAGGTAGGTAAGGGACACTTGGGGCATTTTCGCGGTTCCGCTTATCTCTTCTCACAACAGACTAACGGGCCAGATCTTCCTTTCGACTAGCGAGAATATCATCTGCCCCTGACTATATCTCTATTGCTCTGGCCGTCTCACTTTCGTCACTGAGTGCTAACTCTCTCCTACTGCCCCTTGGCCCATCTCTACATCACAATATACGGATTGTCACCCGCCAACGAACAGATCCTTTCTGACTGACTTTAACCGTAACTACCTATATATGCCCACGACCGGAATTCGTTACCGTCCAACCAACTGGTACTTGATTCCAAAATTTTTCATTTCATTATTTATTTTATTTTTCCCTACATGTGGTTATAAAACCAGTCCCAGATAAAATAATTTAGTGCCCACTTGACTTCGAGAGTGTCTCTAACCGATTTCTATAGGGAACCCAATGTGTCATAAATATAAGAAAAAGGACAATAAAAATGTTTATAAACACAGTTTATATCTTTTTAAATGTGTGTTTAATGAATGTGTGTGCATTCGATAATATAAGTTCAGTTAATAGTTTTTGTGTGCCAGAATTTAGTGCGTAATCGGGTGAATAAATTTTTCCATCTTATTGAAGAATCGTCCTAATGTATATGTGAATAATTATTTTTGAGTAATAGAGAATCCTTCATTAATTGGTGTAAGACAACGTGAATAGATTTAGTTAAAACAGAGTAACCGAACATTAGGAAAGTCAGACGTGAGCCGATCTATTCGTGCGTGGATCAAGTCGTGGTGATTTTTGAGCAGCTCTGATTGATCCTAAAATTACTTTCTAAAATTTCATTTTTTTCTAACACGAATACAACTAATGTGCAAGAGCCTACGCACAGAAAACATATTTAGATACTTCTCTCACCATGGTGGAAGCGTAAACTTCTGGTTAGTTTATCCAGCGAAGACTTATATTTTTATATTTGATACAAAGGATCCTAATAAAAATGTCAATCTAGATTAGTTCTGTTGACGATCTCGATCAGTAAAAGCCGACGACTTTTGTCTGATATTGAAATCTCCGAATCATTAAAAAATTTACTAAACTGCAAAAGTAACTGCTTTTAAAATAATTTGGTTAAGCATCGAATGCAAGAAAGAGGCAAAAACTGAATTAAAAACGAATTCATGTTTCATATAAAAACGTTCAAAGAGTAAGAGAAATAAAACAGGGAAGATAAAATTTATAAGAGACTCGAATTTTTAATTCATCAAAGAAAAAAATAACTGAAAGAAAGCTCAAAGCGTTGAATTAGGAATGATTTAGAAGGAATATCGGCCACAAGACGAATTTAAAATTGATTGTTTTTACAATGGTGCACAAAAAAAAATATGAAATTAGAATGAATTAAGTAGTAAAATCCAAAAGAATTACTTACAAATGGCAGTGATACTTAAGTTGTAAGATAATTTACAGACTTAACATAGCAAATGAAATGTGCATAATACTTTATAGATATTCCGTAAATAAATATTTTAGTTGTATAAGAATATTGTATTGAATGAAAGATGAATTAACTAAAAGTTCCTTAAAAATTAGAACAATGAAAGAGAAAATATACATATTCACAAAATGTCCTAAAAGAGGCCAGATATTAGAAAAAACTTATTGTTGTCAAGAAACTATCAAATTTTATATTTAATTATGAACAATGAAAATGGTAAAACACTTCTAATGGAATGGCTTCTACTTCGGACTGAAAACAAAAAGCGGAAAAATCGACGTCAGCAACAGGGACGCCAGAAAGAGACGAAAATGAAAATACTGTGAGAACATTATCTACGACTTGAGATGTCAATGTAAGACAAACACATTCATTGTGTTTCCTTCTAGCTAGATAAGTGGGCAAAAGATATCTGCAACACCATACATACGCTGATTGAGTAATAAAGTAGATTTTAAGCATCGATCCAGGATGCCCACCTTTTCTAGCGTACATGTGAACGGTGTTGAATTTGGCTTTTAATCTGTATGAGTTCGTATCGTTCTTTCTACTTAGTTTTGTTCTCTCTATTTAATATAGTAGCCTTTCATTTGCTTTTTCACGGGTCATCGTTGGAGCGAGTCACAAAATAAAGTAAAATTATCACTTTTTTGCAATTTTTAAAGACTGTTCATGCACAAGTAATATAGAGTTGGGTAAATTTTCATGATTTCTCTAACATTATCAAAAAACATGGGACTGGGAATATTTTGCATCAATTTAATCGCTTTTGGCTCAGTTTAATAATATTCTCCACACATATGATTGTATGAGAAGCACCACCATGGTAATTGAGAAAATGTAATTGAGTCGTTGAAAGCAGAAAGAAATGAACAGAAGGAACACTATGAAAGTTACTGGTGGGAAGAGGTTGGTGGGGTGGTGGTCACACGTGGTTAATTGGCTTTCAGTTAACTAGGAAGTATTTTTGGGTGTGACGCATTTAGCCCTATATCAGGACTTCACCGGACTAAAATAATATTTATGTTGATGGAATTATATATGTATAGGAAGGGGAGGGGAAATATAATAACGCAAGTATGAAACGCTGAAAACGTTGGAATGCTGAAATTTTAAACTTTTATGTAGTCTAGTCAATTTCATTCAGTTTTCTTATACTTTTGTTTTTATCACTTTTATTAAGTATCCCACATTGTGATAATAGATCTGCAGAAAAAGGTGAAATGTTGTAAGAAATTGGACGCTAGTTTACTGTGGATGATCTAGCGATCATAGCACTTTCTATACCTTTTCGCATTATTAAATGTTCTCTTTTAATTAAGGCAGCGTTTTTTTTTAAATCGAAATTATAACCAAATTCATTACGATGAGCAACTAATGCATTGCGTGTATTGTTTTGTAAAAGATCCCTTTTGTGTTCAATTAATCTTTTTTAAATTCTCCGAGGTTTCTACAATGTATTCCTTGCGGCAATTATTACTAGCGGTAGAATAAATTCCTGCTTCAAGTCTTAGCTTATTTTGTTTTGTATTAGTTTTTTTTTTATTGTTTTAGAAGTAGTTATAACAAATTGTATGTTAATCTAAGAATAATTTATTTTTAATTGTAGTTGTGATAGAGTTGGTAGAGAGAATAATATATCTTAATTCGAATGGATATGCTTGAATGGTCTATTTTGAAATATTTTACGAGCCTTTTGTTTCGCGTTGATTTACTGTATTAGAGGAGATTAAAAGTATTTTCAATGTAATTCTCCCCATCATGTAAATATAGAGGGCTACAAATTCTGAGTGCTCTTAAATACAAAACGATAATTATTCCAGATTTTATTTTGCTGTTATAGTGAGAATAGAAATTTATGAAATCATTTTTATTAGTTGATTTGCGATCGACATTTAGTTTTAGATCATTATCAGTACGATGTAATATAATATCTAGGAAAGGTGATGTATTGCTTGTTTCTGTTTCATAAGTAAATTCAATCGTATGTTCGACTTTGTTTAGTTTATTTATAAAGTCAGGTTATGTAGTTTTCTGGGTATATACTAGTAGCACGTCAGCAATATATCGGAAATAGGCTAATTGTTTAGGTAAAATAACAAGGGCCAGATTCAAGAAACTTACCAAAGACACGCTAACGCTCCACTCAGAAGCGAACCCATTGGTAATCCAAATTTTTGTCTATAAAAATTATTGTTAAAGGTTGTAGGGATATTATTATTATTATTATTATATGGAAATACGGATATTCCGCCAAAAGACGTTAAATTCAATATCTTCGCTACTAACCTTGGTACGGACAACACGTGTCTGACTTCTCTCTGTGATATAGCGTGTATTACACGGAGTAATTTCTCCCTTTTATCATAAAACAATTGTAACCTAAAAAATACACACACCAGTACACACAAAAATATAAATAAATTGTATGAAATTAATATACAATTTACCATGCTTTTCCTGTTATTTATAATGTTTTCTTGTTATTTGTGCACATTTTATTTTCTGTCAAGTATGCTTTTATCTCCGTGAACACAGGGCTAATTTCTGTTGTAATGATATGAGGGAACTCCCACAAGGTGAAATAGCAATGATTGGTGATGAATCGGCAATTTTTTTAATGATTTTATCTATTGGTACAGAGAAGCTTATTTTTTATGGTGTTAGATGCTTTTTAAAAAAAAATGTAAGTATTTGTTAACAGAAACGATAGTATAAGGGGATTTAACAGCTAAAATATTCCTCTTAGTTTTTCGATCAGGTTGTCTGAATATGTGATGGGCTGATTGTTCCAAGAAGAGGTGTTGAATTTTTTATTGTGGCCGTTTATAGGGAACACTACCAATACCTGATATAATGGGGTACATCGGAGTACCTACTTTGGCTATTCTAGAATGGTATTTTATTAGTTTATACCATTTTGTTAATTGCTCTGTTAAATTTCTGTGTCTCTATAATTGTGTTCATCTATTTTCTCTATGTGTTGTTAGTACCATTGATTAATAAATTAATTTTATCATTGTATGTGTTCCTATTCATAATAACAATCCCACCTTCTTTATCAGAGAAGGTGATGTAAAATTTCTTATTTTTTGTTTTTTTTATGCTTTTCAGTGTCTCTGTGGTAGAGGTCATTTATTGTTTGTTCCTAAAGTGGCCGTATTTAATCCTTGAATGAACCCTATATGTGCGAAATATTTTTCCCTTTTTTTATGCAAGCGCCATAAGTAAGAAAAGTTTAGGAACTACTATACTAAGGAAAAGAAGGATGGGAATATGTTGTTACAGAGATCCTTCTGCGACAGGAAATCTTAAGACGGAAAGGTTTGTCTTAAGAAAAACATACAGACTAAATAAACTGACTGTTTCTGATGAAAAGTGGACTATCCATCGCAGATAAAAATGCTAAACTGCGAAAGCTGGCACCGGTGTTCATTCGATAGTCTTACTCTTGTCTTAATAGTTTTCTGTTTGGTTAAATCTCTACTTTTGTGTGCATCTCCGTAATTTATGGCTGGTTATTTCGCTTTCGTTTTCCATCTAAAATCAAGAAAAATGTATAACCTTACTGCTAGCACTACTCTACAATTTCATCAGCATAACAATATTATGTTTGGCAATAGTTTTTAGCTTTGTAATTTTTAGATAGTACCATTATGTAAAAACGACCATCAAAATATTTAATATAACATATACAAGGGAGGCGTTGAAAAGTTCTCAGCCCAACTGAAAAGGATTCCTCCTAAATGTCTAAAGATCTCACCTGATTTGTCATTTGGGCAGAATTTGAGAAGTGGGTCAGACCCAAAGCCTTTCAGTCCATCCCCATATATATATATATATATATATATATATATATATATATATATATATATATATATATATATTGAAAAATTATTAAAAGTTAATTCACTCGTGAGTATTTTTAAAAATTTCCATTAATATAAAACTAAACTAATGTAATTTCAATTGCTAAAAAAGTTACACTGAAATTGTATTGATATGAATTGTTGAACTGATTTGAATTGTTTTCTATCATTTTCTCTATAGCACTGGTCAACTCTAAGTGAAAGGCGTAGTATTGTGCCTGGTGTAAGTGAATTTTCATGTCTGAATTCTATGCATCCACTAACAATTGTCACATGCTCAATCAGCCTTTCTCTTATTGGTTATAATTCACACGAGAACTTTGTGGGTATGCACTATCATTAATAAAGATGAGCACCAAACTTGAATATAAAAAGAACCGAGTAAATCCGAAGTATATTTTCAGTGAAAAGTTGTGAAAACTTTTCAAACATGATTAAAAGTTTGTTTATTTGGATTCTTATCATTTGAGACTTTACATTTTGTGATCACTGCAAAAACATAGATTTGAAAAAAACTGATTATAGAAATCTTTGGTACAAATGTACCAGCAATAGAAAAGGTACAACCACACACTTTTGAAAAGCAATTTTAAATTACTTTGCAAAACATATATTCTTTCATGCTTTAATTTTGCTTCTAAAAGTGAGAAACTAATATAAAACTAATTGTTCTTCGGCAGAATTGAGTCACTGTCACTCACTGTGTGTGTTTATCTAAATCTAAAAATAAACATGCTAAAATTCACCTTCATCCCTGCTGTGAGCCGACGGCTTAGTGGTAGAAGTTCCTTCTGGCGCCAATTCAGTCGGGTTTCGATCCTTGCTAGAGGCAACCGGACGTCTAGCCACACTGATGGGCAGCGAAACAGTCTGTCTGTGGATGACAAAAAAATACATATATATATAATTTAAATTTAGGCATTGTTTACTTTTCTGTGACTAAAATCTTCGATTGCACGATGACGGATAGGTTTGTCAGCGGAAGATTTCAACCCCGATTATAAAAATATTTTTTTAAATAATCCAGGCCACTTTGAAATCTATTCTTTTTTTTTAATAGATTGATTTAATATCTAATTAATCGGATTTCGTTTATATATGTCCTACTTTTGCTGTTAATATATTGAAAACGGCATTTTTAAACAGGCTTTTCTGTTTTTTATGAACTCGGATAAAAGGTCATGAGGTTGATGGGTTATCCCCCCTTTCCATACTTGCCAATATTTGATCCACTTTTCAATTTCCCGCCTACACTCTTCCTTCTTCCACTGGCGTAGGCCGGAAATATTGACAAGTGCAGAAGAACAAAAACGAAATTTCTTTTGTAATAAAGAAATAGGAACACTTTGTGCACCACAGTCAACCACATCATAAAGAATTCCTCCTAAAACATAGAAATCCTTGGATTCCAAATAAACAAACTCTATTTATTTATTTGTTAGCATTTTATTTCAGCTTTAACCAGATAAAGTCACAGCCAGTATAAATATGAAATATTGGGTCAGAACAAAAGTTTGTAGCGTTTTTAAAGTAAATTTTCAAAGACAATGTTTGGATATGTGGACATATTCGTACATACAACCATATATGTGCCATTTTGTTCCACTACTTTTCGCCATTTTTTAGGTAGTTTCATAATTCCATCCTTTCAGAAGTTAGCATCTTTCTAAGTGGTGAACTGATCTAAGTATTTTTACAGGCTTCCAGAGCATTGAAGTTGTTTTCATTATAAGACTTTTGTAGGGATCGAAAGAAGTGTTTATCCAAGAGTGCAGTGAGTTTGTCAGGTGTAGTAAGACATCCCAAGTTTGCAAAGATAATGAAGACAACACGCTTCCGATTATCCAATTTCAAAAACTTTTCATTGACTGCTGCCTTTAATTGGTCGAACTGAAAATAGTACTTATCTGAATTAAATGGTCTTACTTTGCAGAAGGAGTTCATAATTCACAATGTCCTTCCAATCCCACCATATACACAGCCTCATCTTCATTTTTCCCAGAACCTATACATTGTTGTAAATAATCCATTTTTTCACCACAAGCGGTGTTTTTAAGTGTTATTTTTAGTGCATTTCAGTAGAGTATCTCAGACAGAAATGCAATCCATTAAATGTATCTCCTTGTTATATCATAAGTCACCTAAGAATTCATAGTTTGTCGGAATTTTATTGACTTTAGGTCCGTACCTAAAGGATAAAACCTACTACCGGTATATTAACCGGGGTCCGACGTAAAAAAAATGTAACTTTGAAATACAACTACGCACACAACTGTAGGTCTACATATATTTTTATTAGAGGGGTAAAAAAGTAACCTTTTCTTGCAAGATATTCCCCTTGCTAGGGAGTTGGAAATTCCCTGTAGTAACAATAAAAAAAGGACACTACAAACAAAAGTAGAGTACAAAAATCAAGGAAAAATAAAAAAAGATTACCCACTTTTTCCTTTGCCAAAAATGGCCACTCAAACACGTGGTCAATGTAATTTAGGGTCTCCCTCGTGGGAGTAAAAACAAAGTTCTGTTAAAATGGCCTCGTTAACTCGCGGCCTATATAAATCTAGTATTCCCTCGTGGGAGTACAAAACAGTTCTACAAAAAATTTCTTCCTCAGGACTTCAATGACGACTGGGTCTTCCCGGGAATTTCTTCTTTCAACCGCCTCTCGCCTACTCGTCAGATATCTTCTTTCTAAGGAACAATTCCTTAAAGTTCTTCTTTGAATACTGAACCTTACTAAGGAAATAAACAGACTCGCTTATTCCTCGGTTCTAAATTTACTGCTCCCTCGGCAAAGAGGCTCTATCTGTCAGAAACTCGCCACTTCACCGGACCCCGTAACTTTTTTAAGCAGTCACACTGCCTAAAATCAAGGTCTGACACCCAACAGGTGGTATCAAAAAGAGGGCCCGAAGTCGTTTAGATCGGCGTTTATATACACCTTCCTCCCCTGCCACTTGCTGCTGCTGCTGCTATCAGTGACAGACCCGGAAAACCCCAAAGGGCGATAATCTCCCAGTCCTTCTTCATTATAAATTTTCACATGTTTAACCTTCTGATATCTCTTCACATCTTCACCCGCACGGTCCGCTACAAATGGTGACTACCCGACGTGATTTCAACTCCTGCTAACACACACAAGACGATATATATGTACAAACAAATTCTTATACAGACCTTCCAAATGAGAGCCAGTCAAAACAACATAATATTGGAAACTCCTTTTCTATCCTACGCACGCCGGTACTCTATTAACTAAAGAATTTTTAATTCACTACAACATGTTTACAAAACAACTTTCTCCTACACGGCAAAAAGGAATTTCTCCTACAACACGTGGAAACTGCAATTACTACTATGAGCGAGCCTTACAACTCTTTCTCCGCACTGGTCTATATTTGCTTGACCTTTTCTTTCTCTCGGCGACTTTTGACCTCAATTTCACCCGGCTTACCAAACGGAGAACGCAACGCCATTTTTAACCAAATTCAACCCTCTTCTTCTGGACTGAAATAGATAAAGTGTGAACCACATCTCAAACAAAGGCGATTCACCGTCCTTTATCTTACCCTGCAATGATGCAACACGAATTATCTAAGAATTTGCGAGAACGATATTCTACCGTCAATAATAGCAAATTCTCCCAACTTTCATTCGACACTCGGTAGAAATTCTATATCAGCTCAACTTGGCCCCGGGGTAGAGCGACGCGCTCCCCCCACTCACCTTCACATGGCCGACCATCGTCGCTGACCACAAGAAACAGCCAAGCCTAGCAGCAGCAGCCACCAACTTCGCCACAACGCTGCTTAAATCTTGGGCGCCAATTTTATCCTCGCATCCCCTAAACAACCTCATCTTTCAAGCAAAAACTACGACCAGGCCGGCAACAGGTTGACGGGACGACAAACCCAACTCTACGTGGAGCATTGGAAAAAAAGCAAATGCTGAACACTACCGACATTTCATCCAGGACGTGCCACAACTCTGACCCACTAGAGAAATACACAGCACCCTGACGATAACACAATCACATTCGTCGAATCACGCATCGCAATCTCACTGAGACACATTTTCTTTTCAGTTCAAAAGAACAATTTTCAAAACTTTTTTATATTTTAAAAGTTCGTTTCCTACAACTTTTAATCCAGAGGGGAGGTATTGTCGGAGTTAGCTCCTCTTCATTTCCTTAATCCTTCAACAGGGGTCTCGCTCTCCTGACTATAAATACTGGCTGACCCTTCTCTCTCTCTCTCTCTCTTTCGACTCAGGCCTCGGGCCACAACCTCGCGCGGAGGCGAGGTAAAACTTTCTCTTTTTCACTTAGGTCAATATGTGACATCTCACAGATACAGCGTTTCCCATATTCTGGGAACACGCTAAGGACAATACACGTACGTACGGACACTCAACACAACACACACACACATAACTTCTCCATACAAACACTATGTAAATTTTCATGTCTTCGTGTATTAATATATTTGTTTACCCATAATATATAATTGTTTACCCATGTATATCGGTCTTGTTTGTTTTCTTTGTCTTCTCTGGACTTAATTAATGCCCGACATTCTGATGTAGCTGGACCGGCCAGCAGGAAAGTTTAACCTTCTGATATCTCTTCACATCTTCACACCACGGTCCCCTACACACTCATGCATTCCCATGCCAGTTTATTTTGCCGGGTCGACAACACCGCACGCCTCTTCAACTATTACCAGACTAGCAAGGACACGACTATCATTAGTATAATTCCCACAACGGTCGGCCAGGTTATTATAGCAACCAAATTCTCTTTTCAGCCTGAATTCGGCGTACCTATTTTTTCTAACTCCGTCTTCAACCGTCCAAGATCAATCTTATCGATTGGCCTTAACAAAGCCTTTTCTAGCGACATCTTAGGAATCTCCCTTACAATGGGTTCCCCATCCATTGGCATTCGTTCCTACCAGCTCTAACAAAGCCTCATTCTTTTCAAACTTCTCTTAATCGTTCCGGAGTTATTATACTCGGAGACAGGTGTCCCAGCGACAACATGTCTAATTGTGCTCTCACATGCTCTAACAACACCGTTAAAGAGTGACTTGTTTGACGTACCTTAATCATTATAGCTAATAATTGAAAACAACTTTGCAAATACCCCTCTAATTTCTGCAATTTGGTTGTTACAGACGTGGTTACATTTATCACTTCTTTTCTAAAAACCTGTAGGTGAGAAATCAACCAATTGATACTCCCTCTATTCTTAGCCAATTCCAGCCTAGTAACATTGAGTATAGATACGCTCTCTCTAACCGACTGAGCCATTGCTTGTTTTCTTTGTTCTACCGCCTCTAATTTCCTCTTAATTACTCTCACTTCGCCTTCGGAGACTGTACCAAACAACACGTTTAATGCCTTTCCCACTATAGGTAATACTCTTTTGCCTGATCCGTAACAACTTTATTCCTTTCAAATAGTAACTCATATACTTCCATTGTCTCTCAAGTATTAGGGATTCTTGAGCTAAGGGGTATAATATACGGTGGTATTCCGGAGTCTGTAAATAGTCTCCGGCGACGTGGGTCCTGGCTGTATCTAGTTTGTCCACTTCGGTCTTCAACATATCCAGTAACTTATCATACGGCTGCAGGTCTATCACCAAAGTTATCAATCACTTTGATCTAGTTATAATCACTTCGCTAGTCTTCTTAAATACAGTATTCTCACTGTGTTCTCATGTATTAGCTACCACAACTAGCATCGTCAGTACCACGAGCCTCCTCTCGTCTATGACTGCAAGTTAGATGGAGAGAATAATTTGTCTTACTCAATCATTTTCTTATTGATTTTATCGGGTGGTTACATTTTAGAGCGATACCTCAAGCACCGACCCACACCACCACCAGCGCCGTGCATGCATGGGGCCCGTCCACACAGTTCACCAGTACTGATGATAAATGCACAGTTAGTCCCAGACCGTCACTTGTTCACCACAGCCACTGTACTGGTTTCACTTAATTCTTGGGCTCGGGCTGCACTGCTCCCCTCAATCACCGTTTTAGTGGTAAAAATCCTCATTAACACTAGGTGCTTTTTCAACCCGCAATCTACTCTGCAATTGAGCTAACGGAATTTCATCCGCTTCTTCCCATTCACTCAGTTCTTCTTCCCTAAGGTTAGGCTCAATCTCTGCTTCCTCAGAATGTCCCGCTGGAGTCCGACTTACTCCCCTCAGCCTTCGAAGGGTAGTTGGGCTAATTTCAATCTCCTCACTCCCTTCACTTTCACTCTCAGTCTCTAACCCTTCAGGTTCTACCAACGTAGTTTTCCTCAGCCTTTTCTGTTGAGTTTTTGTTTCGGCTCATTTCCATTCTCCTATTTCAGCTAGCTTTATATCATTCGCATGCACTCTCTTTACCTGTCCGGTCAATTGGTCCCAGATCACAAAGGAAACCGGACCCGTCTGCTCCACGATCCTATAGTATGGACTCCATCTCTGGTCCAATTTACCTTCTCTCAGGTGTATTTTATAATACACTGAATCGCTTATCTGGAAGGAAACTTCTCTATTTTTATTACTCTATCGTTTCGCCTTTTCTAGGCTCTTTGAATCCTCCTCCTCCCCACCTGCTGTTGTTCTAAAACTATTTGGTGATGATCCTCTCCTAAATACTTCCTCCTAGGTCGTAACAGATTGTCTATAGGTAAGACTACATCCCTGCCATATATCAAGTAATAAGGAGAAAATTTTGTCGTCTCGTTCATCGAGAACCTCACAGCTGCTAACGCTTGGGTTACGAATAAATCCCAATTTTCCCTATTATTCTCTGTTAGTTTAGCTAATACATCAGCGAGGGTCTTATGAAACCTCTCTACCTTAGCGTTACATTAGGGGTGATATGGAGAGGTGGGTATGTGCTGTATGTTTAATTCTCCCAACGTCTCTCTCATAATCTGATTCACATTCTCCGATCCATTATCAGTAACCAACTGTTCGGGGGCCCATACCTAGGGAATATTTCGTTCAGTATTTATATCTTACACGGTTCGTGCCTTCTTATCCGGTATGGCAAATGGCTCAGGCCAATTCGTCAGCCAGTCCACAAAACTCACTATGTAAGGATTACCTCTATGTGTTTCTCCATAGGGCCCGGAAATATCCATTCTTACTTTCTGAAATGGATAATTCGGAACATCCGTTTCTAATACTGAGGTGACCCTACTCCTTCGACTCTGTACTTGGCATGTTACACATTTTTGTACATGGTTCACAACATCATTAAACAACTTAGGCCAGTAGTAATTTCTCATTATTAATCCATACGTCTTACCAATTCCCAGGTGTCCTAACCTCCTATGGCATTGGTGTAGAATTTCAGCTCTCAACTTCTCAGGTATCACCATTTTTAAACTTACTTCCTCATCTCTTCCTGAAAGGTAATACAACACTCCATCGTGCACCATATATTTGGAGGTACGCCCTGCCTCTACCCTGGACCTGATAGTTGCTATCTCGCTAACTACTTGGTTTTGCCTAATCATATCTCTCCAGTGGGGGTCGGAAACAATCTCCGTTTCACTCGTTTCCTGATCTTCCCAACCAAGTCTCTCTTTCAACGCCTGTGAATTGATCACATTAATTTTGAATGATTTATCATCCACACCCAGCTCCAACCTGACAGATTCGGTCTCTAATTGCCTCGGAATCCTCAAGAACAGGTCAGCACAGGTATTATCCTTCCCTGCCAAATATTCTATTCTGCAGTTATACCCACTTAACTTCAATGCCCACTGTTGTATCTTCTTATTCGTCCACTCCGTCTCTAACAAATATTTGAGGGGTTTGTGGTCTGTCCCAGTTCCTTATCAGTAATGGCTATTACCTCCCGATTACCGTTCAGTAACCTCCTCAATTTACTCCTATAACGCAAAATTGTTCTGATCTAATTTTGTTTTTCAAATCTACTCCAATTTCAATTTAAAAAAATATGTGTGTGTGTTTCCCAAATTCTCTCTGTTACAAGAGGATATTGAGCAAAATCAGGACTTGATAGAGCAAAGCTGAGCAACGCATCCAATTTACATGGAACTGTCAAATCTAATTCAATAAACAAAAAATTTCAATTTTTTCACCAGTGTTATCATCAGCTGAGTTCATGTTTTGCTATCATTCACTGATTATGTCTATCAAAATTTTTAGTCATCACTGAGAAAATATAAATTTATTACAAAATATTATTCTGATGTATGTTTGTGGACTAATTAGCCATGGTTAGGTGTAATTGGTAAATGATTTTTCTGATGTAATCAGTTCTTAACTCAGTATCTATGCTGATGGCATAACCATTTATTTCTGCTTTAATAGTAAATCTGAGTGGTTTGATAATGTCAAATTGTCAGCTGATCCACAAAAAATTATCCACATTCTGTTGTTAAGTGGGGTAAGGAATGGCTTGTTAATTTTAATGCCTCCAAAATGAAACTGCTCTCTTTTAATCATCTGAGAGAATACTTTTTATTTTCCATCAGCATGGCTAGTGCTAACTTCCAGGAAAGTGATTCATTGTGCTTTCTCGGACTCAAATTTTCCTCTGACATGAAGTGGCAAGATTATATTGAATCAGTTGCTAGGTATGCTGCTAGGAAAGTTGATTCCCTGTTACGTGTTAGACTATTTTTCTCACCAGAATCTATCTTACATATTCAGAAGTCTATCATTTCATCCTTACTTTGAATATTGTTGCCACATTTGATTTTGTGCTCTTAGAAATTCTTGATAAAATCCAAAGAAGAATCTTCAATGTTATTTTTCCTGGCCTGTCATCTCAGCTTAAGTCATTTTCTCACTGCAGTAACATAGCTTCCTTATATCTTTTCTATAAATACTTTCATGGTAATTGTTCTGATGAACTTTCTGTTATGGTACCTAGATTTTATGAATTTAAGCACAATACTAAATTGGCAACAAAGTCTGATCATTTTACAGCTGAAATGGCTGCAAGACGTAATTGTAAATCCTATGCTAACAGTTTCTTCTATTGCACTTCTGGCTTGTGGAACTCGCTTCCAATTTCTTGCTTCCCAGTCAATCTTGATCTTCAAAAATTGAAATGCAATGTTAATCGTTATCTACTGTCTTCTCAATCCTTGTTCTTTTAATCTTCTCTCTCCTTAATTTTTTCTCATATTCTCTAACACTCAGTAACTTCTTGTGTCTTAGTAGCTTTATTGCCTTGCTTGAGGGTGTAATGAGTAAAACAAATGCTCAACAAATGGAATTAACAAAGTTCTCAATAAACAATAAGAAAAAGAAAAGGTCAAAATAATACTAAACAAATGATATATTTGTAAATCCAAACTAAGCAAAGCAACAGTAATAAGGCAAAAAGTTCACTAAGTAAGAATGGTGTTAATATGCAAATGGGATACAGTCAAATGATTATTGTATTCTAGCTTAAAGACAAAAAAGAACAAAATATGATGGATGAGATTGAGAATTAGTGCACTTTTATTGGTTAGGAAGAAATCCCAGCATGCATCTGCAGGATTTGTCTATAAATTTGGGGAAGGGGATGTTCTTTGCAGCCATTCCTGCCAAGATTGGAACTAATATTAACATTTCTAATGAATAGAGAAATAATTCGATGTTCATCATAGTAAATAAAGAAGAATAAACTTAAAGGTTAATTGTACTAAATACATTAATTGCTATTTTAACATTTTTTATCAAAAGCCAGAAGCAATATGTAGGGAGGAGGGAATAAACCCAGCAATACTTGCATAGCTATAACTATAGTTATTGAAGAATGAAATAGGAAAATGTTAAATGATAATAGTTGAACAAATTACAATTCACTTATTAATATTTCTAGAGTATCTTTTTGTGTCTTTCTTTCTTAAATTGAACCTGAATATTCAAAGCCAAGTAACTAATATAAAACATACAGATTTAAAAGCTAAATTGAATTTGTCAAAAGAATTTTATGCACCATTTCAACTATTGTTCTATAATTATTAATTAAAAGTGAATCAATAATACAAGGTGCTTCTTAAAAATTTGGTTAAGTTGGTTATGAAAGAAAATGACTTCTAAAACCCCATTTTCATCATCTCCTTTGCACATGTAGATACAAAAAACAATCGCAGTTCATATGCACTGACCAAATTTTGTAAATCTTTGGGTAGTTTCTTATATATATATTTATGTGTATGTGGTCATTTTCAAGATCTTGTGTTCTGTAAACATGTCCTCTTTTCTATACTGAAATACTGTAAATACTGAAATACTGTAAATACTGAAATACTGTTGATATAGTAAACATCTTACTTTCAAGCACGATTCTTCATTGACCAAATGTTTTTGGAATTGTTGTATACATTAAAAAAAGAAAAATTCTAACATTGAATCAGATTTTGTTTAGTTTTAGATTTTGTAATTTTATACTTTGTGCTTTTGAGTTTTTCTTTTACAGCTAATATTTTATAGTATATATGTGTATGATTTTTATCAGCATTTGCCTTATATTGGCAGAGATCTGATTACCAAACAACAGATGTGAGAAAAACTGGTTAATGAGTTGTTAGTTTTTAAACTTTATTTCATTTTAATTTCAGTGACTGTCCTGAGAATTGCAATAATGCAATAAGGCAATTCTCAGAACACATAGAACAGAAATAAATATAAAACCTCCAGAGAAACCTTTCTTAATGCCACATCTGCCTTACAGATTTGGTCTTGGAAACTTTCTGGTTAAGGTCATTCTAATCTATTTGTGTAACTACCCTCTATATTCCTGACTGATAAAAATTTACATTAAGAGAAAAGAAATACTAGATGAAAAATGAATACTAATTTCAATGCTTCATCAAAGAAATTTTTAAAAGTGGAGTAGCTAGGTGATGAAAAAGATAAAAATTTCCATTTCCTAATTAAAAACATTTGTAACACACAGTTGTCTTGATTTTATTTGGGTGTTTTGTTTATTAGGAATCCACTGTTGATGATTTTGCTGTAGAAAGCATTTACTAAAGTAAATCAAAACATTAAAAAATGTCTATTTATAACTTCAGGAATTGTTACAGATTTTTGGTTGAATTTATTGAAAAAATGCTTTTTATTCATTGTTAATATTTAAAAGCTCTCATGTTTTTTGTGAAGGATAAATAAATAAATAAAATGTATATTTATAAAATCTATATGTTTATATAGTAATTGTTACTTTAAAGAAAATAACATTTTAATCAAATGTTTTATTTTTAAAGAAAAGAATGTCAATCTTTTGGTTATCACTAACTTTGAAACAAAGTCTTTGAAAATTCACTTCAGATTTTGAGGTAAAAACAAAGGAATATTTGATATTGATTATGCATTAATATTCTGTTTATTTCAGACAAAATGTGGTGAAATTATCATTGCTGTCAATCCATTTCGTGATTTGAAAATATACACTGAATATGTGAGTTAAAATGATTTTTTTTGCAAATAAAACAAAATTACAAAATATTTTGAAACAGTTCATAAATCAACTGAAAAATAATTAAATGTCTTATTTTTTAACATATGTATAAAGTTCTTAATGTTTAAAGTTTATTTGAAAAGCAAGAAAATGTGAGAAAAGTTAAATATAAATTTTAGTTATTTTTTTATTTAAAATAATTTTGCAAACAAAAAAAAAGATTAGTCATTTTTGCTGGTAAATATAATGACATAAGAATGTTTAAAATTTAAAAACACTTTCAGAATCAATATTTGTCAGTGGCATGTGTGAAGTGGATCATCTATTTACACTTTGTTCTGTATGTGTATTGCATGTGTCTATGTGGCTGAATGTAAAACTAAATGACCATATATAAAAATAAGTTGTACTAAATTACTAAAAGTATAAGACTATAGAAGAAGACTATTTACTGTACTTTATACAGTAATAGAATATCAATTAAAATCATAAATGAAATTAAGAAATGTGTAATGTCAAATCCAGCAAAGTTTTTAATTAATTTGCTTGAGAAATCATTTGTACAGGATTTGAATGAAAAAGAAAATGTCCCAAAAAATTGTCAATTGATATTCAATTGTCTTTAAAGCTTATAATGTTTGTTAATAATGAACAATTGGCACAGGTGTTAGGCTACATTGAAAATATTTACTCAGAGTCAAAGAATGTATAGTTACAATCAAAAATGAAACAAGTTCAGATTTCATGTAAAATCTCAAGTGAATGTAGGAAACCCAAGTAAATCTGATTAAAACATTTCAGCAACATTTTGTTTAAGAAAAGAATATTTCTACTGATAACTGTTGTAATTCATAATATCATTATTTATTTTTCATTAAATACATATAATTTACGCAATTTACTTTTTATTTAATTTATTTATAAATACATCTATATTGAAAGTGCAGTGGCAGATGAATTTAAAATGTTGATAGTTAAAATAAATGAAACAATGTGCTGAAATATAACTTACATGAATTTTAAAAGTAATTTGGCTAAAACTACAATATATATATTTTTAGCAACAATTTATAAACATTGAATTTACAAGTGAAATTTGCGGAGCCAATAAAGAGTGCCAACCCCACAAGCTAATTTGTGTTCAAAGAAAGGTGTGAACAGCCAAGACAATGATGGGACAAAAGATGAAGGTTTATATTTTTATCAGACATCAGTTTTATTTCATAAAAACGATGTGTATTTTTGTACAACAAAAAAGATTTGCTCGACGAAATGGCAGCAGCCCAATAAAGTGGGATAGGCAGGTACAAGATGAGGGCAACAACACTCAGAAAACAGTCTGCTTGTCTTATGTGAAAGGGTTTTCAGAGAAAATACAAAGCATCTGCAGTCCATATAACATCAGGACAAACTTCAAAAGCTAGATGACACTTCCCCCATAGAGGAGAACATGACTACAGACTGTGTGTATACTATCCTGTGCAGCTGTGGAAAGAAATATAAAGGGGAGACAGGCCGCCCACTTAAGGTAAGGCTTCAAGAACATCAGAACATGAGGGGAAGTGGAAAAATCAGGTGTGACTGACCATATATGGAGAGAAAAGGGAGATCACTACCCTCAGTGGGATCAGGTTGAAATCATAGACAAAGAACATCATTGGAAAATTTGTAAAATTAAGGAATCAGCACATATGCTAGGCCACAAAAAATCTCCTGAGCCAACCAAGCATAGAAATGAATACAATATGGGAACCAGTAATAAGGAGTGTCAGAGAAAAGCAATAATAACAATGGAAATTGCAATATGAACTCTGGTAAAAATATTGGCAATGATAACAGCAAAACTGGTAAAAAATGATGCTGAAGACATTAGGTTTATAATACCCAGAAATTCATATGCAGATGTCCTCAAGTCACATGGCACAGTGGATAAAGGTGTTAGTTAGATCAAATTGTGAGTTAAAGCAGTGGAGAACTTGGAGAGTTATCAGGAGATAAACTGATAACGGACATGTGGCATATCATTATTGTATGTGTCAACTCTTACTCTGTCAACTTTTCTGAAGAGCCACAACCTTACCACACTGTTACTGTGGTTTCCATAGCAAGTTGGATTTTGTGAAGTTGCTAGCCCTATGATTAATAGGTTTTGAATTCAGAGTTTTCCTTCTCCTATACCAGTTGCCAATCTAAACTAGGGAGCTCAGTCTGACCTGCTATCAGCTCGTAGCTGCAGAAGAAAAGAGATGAATCCATACCTAGACAACAGTATTTGTGTGAAAACGAATTCATCAACTTTGGCTGGAATTTGAACTCAACATATCAATCCCACTATCTTTGCTGATAACTATGACACTATGTCCACATCCACCATAACATTATTATACATTGATTTATTTGAATTACTCTTCTTATCCTGGTTGTTATTAGTCATTACAAGATACTTTAGGTTTTTGTCAAGAAGAATGAGAGCAATCTAGAAACCACCTTCCAAGCTCCAAATTCACTGAATACTTCAATCTAATAGAAGAAAATTGTAGGTTCACAAAATATTATGTCTGGCAAGGACCCCAATATGGAAAACTTTCAAACATCAAGGAAGAAATGAGAGCCCCAGTCTATTTAATATTTTCCTCAATTATGCCCTGCACATTTACAAATGCAGATGTAAAGAGATGAACACTGATCATTTAAGTATTCCATACTACATCCCAAATGAATCTACCAATAGAAGTCAACAAACCTGTTTTCCCTCCCGAGACCAATGTACTGATGATGAGAAGTGAGCTATGCCGATGACATAGGTATTCATAGTTGAAATAAGAATGATGTTGACTAGGAAAATCAACATCGTGTATCAATATTCCAAGAAATAGGACTCAAGGTAAACCCTTCTAAAACAGAAACAATGATCTGGAATTGTAAAGAGTGTACGGATGGCACATACACTGAATCTAACATAAAAATTCAGGATGTGCAATTAGTAAATAATAAACACTTCAATGCCTTGATGTATGGATCAATTATAACAAATCTATTATAGGTGATAAGGAAATTGAACATAGAATAGGCTTTGCAATAGGTACTTTCACACAACACTGCAAATTGCTACAAAACTAAAATATTAAAAATCAAGTCATCATCTTAAATAGCCTCGTCAGATTGAAACTTTCATCTGGATGTCATGCATGGTGCCAAATCCATTCAGAAATATCTAAGTTATCAACTGTATACAACTGCTTTCTCAGATCAATGGTTAAAAATGGCTTTGAGTGAGTGAATTCTTCTTCAAACCTTGTGGACTGATGCTACATAATTACAAACAAAGAATTGTATCAAATAGAAGAAACCACATTAATTGAGGAATTTCAATAACAGCAACTAAAATGAATAGCACATATAATTTGAAGAGAAAACAGTCACATAATCAAGATGTTGACATTTCATACAACTTCAAACAAAAGGCCAGCAAGAAAACTTCCATCAATACTAGAAAGAGTGATAACAGTTACTAGACTTTAGAAACCTATTTTCCTGAAAAATTTATAAATTTAAACCAAAAGTAGCACTGACTGCTTGGCCAATGAACTCTGGTTATTTCTTTATAAGGGAACAGATAATATTACCATTACCCTGTTACACAAAGATAATGAGGGGGTCATAAGGGATGAATTACTTATTATCAATAGAATATAGGCAGCTGTGATGTGCCATAATTGTCCCTTGAGAATGTGGATGTTTATGACTTATAATAGTATATAATATAAATATTTTCATGGTAATTATTCTTTGGTACCTTGACTTTACAAATTTAAGCACAGTACTAGATTGGCAGCTAGGTTTCTCATTTTGCAATTAAAATTGCTAGATGCAACCATAAGTTCAATGCTAACAGTTTCTTCTCTTTCACTTCTCACTCTTCCAGCCTCTTACTTTGATCTTCAAAAATTTAATGTAATGTAAATTGGTATATTGTCTTCTTAATTCACATACATTTATTGTTCTCTCTCCTTATTGTTTCTGTTTTTCTCCTATTTTTTCACACTCAGTAACCCATTATGCCTTAGTGGTTTTATTGACTTGTTTGGAGTGAAATGATTAAAAAAAAACAACAACTAAAATGGATATCACATGTAGAAAGGAAAAAATAATAACATAATCAAAATGTCGATATTCCACAATACTTCAAATAAAAGGGTAGGAAGGAAATCCCCCTCAATACCAGAAGAGCAATAAAAGCTACTGAACTTGAGAAACCAATTTTCCTGAAAAATTGTTTTAAAATAAAAAATTTATAAATTTCAAAGTAGTTCAGACTATTCAGTCAATGAATGTCAAATGTTTACTTATAATTGTCATTACTAATATAATGTTTATGTTGATATCACTGTAAATACTAGAGACTTTGAAATAAAGATGTAATTAATTTTATTTATTATGCTTTAATTATTTCGGATCTTGTAAAAACAATTTGCAAATTAATTTTCAAAAAGAAATAAAAATGTAATAAATATTGTCATTTTGATTTTGATGAGACATTAAGCTTAACATTTATTTAACATTAAGATAATATAACATTAAGCTTAACATTTATTGTGAGTGCAAATCAGCGAATTTTATCTGTATCATATCGGTTAACATTAAAGCAGATGATGCTTTTCATGAATTGGAAAATAATTTTCTTTATTTTGATAGTAATGTAATGAAGAAACACAACCATCTGAAATATGCAAAAACATGAATATAATATAAATAGATAAAATTAAATGGAACAAATTGTAAATTCATTTTATTGTATCTTGTGACAGTTCTCATTTCTGTCACAGTGGCCTATACAGTCCTTCTTTGCTGTCTGCCATATTTATAAATTTTACTGGTTTACCTGTAATTTATTGTTTATATTTTCTACATGAATAATTTAAAATTTTTACCTATGCAGTTAACTTTAAGGTAAGAAATAATTTGGCTTTTTAATCATTAAAATAAAAATATTCAAAGAAAAATAACACAAAACAAAAATAAAAGAATATTAACAACCTGATCACTCCTATTTACTCATGAAATATTAACTCCTCTTGCCTCCTGTTAACATCATTAATAAGAAAGGGTGTGTAGATTATGTGTAGATTATTACATAAAAATGACTCACCAAATTTTTAAATTCACCTTCAAAAACAGTTTGTGAACCATGAACTATTTTTAATTTCAAAATAGCTTTGAATTTTTAACAAAAGAAATAAAACTTTTTTTTAATAGAATGATATTTTTGGGAAAGGCATTTTATTAAGTATCACTCGTTTTTGCTACTATCAAATAAACATTTCACTCAAGAAGTTGTGAAAATACAATATAAATCCCTTTAAATAAAATGCTTGAAGTTATGCAAACTATGAAATGTAAAAGAAGCAATTAAATTTATAATGTCTACTCATCCCTGTTAAAATAATTAAAATACAATAATAGATTTACTTTCTAGAGGAAGCAACTCCTTATTATAAATTAACCAAGTAACATTGTAAAACTAAATTAGGTAAATTTTCAAATATGTTTAATAGTATTTTTACAATATTTAAATAGCCCATTTATTAATGCAATAGTTTTAGTTAAATAATTTAATTCATAATAACCTATTAAAAAAAACTACAATATTAACAAGACATCAATATGGAGGTAGTTGAAGTTTATCAAGAGTTAATATAAAATTAATTTATATTGTGTAGATCCATTCAACCTGTAAAGCAGATTATCTTCATTTTCATTTTATGCTCACATTGGAGTGCTCTTTAAAATCAACTCTTGTTTAAACTGAGTCAAGTAAGAAAGTTTTGGTGTATTTAATAATAGTGATACAATTCATTTTCTACAAACATCAAAAATATAACAAATTGAAAGAAATATAAATCCAATTTGTTTTTTGTTGCTTTACAGATAAATGAAGGTAAGTAGAAATTAAAACCTTTGAGTTTCTATTCTCACCATTCAGATACATTGACACAAATATATCTTATATAGAGAGATATTATGATATAGAGAGAGATATTAGTCTTACATATAGAGTGATATTATGCAAGTTCTTCTCTGATTTAATAAAATGCTACCAATTGCAAGGTTTCATGAATGTTATTTTCATTTTTTTCCAGCACCATGAGCTTTATAAACACGAATATTGGTCCAAGACCCTCAAATCACACATCTTTTACACAGCTGAATGTGCCTTTCAGAATATGCTTGAATCACACACAAATCAAGCAATTATTGTCAGTGGAGAATCTGGTTCAGGAAAGACAGAAAGCACTAAATATATGTTACGACATCTCATGTATTCAAGCTTGGGAAACAAGGATTCACCATTACAAAAAAAAATCATCCAAGTAAATAAATTTTTTTTCAAAATAGACATTTTGAGCCATCTGTGAAAATGTTAACATTGTTTTCTGTATCCATTCATATATTTTCCTTATTTTATCAATGATGTTTCCTACGAATGGCAATTAAATTTCATATTCAGTTTAGGAATTTTCTTATTTTGAAAACACAGAACTTGAGTTTCCATTGCTTAAATACCAAATATACTTGTATATAAGCCAGCTTCATGTATAGTGCAATCCCTGACATTTTTTTGCATGAATTTTAAATCCTCCAGAAAAAATTTACATGTGTATAGTGCAACCAGCCAGTAAAATGCATGATTTTTAACCTCTTCAAAAAATTACCTATGTATAATGTGAACCTCACCCTATTTTTTTGGATAAAAACTGATCATAAAAATTTGCACTGTACTCCAGTATATACAGTAATCTCTTTCCCAATATTAATTTCATAATCTCTTTCCAAAGTAAATCTTGAGAAATGAATCTTTTGATCTCAACTATTTCTACTTACAGGATATTTGCAGTTTTTTCCTATCAGTAAATTTTATTATTTTCTTTTAATTCTATACTTTTCATGATTTCTAATAAGATAGCATTATCTCACAATTTAAAATTTATCAATCTTTAATTAAAATTCACTTAAGGAATAGTGAATTTCTAATACAATATTATATAATAATGTTGTATTCTCCAAAATAAATCATGTCAGGAAAGAAACTGTTTAAATATTCATTAATTTATATTTTATAATTTTTAATATATTTTTCCTTTGATTTCATTTGCATATTTTATAAAAGGAAAATTATTTTTGGTATTAATTTTTTCTTTGATTTAGGTGAACCCATTGCTAGAAGCATTTGGCAATGCACAAACAGCTATGAACAGAAATTCTAGCCGCTTTGGCAAATACACAGAAATATGTTTTAATACAGAAGGAAGAGTAACAGGAGGTAAAAAATAATAAAAAAAATTTTTTATAAAGAATATTTCATGCTTGGGTCAAAGTATTGCAGTTCTTTTAGAATGCAAAAAATATTCCAAATATATTTGAGAGTCAAAAAGATTTTTTTTACTTATGTCAGAGAATAAAGTTTGATTATTTTTGTTACATTTTTATTTCTCTAACAAGATTTATTAAAAAAAGCTTTAAATTTAATTAAGTTCTTAAACAGAAAATAAGAAAAAATGAATTAAAATAATTTGAAAAATGTCTCAGTACCATTTCACATTGAATCGTGAAAACATTTAAAAGGAAAAAAATTGGAAATGAAATACTAACATATGCAGCAATAATTCAAAAGAATTACTTAAAAATGATATGGAAAATTGTAGCAGGTGTCTGTGTGTGAAGTTGGAACATTTCTTTTGTACAATGTTATAAGATTTTCAAACAGTATGTCAAAATAAGTTCTATTTAAAATGCCTCAACATGGGTTCAGGTAACAGAGATCAGGACAATTCTAATGTTACCTAATGTATAAATTTTATGTTAATTTATTTTATGGGCCCTTGAGCAGACACAGGGCCCTGAATAATTGGCCCTGCTACCAGTTTCCATGAAAAAAACACTCTCCCTCATAAATTCATCTGTTCAACTTCTGCAGTCTTGAGCAAATGTTTTAGGCACATAGTATCAAGTGCCTTAAAATTATATAAATTGAGATTTCAAATTTAATCCAAGTTTTATAATAAGGAAAGTGATAAACCAAAGAGAATATTAATCTAAAATTTTAGGCTTGTTAAAATATTTCTAATTCTTAAAATTTCTTTTCTAGTTATTTAAAATATATAAAAATATTTAGGTTAATATGGTCTTTGATTTACCATTTATCTATATTTAAATTTTGAAATTAGTGTCAAATCATAATTTTTAGTTATATAATTTATGGACTTGACACTATGTACATTTGGTTGTTACAGTAAATGAAGATAACTGTTTCAGATCCTCAAGCAAATTTATTATTTTAAAGTAAGCATAACAGACATGTTACTGACTTATGTCAACACTGCAGCTTTGAATTGTGTACAATTTTCATGCTAAAATGTAAATAAAATATTTAATAAAGTTTTGTTCATAATTTTTTTAAGAAAATCAGACAAAACCCAACTTTGAAAAATTCTCCTTTACTTTATACAAGGGTTGGTCAAAAAGTAATACTTGTTGTTCTTTAATTGCAATACATCTGATAGTAACAGCATAGAAAGTATACACTGTGATTGCTTGACAGGCTTTTAACTGCTGTTGGGCCTTTCATCAACATGTTGCAAAAACATAAATGTGGTTTAGCTCAAAGAAGCTTTGTTCAAAGTTTTGATAATGTGCTCTCATAGGAATCACAATTGGTAACGGTAATAACTTAACCATTAACTTTAAGGGTATGACACCCTTCTGGTCCCAAAACACAGTGACTGCCATTTTTCCTGTAGAAAATTCTGCCTTAGACTTCTTTATGTGAGTTTGGGTGGTGTGCCACTCACCAGATGTTCTTTTGCTTAACTGGTAATTTTCACTGTGACTATCTTGCTTAGAAAGGTGCTATTTATGCTAACTCCTTTATGGAGACAGTACTTTGAGAACTCAATTCACACAGACCTTTTGAGTAGCAATACTAAACTGTAGACACTATTATGGTTAACCTGAATATTTTCAGTTTTGCAATAGTGATTTTTCTGTCAGCTGTAATGAGAGCATCAGCCAATTTGGTCTTCATTCACAGCAGCAGCTGGCTTACCACCAAAGTAACTTTCTCCTTTTTCTCTAGGTCTGCCATCTCCTTACATCAAGTGCAGCAATTCCATAAACATTCACTAATCACCTGTGAATATATGCAGCACTTTGTTCTTAAAAAAACTGAAATTCTATGACAGCTCTTCATTTTCAGAGAAGCAGCTATTTTGAAGTAGTATCATGCATAGGAAAAAAGAAGGGTGTCTCTACAAGATTTTTGTAGCTAATAGCTTCTTTGAATTCGGTGTAATACTTTTAAAATTAAATTATTTTTAACCAATCTTCATAAAATATAAAAATCATACGCCCATACATGTAAGGAGATTTATGTATGTATATATGTATGTGAGAAATGCAGTATTTTATATTAAAAAGAGAACAGAGGCCTTATACAATTCTGATATTCTTATTGAATGGAAGAATTAAGAGAAAAATGTAATATTCAGAGAATTAAAGAACACAGCCTTTGCAATTATCAAGAGTTTGAATTAAAAAGTAAAATCAGAAGTTATATGAAGTGGTACTGAAACATTCTCAACCTGACTTACTTCCCAAAATCTGAACAAATGACCACACACTAGAATTTTTTTAATCACTTCTTGGTTGGACTAAATTTTACAGCACCCACTTGTCAAGAAAGAAAAAATATTGATGGTCAGAATTACCTCATCATACTAGATACATAAATATCACATTTATGATACTGAAAAATTGATAAATATATATGGAAAATAAGTTTGAAAATGTAAGATTTGTTTTATTTTCTTTTTCAGCAAAGACCATTCTCACCAATTCATATTGAAATTAAACTAACTTTTTGCAAAATCTTCCTTTGTTTTATATTTTGTAAAGTGCTTTCAAATTACACTCATTTGTTAATGATTCAAGCATACACAAATTGCACCATTTTGATTCTCTCCTATTCTATTCTGGCACACAAAGTTGAAGCCAATATCATGCTCTTCTGGTTTGGCCAAATAGTATTTCTTTTTTGTTTTTGCTCATTGGCCTTAAAGTTATTTAATTTGAATTCACTTCATTCACAAAAAAAATCAATAAAATTTCAGGACATTATACTTTTTTTAAAGAAATATAAAAATGAGACTTGTTTTGTGCTTTGTAATTTTTCATATAGCTTCACATATAGAAACTGTAGTTGAACAATTATCCAGCCGAGTAAAATGTTGCTTGAAAATAATCAACATTACAGGATTCAAGATATGCCCAACATACCCAAAACAATCAAATCAATTTCTGAAAATTGGTTAAATTAATTTGATTATGTTGCTCACTTAAGTGAGAAAAAAAGGTAATGAATAAATCAGACTACAGCATTGGATTAGCAACTAGGAAAATATCTGCTTTTGAAACAAATTGTGATGGGTGATGTAAAATGGATTTTATAACTATATGGAATAAAAAGACAAACAAAATTAACTATCAAGAGCTATAGCAAAGACCAAACTTTGTCCAAGAAAGTGATGCTATATATATATATATATATATATATATATATATATATATATATTAGGATTGGATGAGGAAATGGTTCATTTGAAGCACTCACAATTAGAAGGCAACAATTGGCAAAAATCATCCAGAATTATTGAACTGGTTTCCTTTTTTTTTCAAATCAGAATGCCTTGTTCTTTTTTTCATATCACCCAAAGTTAAAAATATTGGACATGTATAGGAGATATTTTCATGCAAAGAGGGATACATTACAAATTGATCAGTAGATCACACATTTACCTTATAAAAGTTGTTTTTGGAGCCTTTGAGATAAAGAATAATATCCCATTGATGGTACATTATTCTTAATCAGGATAATATTCGGCTTCATGTTTCTTTGGTGGCCAACCATTGTTGCTACGTAGCTGGGAACCTTTCTCTCATCATCCATATTCAGCTGAGAATTACACATTTTTTCAAATCTTCACAGAATTCTCTTTATGAAAAACATTAAATTCCTTATATAACTACAAAGATCATCTAAAACCATTCTTTGGTAAGAAAAATTAAAAATTTTGAAGTTACCTAAAACCTGCAGAAGATAATAGAAGAAAATAAGATGTGTTGATCAATAAAATTGATAATTTAAATAATTTTTTTTTTATTATTGCTTATTAAACAAAAAATATTCTGGCCACTCAGGCATAGATAACTAAACATCTATAATGTGACTTGTCATAAACTTGTCTTCTTGATACTGATTTCATATCATAAATCGATTGAAAAAAGAAAGACGTATGCTTATTCTTTATTAAAATGATCAATTTCATGAAATTGAGGTTATTAGAACTTCTGGGTCACCAAAATATTTTTTTTTTTGCAGAGGAGTCATATAGTTCATTTTAATTAATTCATTAGTATTATATCTGCATTTTGTTTCATTTTTAATTGTCTATTATATTAAAGTGGACTGTAGAGACAATTGATTTTTAACCAATATTCTTTTCATATATTTTAGAAGAATAAACCACTTGAAAAGTGAAGGTATTTTTCTATTTTCCTTTTTAGGCATCATTCGAGATTACATGCTGGAAAAATCTCGATTGGTACATCAATGTCCTGGTGAAGGGAACTTTCATGTCTTTTATGCTTTCTTTGCGGGAGCTGATCTTAAACAATATGAATTAACAAAGCTAATAAACTACAGGTAAGAATACATAAGTTTTCTTGCATTCTATTTAATTAAAACTGGGTGTAAAAAATTGATTTTTAAAGAAATAGGCAACCTGACAGCAAATTATCAATTACATTCCTAAAGAGATCTTCCTACATTCAAAAAGAGAATCAATAAATTCATTGGTAGTATTTTGAATTTGACCCTGACTGAATAAAGTTTTCCCTATAAAGAATTGGTTAAGATCTATGTTGAAAAAATAGTAATTCCTCAGATATCAGATGAATAGATAGGATGCAGTAGTTCTTCAATTGATTCAACTGGAATAATGTATCATTTTTGCTTTTTAATACTTTTGTGGTTATTATGATCATACAGTAAAATGATAACCTTTTCATTTACCAAACAGGATTTGGTTTTCCAGTGCACTCTTTCAAGCTTGTCTCTCTGTTTACATTAATTATCTGGCCATTTTGGAAGTAAAATATGATGTGTCAAAAAACCCTTTCTGTTCCAATCACAATACTTTTCTAGGTATTGATAGCTTCATTGAAACTTGTATTTTTCATCTAAATCCAACAATTATGCTGATCTTTGATGACTAATTCAATACAACAGCCATTTTTCATTACATGCAAAATTAAACAAAATTAAATAGATATCACTGAAATTTGTAAACAAGATTCTCTCCTAGCAAATTTTTGAATTCAAAATTGTATAGCTTGTTTTTCATGAATTAAATATTTCATTATTTTTACTAGATTCACAAATAGAAATTATATGACAAAAAAATGTACTAAAAATAATGTCATGAGTCAATAAATTATTTTAAAATATAAAAACTTTCTCATTTAAAAAAAATCAGTAAAGATGAATGAAATTACAATAAAAAAAATGAAATTTATAGTTATTTCCTTTTGTATTTTTATATTATTTCCTTTTGTATTTTTATATTATTTCCTTTGTAACAAACTACATGTAGAGTGTAAAGTTTCTCAAATACCTTTAATTAACTGAATTGATAAAAAGAAAAATTAATATTTAAACAAAAATTGCAATTGATAGATAACTTTTGTTTTCCCTATACAATATGATTTATTGAACACATTTAAATTGTGACTTATTGAACACATGTAAAATGCAAAAGAAAAACAAAAATCAACATAAGATTAATTGATCTTTAATTATTTTCATGCAGAATTCTGAAAAACACAGATATTCATCTCATCAAAGATATCCATCGATTCAAAAATTTGTATACTCAAATCATTGAAATTTTCAGCATAATAAATTTTACTGAAGAGGTCAGTCTTTGTTTTATTAAAATTCATATGCACATGTGTGTTTGCATTCTTTGCAAAGCAGCTCCTTAATAGTTGTTCCATTTCAACATTTCAACCTTTTGATGTACTTTTTCTAAATTCCAACTGGTTCAATTTGTAATTGGCTAAGCTATATTCTAAGTTTGACTAAATCTTAATTTTGAAAGTTGGTAACATGAAAAATACTTATAAATATCCTAATGAACTGAACCACTTGATATTTCTTTTCAATGAAAACAAAACATAACTACAATCACTATAAAATTAAAGAATGTTTTCATACAGTGTATATATAATAATTATTTTGATGGTATTTGTCTGTGAGTTCCCAAAACTGATCCAAACCTAAGAACAATCACAGAAAAATTTTAGATTTAGTCACAAACCAAGTAATTTTGAGTAAAATTATGCAGCAACTAAAAAATTTGCTATTAGAAATAATTTCACTCATACAGATGTCATTTTTAAGAAACGGTTGTGAATAACAAATTGCAATAATTTTATATCATATAAAATGTACTCTTTATAATAACACGGCAAAGAAAATTTTTTAAATTCACTTGAAGTCAAATCCCATTAGGTCTCTCAATTTAATAAGTGTCTTATGAACACTGTCACAACAATAATCCTAATGAATAGAATTTGTTAAATCAACCTCCTTTGTTGTACTTTTTTTGTAGCAGACATGAGATTTTTAAAGTTGATTTTTGTTGTACTTTTATTTGTTTATTACAAAGCTGGAAAAAAATAAAGAGATAAGGATATTTAAGTTGATAATGGCTGAACTATTTTCTACAACAATCAATTTTTTTATATCATATGGAAATGGATTGAACTGAATTTAGACTGGTTAAAGAAATTCAACTATTTCAAGTGATGATTAAAAAATTAAAAACTACCTTAACAGATTGAATTGTAATTAGCAGAGTAAATATTAATTTACATTTCAAAATAAACATCAATTTAGGTTTAAAGTTAAATGATAATCAGTTTACCTTTTTTTCTGGACAGGATATTAATACTGTTGAAAGGATCCTTGCATCTATTATCCATTTAACACAAATTGAATTCAGCAGTGAAACAGCACAAGGCATCTCTGTCAAATCACCTGCTACTCTCATTACAGGTAAATATTTTTCTCTTCTTTGGAGACAAAGTTTTATTTATTTATTTGTTTATTTTTAAGAAATTATAGTTTTTTCAAATTTTGTGGATTACAAGTTTTCAGGTTTTATCAAAAGTATACTTCCATGTAAGTGTTCATAATTTCTCATGTGAAAAAATAAATGCTTCATAGACAGAAACTTACTATAAATAAACTTCATTCCACATACTGCTTTATTAGAATTTAAGTGTCTTAAATCTTACTTCAGATTTACAACTACTGAAAAAGCTGCTAGAGTTTAATTAATTTCCAACAAATTTCACCAATTTTATATAAAGCTGAAATCAAAAGGGTATATACAGTGCAATATTCTCAATTTTATTTACATTTTTAAATACTTTTGAGAAATATGTACACTAAGTATGTTTGATAACTATACAATATTAAAAAAAAAAGCAATTCAAATATATTTAGCTCAAATTTTAAAATATCATCAAATAGTTGGGTGGGTGCAAAGTGTTTATACATCAATCAAATATTTAGTTGTGTTTCCTGCTTTCTTTATAGCCACTAAGGAATATTTTTGTCATTTACAATCAGAGATTTTTCAAAATTCAGGTGACTTTTTCTATCTTGCTTTTTTAACCTATTTCTTCATATAAATTAAATTGAGGAGACTTTTGGTTGATTTTCAAGAGTTTATTCCGCTTTACTTTAACTCTTCATTTGAGATGCAGGACAGGATTTTACCTGCCATTTTAAGATATTTTTGTTAATAAATACTGAGAAAATTCTTCCCTGAAGAAGAAATATGCAGTTTTATAGACTGATATTCTTCCTGTATGCTAAAACCAAAAATTTACTATGTTTGTTAATCAGTTGCAAATGATTCAATCAAAATTTATGATACTGGATGATCTCTAGATGCGTATTCATTCAGTGTTCAATAATTGAACAAATGATCAACCATCAACAGTCCTTTTCACCATTTCACTTGTTTCCTTGTTTAAATGTTTCGTTGGCTTTTGATGTCGCAGTTCTGTGATGAAAATACCATATTGCAGTTCTGGGACTGATCTAAACTCACTCTGCAAAATTTTGCCCCTATGCAATGCATTTTCTTCAAGTTTCTATTACATTTTTCTAGTTTCCTTAATTAATGAGTTTTACAATCTCTCAATTTATATATATATATATATATATATATATATATTAATGGATTGGTGGAGGATATTTTTGTGCAGGCCAAAAATTGTATTAAAAAATACTGTTTAATAAATAAATGCAGCATCTACTCAAATACGAGTATCCACTAAAAATAATGTTTGAAGTAATAAAAATATATTTCTTCACAGACATATCCTCATCAATTTGGACAGATGGTGACAGAATTATCTACTGAATTTAATTTGTTCTAAAATTTTGTTTACTGTACAAAATTTAATGATGTTGAATAACAGATATATTTAAAATATGTAGTGAAAGCAAGAGGGGAAAAAAGTGACTGATATTTAATATGAAAGGTAAATAATTTAATATAAATAATAAAATAAAATAACAATTGGGAGTTTACAGGTTGTCATTCCTTCCTCATTAGAACTTGGTCAAGGAATATAATAGTAAATGTATATACCGATTAAAAAGATTAAGGAAAAACTATTATTTGTAATGTGTTAAAAATGGAATATCTACAATTCTGGAGACAAGAATTTCCCTTCATGTTCTGGTGTTCATAAGAAGAGGTCAGCTTCAAAATAATTTTTTAAGTCTGTTGTGTCATCCATGTATGCAATTCCAGAACATCTGATTAAAAACTAAGGTGCAATCTGAGAACATGATTTCCATTTTATACAGATCTTATTCTGAGTTCCACCTTAATGTCTTTGAGACACTTTTCATTAAATCCAAACAACCTTCTCAGATGGAATCACTGCTAAGACTTAATGTGATCTGATTATAGATATTCCTTGTTTAGTATATTACTAATAACAGTGTATTAGTTTTTCCTTTATCTTTTTAGCTGGTACATACATTTACTATTTTATTTCTTGATCAAGTTTTGATGAACAAGAAGTGACAACCAGTAAATTCATTTTTTTAAATTATTTTTTTATTTCACCTCTCTGGGTTTTTTATTAAATATCTTTTTTTTAACTGCTTATTTTAAATATGTCTGTGTTGTATGCCATTATTAACTTACTCTAATTAATTCCACATGAGGTTAAAGTTCATATCAAAAAGTATTTTGTTGTTATGCAAATCAGAGGATTGTTATTATTCTACTTATTATTTATAGTTATATTTTAAAACACAAGTTTTCCTCATTGAAAAATAAAACTCATATCTAAACTTAACATTGAACATAACTTGATGGTAAACAATTTCTAATTTTTCTACTTAAATCTTTCTATTTATTAAATATTTTATATTTCCTGTAATTCTCATAGAATGTACAGATTAGTTTATGTTTGACTAAAGAAAGAAAAAGCTATACATTTTGTAAGATTAAATTTTTGCTTCCAAATTTCATTTTTATATAATTTTCTTCAGAAAACTAAACACCTATTCCAACTTTAATTAAGATGCACAAAGATAAGTTTCGAGTCTGACTTTTGAGATGAGTTTGATTTTAGAAGGACAGCAGTTCTTCAAAAGTTATTCAAAAAGGTTAAAAAACCATTCAGTATAATCTAATTATATTTTATTTATATTTTATTTCAGTGGCAAAATTATTGAATTTAGATTTTGAACAACTGGAAAAGGCACTCATAAACAAAACATTAAAAATGCCAGGTGAGAAAAAGAATCAGTTTTTTAACATGTTCTTTGTACATGTATCTTGTCCATTACATGGCATTATGGAGAAAAAATAATGTAGAGGACACATTAGTCATTCTTTAGAGTTAAATTTAATTTTACTTACCAAAAGATAACATAAGTAATATTATATAGCAAACTGTAATAGTTGCTCTAATGAAATGACAATATTAAAAGGTTCAAATATCCACAATAGCAGTGAATGTGTTAAGGACCACTTTCTGAGAAAATCAATTTATATATATTTTTGACTTGACAGAAACTGTAAATAAATACATTTAAGTAAAAATTATTTTTTAATTACAATCATTACATAATCAGGCAATTGAATCACTTCAGTAGTAATATTAATATTAATAATAATAATTATTATTATTTGTTAATTTGTTTAAGTGATACCTAAGGTTTAAAATGCATTTTTAAAAATGAAAAATCTTTCTTGAAAATTTTATTTTTGTTATAAGTTCAAGCTAAATTAATATTTCCAATAAGCAAAATATATTGCTGTTTTTCAAAACAAATTTAAGTTGATTGGAATGAGATTTTTCATTTTTGAAATTGCTAAAAAAAATTAAAATCATACATATTTACAAATCTTTCAAAACAACATAATTCTCTTTATAAAAAAAATCTTTCAAAAATAAAATATACTTTCCTGAAATTTTATTTGAGGAAGATTAGCTGATTTAAAGTTTAATTAATTTGATTTGAAACAAAGATTATTTAATTTTAGTTGAAAAATATCACAGAAAAGCATTTTTTGACACAGAGATGGGTGCTTTTATGAGGTGTTGACAACTTTCTTGCTAAATATGTTTGGGAATATTTTTGAAAGGGGACAATTAATGTAACAATTACTTGATAAATGTAACATTTTTAGATAATATTTTTTAACTACCCAGTAATCTAATATTTTATTGAATTTGAGGTATTTTGGTTTTATAGTCTTATTTATGAAGATGCAGGAAACGGTCAAAGTTTAGGTACATCAACTCACAAGTGTCCTAAGTTTGAGAGGTAGGGGAGGGAAGATAGCAATAGGGGATAATATTACATTTGAGTAGGTAAAAAAATTTTCGAGTTATCTTTTATAATTATTAGGAGTGTTATTTTTTGTTTTTTCCATAAGATTTCTAAAGTTGGATTGTATTTCTTTATGTTGGGGTTATCACTATTTATTTTGTAATCGAAAGAACATTTTTTGTGTATATATAATTATAAAAGGTTCATAGTTATGGAATTGGGAATTTAGCAAGATTGTAGTGTTAAATCCTTAGTATATCTACAGAAAACGGTAGTCTCATATCTTTGGTTTAATAATTGGTTATTATTCAAGAGTCCAATGATACATATTTTCTCCTGTAAACATAGGAAGCAAGGTTCGCTCAGTGAATTGCAGTTTCTGGCTTGTCTTAGGATTTTCCATTTAACTTTAGGTGTTTTTCCTTCTTCCTTGAGTTTCCAAAAATATTTCGAAAGTGATGTCATATTTCGTTTGGCTGTATTTGTAAAGGAGTTCAAGTGTACACTTGAACTCCTATCACTATCTTCCCTCCCCTAAACTTTGACCGATGTTTATCATCGAATAAATGTCCACACATCATTCAACATTAACTACCCGGTCCACCCAACACCAAACTGCTGTCAACAACCACTATTGTTTCACTTAGATACTTTATGTATATTTTGTAAGTACATTTTTCTTCTCAAAAAATGGAAAATAGGAAGTGACATTTTACATCCGGGCTTGTTCATAACCATTTCCGACCCTCACCCATAGATGTGCAGTTAAAATGCACTGAAACCAAGTTGCATCTTTGTCGTGAGTAAAATGGTTTTGTCTATATGATAAAATTATAATAAATAAATAATTATCGCTCTACTACCTGTATCGAGCTCTTTTTTTAATTAACGCTGTGAACGTTAGAATTTATATATTACTTTTGTTCTCATCGCATCGGATATATATATATATATATATATATATATATATATATATATATATATATATATATATATTATAAATTTGGGTATATAATCCCGACAGAGTTATAGATTAATGACATTTGGTAAAACATACATGAAAGTATATTTCGAAAAAACTTCTGACTATGCATTTTGCCTGTTTGGCTTTATCAGATTGAAGACGAAAAAATGTGTTGCATGTGTTTATATCTATTTAGGAAAATTTGTGAAATCATGTAATTTTACACTTTACACTTTGAAATTTGTTTTACGAAAGAAAAACAAAGACTTTGTAATTGTGTTTTGAACTGATAGAAAAACTGTAAATATCCTCTGCTAGTGGTGATTTGCCAAGTGAATTTTCTTCTAAGCCTCTAATATGGCTAATATTTCTGGAACACTCCATATCCAACCATCACTCAAAACTCATATTACATCGAAGTTTCATTTGAAGAAAAATGCTGATTCCATTTGTGCAATATCATTTGAGAAAAACCATTGGAAATAATCATTTTTGCTCTTTGTTGGAACTAAAGACTATCACAGCATTGAATGAAGATGCAATATTAATGACTTGGCTAATGTTAAAGTTAAGTCATAATTTACTGCAACCCATTGGCCTTGGCACTCGTAACTGAAGCTCACCTGAGGTGGTGGTCCTTTATCACAACTGCTAGAGTTGTTTAAATACTCAGAATCACTGAGTGCCTTTTCTTCTTCCCTTTGTCTTTGGGGCAAAGATGAATCAATTGATTTTCCTGTTATCAAGTAGTTGCAAAGAGCAGCTTTTAACTAAGATTTACTACTTCAGTTAATTGTTTTTGAGAAAATCAAAATAGAATTCAAGCTGACATTTGGGACAAAATAAAATATTCTTTTATTTTGTTCAAACTGTCAGCTTGAATTTATTTTCAAAATAAATAAATAATTGCTTTATTTATACAGTTTTAAAATGCATCATTAAAGAAAATATGAGAAAAATATTTAAACTGTAATATCCAAATATCCATTGATGAAACAAATCTGATTTAAAATGGGATTCAGCTGGCAATGTTCATTCACTTGGTCAGCAATACAAATTTTGATGCATTGAACCAGACTGTTTTGCACAAAATGAATGCAGTATACCTTTTTTAATTTGTGTGGACTTCAAGTTGTGTGGCCATGGATATATGATTATTAAAGATAAAATACCTACAAGGAGATGTAGATTTCATATTTTAAGTGTCGAATTTCACTGGTATTTCATCTACTATTTCTAAGTTGAAAACGCAACTTAGAAATTCTTTTGTAAAAAAACAACTTCAAATATTATGGTTCACCCATCAAATTGGCAAACGTCCTTTTTTCTTTAAAATAGGACTATACTAATATGTGTAAACAGACACATATCAGAGTGCATCTAATTTGAAAAACACCACTATGAAATTATTAACTTTGAAAATATTGAAAATCATTCTCCATCACTGAAATAGTGACATAATTTAAACAAACATGAAATAAAAACTAATCATCACATATGAAAAGGAATTGTATCTTTAGAAAGAGAAAAGATTACATTTTGTTTACATACTAATTTTATCGAAATAAATGAGATATCAGCAGTAGAAATGAAGGAAATTTTAATATTTTGATAATTGTTCACACTGTAGACTAGGGAAGTCTGGGATACCTACTTAAAGATATAAATATTGGTGAGGGTGAAAATGATTACCTAATTGATTGTTACATGTTCAATTTTTGAGTCAGATAGTGAAAGTTTTAGGTTTAGCAGAAAAAATAAAAATAGCATTTTAATTGATATCCCTTAGCATGGGGAGAGAAACAAAAATGTTCTATTCCTGAGGATTGAATTAAGTGTTTACTTCAAAATTCCCAGCAGGTTACCAATTGTGACAGACATCTGAAAAATTTAGGATGGTAAAACAGTAAAAAACTCACTACAATTAAAGTAAAGAAATCAGTGTATAATAACAATGAAATATGTTTACAAATACTTTTGTAGACTATATAGCTGCAAATATAGATTTTATGTAATTAATTCTTTCTACTTCTGGGGTCATAGGACATCATAGATTTTTACTGGTATAGAACTGGTACATATACTTAGAGAAAAGTATTTTATCATTTGTTAATGAGAATTGGGATGTGAGGTGTGGTCATGTAATGATATTGAGAAGTCTTTGCTTTCCATTCTTTTTTTTTCTTAGAAGCAAAAGTAAAAATTCAAGTTGATCTACAACAAAATTCATCCTTGAATTTTTAAAGCAAATATATTTCATTAATTTTAACATTATCTATAATTTCCTTACTTGAATGCAAAAATATTTTTCTGTAATATAAAATGTTCACTTATTTTTCATTATGAAAATTAAGAGAATCTTATGTATCAAAAGGTTTTTAATATTTCTAATTTATGAAAAATTATTTTCCAATAAGTCAACGCTATTCAGAAAACAAGGGAGATAATTCATTTAGCAACTTCCAATCAAAGAATTTAGAAAAATATATGAAATTTGTGAGTAAAATTCAAAACAATTCTAACAAACAAACTGAAAATGAAAAAATAGCTAAAGTAAAAAAAACTCAACAAATAGGAATTACAATGTGTTAACTCTATCGACCGCCTCATCATACTAGCTAATATATAATATTTACTAATTTTCATTTTTTTTTACATTTAATCTCTTATTTTTATTTATTTATCTTTTCAATAGGAGTAGATAGATTTTTTTGTATGAGCCGGTTCACAATAATTCCATGTCTTTTGAACAGTAGTAGAGGTTTATCTCTTGTTTCCAATTTAGGATTTGGTTTCTGGTTCTGTCTCCTAAAGTCTTCTCTTTCTCTTTCACTCCCAGTAGCCCCTTACATCTTAGTGGCATTATTACCTTACTTAGGGTGAAATGATTAAAAAAAAATTATAACATTAATAAAAGAAAACTATTTTCTCTCATAGAAAAAGCTTTCATCTTTCTAGCTTTTGCAACTTAGACAATGACATTAGCATAAATGTTATAGTTTCAAATTTGCTCTTGATAATTTTTCACCATTTCTATTTTTGTAAAGTTCAGCCTATAATCTACTGACAAGCCTATTATTTGTTATAATTTCGGTTGTTATTTTGGTATCTTTAACTTTCTACTGCTTTATTAACTTATTTTGCTGCATTATGCAATTTAGATGAATCAGTCGAAACACAAAAAAATAAAGAACAAGCTGAAGAAGGAAGAGATGCCCTTGCCAAATCTTTATATGAACGTCTTTTTGGATGGATTGTTCGAAAGATTAATGAAGGCATAATGCCAGTTAAAAAGTAAGTTCATTTTATTTTACTTTATTTTTAAATAAATTAAAAACTTTTTATTGTTCAAGTAAAAGAAATGAAATGTACCGATAGTTTTAATTTCATATTTTACTTTATTTTTAAATAAATTAAAAACTTTTTATTGTTCAAGTAAAAGAAATGAAATGTACCGATAGTTTTAATTTCATATTTTACTTTAAACTTTTCTGCTTTATTTACACTATTTATATTTGGACTATTGTCCTCATCTTTGTTGTTGTTATCACAAAATTTCAGCCATTGTGCCCTCTTGCCTTCCTCAGGTGTATATTGATCTGGGTAACCTACAGAGTATTTTATCCCCCGGGGACGTAGAATGTTCTCATTCCATTGTTCATGTCTAGAGATATCATCTAGTTCTTATTTTCTTTAATACTGTTCAGTTTTTACTTGCCCATTTCCACTGAATGCAAGTACACACAACCCAACCCAGGGATTGAAATCACAACACCCATGACACTAAATTCACAAATCCACTAGGCCATTGTTCTGAATAGAAATAGAGTAAATCTCTTTTCTTCTCATCCCATAAATTCAGAGATAAATGTGCTGCTTTGTATTAAAAATACTGACATATATTGTTTATATATTGACATATATTGGCAATTCTATCACATCATTTATACATTTGGATGATAAGTAGGGAAATATGAAAAAGATTAGTATTGAAGTTAAATAGATTTTAATATGAATTTGGTTTTGATCAAAAATGAAACAAACAGCCTGACAAAAATATTAATATTTTTATTCATACAAAATGAAGTGCAATCTGACGAAGAGTTATGAATGATGGAGAATGATTTCTCAGGAATTGTCTCTGCTATGGATTGATATTTTACAACCTAATATTACAGCTGATTAGAGCCTGATAGTATGGTTGGTTAGAGTCTGATAATATAGCTGGTTAGAGCTTGATAGTATGGCTGATTAGAGCATGAGAGTGTGGTTGATTAGAGCCTAAAAGTATGGCTAGTTAGAGCCTGAAAGTATGGCTGATTAGAGCCTGACAGTATTACTGATTAGAGCCAGAGAGTATGGCTGATTAGATTCTGATATTATGGCTTGTTAGAACCTGACAGTATGACTGATTAGAGCCTGACTTTATAGCTGATTAGAGCCTTAGTGTATGGCTGATTAGAGCTTGAGTGTATGGCTGATTAGAGCCTAATAGTATGGTTGGTTTGAGCCTGAGAGCATGGCTGGTTAGAGCCTGATAGTGTGTGAAAATTATCCACATAATTGCTTTTTGACTGTCCCAATCTCTGCCAACAAAAAAAACAGCCCAATGAACTGAATGCAGGCCATAGACCCATGTTGCTGTTCCCTTTTTGAATTGCGTCAAACATCGACCATGTGGGGTCTTTACCCAAACCACATCTCCCACTCTGTAGACTCCAGGATCTGTGTGTTCAATTGGTGATGCAACATCAACACCTTTTATGCGGTCTTATTGTATATAGTGTTGGCTGGTGCTGATGTAGCTGTTGTGTCATCTTTTGGTGTCACGTTATACCAATATAATGCCTCCATAATGGAACATCCTGATTGAGCCACAATACACTTGATGGTGCGATGGCATCTCTCCATGATGCCATTCCCTGATGTTTGATAGGCACACCAAAATCTAAGTCGGACGCCCCAGTTCTCGGCAAACCTTGCGAATACCTCCTACAATGCTGCACCATTGTTGATAAGCAGCTCAGCAGGTGGCTCTCCCTTGCAGAATAGTGACTTCATCTGTTGGATAATGCTGGCAGTATCTTGATGTGGCAATGGCCACCAGATGGAAAACTGACTAGGGCTTCAGTCAATCAGAGTCAGGTAATGCTGGCCTTCATAATGGATTATGTACATCCCAACCCTGCTCCAGTTCTGACACCATCCAGCTTTTCAGTGCACTGGCACCGGGTCAATGGATTGGCACACTTCACACTCTCCACGGTGGATGTCTTGAATGTGGGTTGATTCCTGCTTTTCCATAGATGCGATGCACACTGGTTCTGTTTCTTTCCAAACTGCACCCAGCCAATGTTGAGATACTCTAGTGAGATGATCGGCTCGGTTTGCATGAGATCTGACAAGCTCTATGACAACAGTCAATTTATATTCCTCCACCAAAACAGTTCCTTGATTGTGCTGAGCCAATGTCTTATCAACATTTCTGTCACTGCCTTTGTGCATCCCTAAAACTTTCCAGACAGCCTCTCGGAAACTCATCGATGCACACACATTGAGTCAGTCTTCAGATTCATCACAGTCAATCTCCATTGCAGTGCCATGTTGATGCCTCTAAAGATCATGTCAAGCTCTGCCAGGTTGATATGCTTGTCTTCACATTTTGATTGCAGCCAACAGGCCTCTTCAACTAAGGATTTGCTGCTTTCCACAACAACGCAGTGGCCAAGGAACTTGCATCAACCCACCAAATGGTAATTTTGCATCCATCAACACACTAATCATCTTGTGCCAGATCCTTCTGTGCCAATCTGGTAATGATGTTTTATAAATGCAATTGCGAGACGGAGACAGCCACATACTGGCAAATATCCAGTCAACTTCCCACACAGGGAGAAGATGCTCCAATGAGTGAGCACATTAGGTAGTGAGAGGTCACTCCCACAACTCCAATGCAATTAGCCATACTCTTCCTGGACATGTAATCCCAGAACATGGGTACCATTCTCTAAATGTTCTGGATTCTTAAGAATGTCAAATCTGAGTAGCAGGTTGAAATCAAGAAATTTGTCATCCACAACCAGAAACTCATCATCAATAGGGGGCCTGTTGCAAGTACAATAAGTCCTTTCACCAATATCCACTCATTTCCTCTTCCAAGAGCAAAAAAGTGGTCTGCTTACAAGCAATCGAGAACAGCTTGTGTCTAGCAAGGCTAAACTCCTGATTCCATTGATGTGTATACAGCAATTGTGGGTAGTAGCCCCCCCTTCATATGGAGCTTGGGGAATAGACTGGCACTGAGGCCTATTCCCCTGGATTTGTTTCCTGGGCAATTGGGGACTACATGCCCTATGTCATTGCACTTGTAACATCGCATCTGGGGTGTCCATCTTTTGGTATGGGATTCCTTGCAAAATGGTTGGGACCGTTGCAATGATAGCATGTTATGGAGCCATATGGATCTCTGGTGGGAAGATTCCTCACCATATTCTGTGTTGTTTGCACCACTGCAACTGCCAGTCCCTCTTCCAGTACTTCATCTTTCATAATTGCTCACGCTCGAGTCAATAGCTGGCCAATAGACAACTCGTCCATCTGGGTTGAAGCATGAAGAAGGTGTTTAACTCAGTCTGGTGACCCTTGCACGAATGCACATGCCAGGCCATGGTCACTCATTTTGCCAAACAGGATAGAAAGTTTTCGTAACTCTGCCAGATATACATCCACCGATTCTCAGAGACAGCAAATTGCTCATAAGCCAGAAAACCATCCATGGCAAAAGCTGTGTACCATGCAGATTTTATCTGGCTGAAATCCTCCTTTACTTCCTCTATCAGCTGCTGGTAGACAGCAAATGCACTACCCACTAGCCTTAAAGGGACTATGTGTTCTGGACATTTAACCTGGCACATCTTACAGACTAACTCAGCTTCCTCAATACATTCTACCACAGACGTATAAGTTTTAGGTCAAACTTCCCCTCTGTCATTTTTGCTGAAATTGTGTGAAACTGATCCAAATAATCGCTTTCTAACTGTCCCAGTCTCTGCCAACAAAAAACAGCCCAGTATTCCAAAAACGAATGCTGTCCTCCTTGCTTGCATACTCTCACAAATTCTTGTAGCTCCAAGAAAGTGTTTTTCTTAACTTAAGATATCATTCTCTTCTACAGATAGCATGGCTAATTAGAGCCTGGCAGTATGGCTGCAAGTTAATAAATACAAAATGACTATTTTTGTCCTTATCTGAAATTCTATTTTCTTTTTATTTCTACTAATAAATGTTAAATATCAATAAAAGAAATCAATGAAAAATATGATGCAACATTGAACTTTACAAAACCAAGCATTTGATAAAGTTTTATAATTCAGGGAAGGCTGTGCAATTGGAATCTTGGACATTTCTGGATTTGAGAACTTGAAGAGAAACAGCTTTGAGCAGCTGTGCATTAACATCATTAATGAACGGCTGCAAAAATATTTGAACAAACACATATTTGAGTGTGAAAAACAAATCTACTTGGCAGAAGGAGTGGATATTGATGCAGGAGGAATTGACTTTCTGGATAATGAAGAGATCATAACAATGTTAACAAAGGTAAGAAAAATGACTAACTTTGATGTGCATAAAACATTTATAGTAAGAGAGAAAACATTTTCTTTTTACCTCTCTTGAGTATTTTATCAAATGAAGAGAAAAGATTTAAAGGATTCTCTACTTGCATTCAAACCATGAGAAATGTCACATTCAGTTAACATTTTATTACTTCTTTAACATTGATCCTAAATTTATTACAAACTGTGGGTAGCTAAATAAATTTGTTAAAACTTGTTCATATTTTCCCAAAATGGTCAATTTATTTTTAATTTGTGTATTTCTCACAAAATTTTCTACTAACCTTAAAAATATAAAAAATATTGATATGCATTTAATTTTAAGGTGTAATTGAATCAAATAAAAACTTTAAAGGTTTTAGAAACTCCTCAGGTAAATGATTTAAAGCCTTCAGTAAATGGCAATAAAATTTATAAAATATTATCCGAAATTTGTACGATCAACATTAGTATTGTACAATATAGTGACTATCTTACTTTTCTGTACAAAATATTGCAGAGTTATATATTGTATAATATAAAGACATTACTGTGAAATATTGCTAACTTTTTGTTTCTGGAAACAGTTTACTATCTTATAATAGTTTAAAAAAACATAACATGAATGAAAATTATGAATATCAATAATGCAACTACCAATTTGTATTATTGCAGCTAAATGTTTTATCAGATATTTATCCAATTTTAAAAGTAGCTTCTTTTTCTACATAAAAATGTTTGTAGAAAACTTTTGTTCAAACTACCATAAAAATAATGCATGCTAAAAAAAGGGCATTTCTCTCAAAAATTTAAACATACATTACCTACACATTTTATATGCATGTATGAGTGGAGTAAATTTTATCATAGAATAAAAAAATTGTTAAAAAAGTTGATAGCATCCAACAGTCCTGTTAATAATTCGCCAACATAATTAATAATAAAAGAAAACTGCAAATATATTCCTCTAATCTATTATCAGTAAAATTTACATTTAATATTTTTTACAAATCAAAATAATAAGCAGGTCTGAAAGTAGCAATATTACTTTCAAATAATAGCAATAACCATTGCCCTCTGGAAATATGCTGTATTAATAAAACCTATATGTTAATTGAAAAACAGGAAAAGTACAGAAAAGAATCATAGTTTATTGAATTTCAGGAAAAATTGTATTTGAAATCAATATTTTATTGTTACAGTATTCTCTGTATTGTAACACATCAATGACTGATTAATATATCTGATCTTAAATAATACTCTAATACATCTACTATAAATAGGTATTGTTTATAAACAAAAATAGATGTATTGATGAAATAGGCTTGTTTATAGAGAAAATCAAAAATGACTACCTTTTTAAAATAAGCTTTTATATATCGATAAATGTCATGCTGAGAAATGGATTATTAAAAGAAGTTAAAATAATTCATGAATATGTGAACAGTTGTACACAAGTTTCATGCAGACTGGAAAGAGAATGATTTTAACAAATAATTTCAACCATTAAAAAGTCCAGTTCACAAAATATGAAATAATAAAAGAAATCAGTTGAAAAAGAATTAAAGTGGATGAGAAGTCAAGCAATTGCCTTTGTAGATTATCATGTAAATACTTTTCTATATAAACATTATTTTCTTATTCATTTTTCATCAAATGACTCTAAAAACAATAAAATAATCTGCAATATGTTTTATGATAGAAAGAATATGCTTGTATCTATTCTGCATAATAATAATCTTTAAGTTTAGTTTTCCAGAATTTTCTTTAAAAACTATTTTATTGATAAGTAGTTACTGACAAATTCTTCTTGAAAATGTTTCATTGAAAAAAAACACTGCAAAAGTTGAGCTGTGAGTCTAATCTGAGTAACAATTCATGTTATATATAAAAAAAATAAAAAGTATCTTCAAAATTGATGAACTCAAACCTATCATTATATTCATCAGAGCACTTTCAGGGTCTCACACTGCAAATATATTTTTGGAGCTGTTTTCACATTTATTTGAGAATAGTAATGAATTACCATCTCTATCACAATGAATATCATCCAATGACAAATCCCATTTCTTCAGATAATTGTGTTCTTTCTGCTTGAAATGATATTATATTATTATTATTTATATTTTTTTGTTTTGTTTTTGGCAATTGTACTGTGGACAGTTTGCAGTTGAAACAATTTCAGTTATATAATAATTAAGTAAATTTTAACAATTATTAGCATTTGTATCTGTAAGTTGATTTGAAAAGTAATTTTTTTTATTTAATTTGAAAAAATATCTTTCTTTGATTCATTCATTTCTTTTTTGTTTTCATTAAAATCACCAGTTTTTGAAAGAGATGATAATTTTTACTTGAGTTATGGTTAACATTAATTATGCAGATGATTAATAAATCTTTTAAATTGAGAATAAATACAGCAAATTTATTTCCTATTAAATTAAATGACCATCTATACAAGACAGGTTTATATATAACTATTTTCAAGCTCCACAAAGTTTGATGGAACTTTCTCATTGCCTACAAGAAATACTTTTTTTGAAGATTTATTGATGTAATATTTGAACTTAAAAAATAAAGCAAACAGATTTGTCAGTTTAAATATTTTTTAAATTATGACATTTCTTTCAATTTATTGGCCAACCTAAATGCATGCAGGCAACAATTTTAGTTTTAATTGATGTAATTAGTAAATGAATTCTTACAATTCAATGAATGTAGTGAAACTTTATTCTTGAAAACATAAAAAATACTGATTAAAATAATCAAATTGGAAATATAAGGCAAACTCAATACTTAAATACAATATAACTTATTGCATATTTTTGAAAAATGTATTTGATGAATGCATTGCTCAGCTAAAATCATTTAAAAAAGGACTTCCCTTTTTCAGGCATAAATAATGGATTTAAAGTAGAAAAACAGCCTAAAATATTGGACTTTAAAAATTAAGTAGCAATCAATAAAAAAAACAACAAATGTATTTAAATGTCTATTTTTATTTGCATTCTTATGTTTATTTTTTCAGTTTTCAGGGACTTAATCATAATTTATTACAAATTCTGATCTTTGTTGATTCAATGATTTCCTAATTTCTGAAAATCTTTCCATTCAGTCTCCTTATTGTCTTTTGAGTATTATCAATGAAGAATCCCACTTGCCAGAAACTAATTACAAATCTTTGGCTGAGAAAATGGATTCTTTGTTTAAAAAGTATGACCACTACAAAGCATCAGAAGGAAACACTGGATATTTTTGCATTCAGCATTTTGCTGGAGAAGTAAGTTTTTGTCAATTTTGTATTTTTTAAGATTATTGTTATAGTATACATTATTAACAAAAACACACACAGCAGAACATCCCGTAACAACTAGAAGTAATCTTTTTACAGTAACAATACAAAATAGCTCTCTAAATTACAATGGCATGCTTTTTTATGTAGATGCATTGTTGTAAAACGAATGGCAGTCCAAAGCTATCTACATAAGTGTATATCCAAACACTGGGAAAAAGAACTTTGTTTCCTCCATATTAAATATGGAGGAAACAAATATATACACACTCACTAGGAAACCAAGAAAAGGAACCACCCAAAACGAAGGGAGGCAACTTTCAAAGACAGGGGGAGGAAACGCCCTAAAGCAACATGCACAGTTACTTCCCTTGTACTATCCAGCGCATGAAAGAGAACATCTTTAACAGGTCTCAAAACAAGAACGTGTAAAATAAACTTTTTACACTCACCCATATATACACGTTTTTTTTTATTTTTGATAGGTCAAGTACTATACTATATCAATCCAGTCATGTAACTCAAGATTTTTCTTAATGGAACACCTCTTCGTAAAGGAATCAACCAATTGATGTGCACTGAATAGAAGTGATTTCACCCTTTTTAAGCATAGCACAGAATAGCTGTTTCAATTCAAAGCCTCTTATCCAATATTTGAGTGCTCGAGTGTACTGAAACATACAGGGCCATATTATCAGTTCTACAATAGACAGGAATGCAACCATGATTTTCTTCAAGACATAATAATTCTATGAAGAAGTTTCTATAATATACACAAGCCTCAACACTATCCACCATAGCTAGAATCTTCTTGGCAGCTTGAGTCAACCAAATAGATTATATAGCCCCACCCCATTCTTTTTGGAGTTTTCTTATAGCTTTATTTATTTGAATTATACTGTCAATACATCTATGCTTAAGCATAAATGTGTCATTTACTTCCTAGCAGAGATCAGGTTAAAAATGTGTAGCAAGCTGTTTAATTTACTCAAAGCTGTGACTTCTATGCCAGTCATACATTTGCTGAGAAAGTCAAGTGGCATATGGAAGGCAAAGAAGATAAAACAAGCAGTAACTATAAGTACTATTATTAAATTTAACTACAAAGGAAGGAATAAAGTAAGTATTGAGATGTTGAAACAGTTCTGTGGTAAGGGAGATGCCTTGCTCAGTAAAATCAAGCTAGTGACAAAGCTTTGCAATATCACAGATGTTGCCTGTCTTAAACCACTCTGCCTCAAAATGGACACAGTTATAGCTTATGGATGATGTCATTCATATTTAAACACTTTTCTTTGTGACACTAATTCTTCTTGCCCTGTCTTTGGTGAAATTGGATCAAAAGACAGCTTCCATTGATGAAATATGGCTCATTTCTGGCATTGCCTTAATTGTTTGATATCTTTAGGTAATTCCAGCGATTCTATTTAATTCATTGTTTTTTTTTGCTTTGTTTTTTCGGTTGTTTTATTGTATAGAAAATTTGAATAATTTAACCATGACCTCCTTGAATCCACAAGAAATAAGTCCTGTGACAGTAAGTGAACTTCAACAGCTTAAGTTTTCACAGTTGTCTCTCCATGAGAAAGTTAGTTAAGAAAAGAGGCTGTTCAACACTTGATATTCAAATTATCTCAGCCAGAAACAAGCAGCTACCTTTTTTATTTGTATCATTCAGAATTAAAGATATGAATATACCTCATCTTGATGAGGTATATTCGTATCATGAAATGCTGGTGAGGGGATATGAACCCCAACAAGAAACTTAAATATCAATCAAAGACAAAATGAAACCAAAATAATGTTAGTAGGAACTGTCCACCCCCTCAAAATAGTAAGACCGGCTGCTGTATTCTATCGATAGATAGAATCAAGAAGTACACTCACTAATGGAATGGGGAGGGAAAAATAAATGACAGAATGGGAAAATCAAAGGTTGACTCAGCCGAGATGAAAAACGGGGACAGAAACAAACTAGGGAGATTTGGAATCTTGACAGAAGAAAAAGACTAGGAACACAAAATAATGCCTAACTTAACCGGGGGGGCACAGGTAACCGCCCCATTGCGTTAAGGGGACTTAAAAAAGAAAATCAAGGCTAGCCCCGTCCTCACGAACCAGGCTCACCTCAGTCACCCACCTTTCACTGAAATCTGTCAAAATCAAACGCTTTCGATCAGATCTGATTTTCACCTTAAGCTGATGTTTAAAGAAAAAAAAATCAGATCCTGATACAAATAACATTCATTTCGCAAGATTTCCTCCTTTCATGACATCAACATGACCATTCTTGCCATGGCTAGCAACGCAAAAAACACCATCTGTTTTATCCCGGAGAACGGGGGCAACACATTGTCGCACGCATACGCGAGATCGATGGACACGAGCTGATCGGGAGGAATACAAGCCGTCAAATCCCCGACATAATCCCAGAAAGGGCGCACCTGAGGACAGTGGTAGAAGGCGTGCGAAGCTGTTTCTTCTAGACTAAGGTCACACCGATGACAATCTAGCAAATCTGCCTCACCCCATCTGAAGAGTACGCCATTGAGAGGTAGAACGTTCCGAATCAATCGCCAGCTAAGTGAAAACTCAGGGTTGCTGAGATTATCTGCCGCTGGCGCCCAAGACCAAAGAGAGCGCAACTCTGATGCCGACAAGCCGAGCCGATCACACAGAGGATCCTTCGCGACCCCTTCCACTAATTTATGATACAATAGTCTCCGAGGCTGAGAAAGGTCACTGGACCAAGGAATGACCTTCAAGGCCGACCGACACTCTCTGAGGAAACTCGGTAACCTTCCACGATTGCGACGGCGCTTATCCCAAGAAATGGGAGGAGTGATAGTAAGGCTAGGGAAGGCGTCCCTAACACTCGGCGCCAAAATCGAGTCCTCCATCAAAACACGTCGTAGGAAAGCTAACCTTGAGGCATGGCGATGACTCGCCAGGTGTGACAATCCCATCCCCCCCACACACACAATGACACGGACGCTTCTTTACGGACCCAATGCTTGTGACCACCACACATGAGGGTGCTCAACAAACGCGCGGTCTCCTCCATACGTTTCCTGCAAAGAGGAAGTACAGCCAAGCGGTAAAGGATAAGGGGCAAGACGTAAGTGGCACACGCCTCAGCCCTACCCTTTAATGACAACTTCCTTCGAAGCCAAGTCTCAACCGACGCTCCGACCTTTGCCTGTATTTCTGACCAATACTTCTTCAGCCGGAGTCTTGGCCCCGGAAGCGCGACCCCCTACCAGGCACCTAACCGCAAGCCGGAAAACTTGTTGCGGTTAATCTTGCCCACCCCCGTCACCTTCTCGTACCGTTCAAGCGCCTTCTGCACCACCTTAATGTCGGTGCGGCACGACACGAAGATGGATACGTCATCGACATACGCAGAAACCCTAGCTCAAGCACTACCAGGGAAAACGGCTATTCCGCGTAAGGCCGGGCTGCACGCCCTGTCCCTTAGAGGGCGAAGGAAGGCGTCAACGCCAAAGCATAAAGTAAGGGCGAAAGTGGGCACCCCTGTCGGACCGACCGAGTCAGCGCAAAAGCGCTCGACTGCCTTCCGTTCACCTGTACCACAGCACTGGGGAAGCGATAGAGGAGGCTAATCCACCTGCAGAAGTCGGGTTCGAATTCGGCGGTCTGCAGGACAGCAGCCAAGTACTGATGATCAACCCTGTCAAATGCCTTGGACTGGTCCAGATTGATCAGCGCGGCTCGCTTGTCACCTTTTACACCCTCTGTGATCGTGCGGATCAGATGCAGGTTGCTTTGAATTGTTCGTCCTGCCTAGCTACAGTTATACCCCCAGCCACCGCCCAGGACAGACTATCCTCTAGAGTCTTCACTTTTTAGCCTTATCTAGCGCTAGTCGTTTGCTATATTCAGTGGTGAAGGGCCTAATCCTATCCTTAAGCCTTTCCCACCACTTGCTCCCTATAACCGCCCCCACTAATTCCCGCTGCACTAATCTAGTTAGCTGTTGCTGAAAGTCCCGCCTATCCAGTAAGGACAGATTGAACTTCCAGTGTCCAGCCTAGTACCTAACACCATTCAGGCACAGGCGAGTCTATGATCTGAAAAGTCTACCCGGTGGTATGTGGGACAATATAGTAAATCTAGATCGACTCTTCTCACTAACATTCTGTCCAGGAATCAATGTAAGGGTATATCCACTTGAAAGAGAAGAACATTGTATTCATTTCCTCCATATTTAAACACTCTCGTCACGAGAGTTCTTCCTTCCAGGGGGGGGGCAACATTCCAAAGAAACATGCATATTTTCTTCCCTTCTACTATCTAGAAATAGAACATATCTTTAACAAGACGGATAATTAGCAACCTGTTAATAAGTATAAGAAAAGACAATAACTTAACAGACGTCATTTTAAATCATTTGATTTTATATATTAATTTTTTATGTTCATTTTTTTGCTCTCAATACAATATTTGGCCATTGTGTCCAACTTTCTTCAGTTAATCTCTGAGTGTTGTCCAATATTTTTCAAAATTAAATGAGAATAATGGCTATTAGGACTTTTTGTCCTTAATTTTTGTTTAACTTTAACATATATGCTATAACGGATAGTCTATATGCTGGCCTTTCCATTATAGGTATTTAAGTAGCTGTCACCTAGTGGGAATCAAACTCACAATGGTAGTAATGTGTAGTACCCTATGCAAATGAGAATGACAGCATAAATAGAGAGCAGAGGGTGAACAAGGCAATTATAAGTGAACCCGTTTACAAAACGTAATGTGGAGAACTGTGCTACGATTGATACTACTCAGAGATAAATAGACAACGTAGCAATGGCGTCGCTGATAGGATCCTTGAATACGCTGGAAGATCCCGAACACATAGAGATATGATTCAGAACGTTTGCGGAATTTACAAGAGTAAAAAATTGAGAGATACCAAGACCGAAGGAGGAGACAACGAGATAACGGATTTATTTATTTCTACTACTGGGTGTGAAGCGGTGAAGAAATTTTCGACAATGTGTTACCCGAGCGAATTAGAAGAAATGACATTTGAAGAATTTGTCAACGTTATAAAAAGCCAAACCAAAGATTGGCTGTTGCTGAAAGAACCAAGTCTTTAGAGACAAGACAAGCACCAAATGAGTCCATTATGCAGTACTTACATAGATTAAAAGAATGTGTTAAGTACTGTGAGTTTGAAAAGTTGGGAACTCAGGAAATGACCATAGAAATGAATTAATTCTTGTCAGAATAATTGATGGTTTGCAAGACCAGAACCACAAACGAAAAATACTGGAAGCTTTACAAAGTAAAATAGTAACTAGCTGACAAAACTTGCTTTCTAGAAATATGATATTTGATAATTGAAGAATACCTGCCACTTTTGTTAACTATAAATTCTAAAAGCTTGTATTCCATTTCATTGATTGGATGCCTCAAATACTTTGGACGTTTTAAGAACTTACGAGTACAGCTACTATAAAAGCAACGGTTAATTTTGTTCTACAAAATCAATTGACAACGAAGCTATCTCCCTTAGATTCAATTTTAATTTATTCGGAATAGAATTTACGGTGAATTCCAAGTTTTAATGAATAGTACCATTTGCTGACGTGCTTCCGAAAGCAATTTGTATCAGATGACCTGTTTCATTTTCACTTGAAAAGTATAAAAGAAATTTTTTACAGCAAATCAATCAACGTAAAACGATTGTTATCCCATTAAATGTAAATTAATATAAAGTAAAAACATATATTGGTACTGTTTAAGTGTTTGGTATAAAATATTCAATCGAATTTAATCAACTTGATTATTCAAAGAGAACAGATAAAACATTCCTTTAATGAAGTTATTGACAAATATAAAAAATAATGAATATAAAATAAAATAGATAATTTCCAAGAAATTATAATAAACTGAATAAGTGAATTATATTTGTTGTTAAATATAACAATTTATGAAATATGAGTTTGTAGCGGGCCCCGAGACGATGAGGTTTCCAAATGTGTTGTAGACAGCAATGTTCCGGGTCCCGCCACAATTATTTTATTTTGTCTAGGAAAGGTGTGGAAAGGATTATGCCATTATGCTGGAGATCGCTATCCAATGTGGTGGTAACAATGCAAATTATATTTGCCGTGAAATAGCATATGGTAAAATACAAAACAGGACGTAGAGTTGAAAACATAATAATAGGATTTATTATTGAATTGATTATACATGCATGTGAATGAAAAGAATAGATAGAGTTATGTCTCTTTGGCTTGGTAAAATTGTGACTGAGCTCATATTGTATAAGTTGACTATTAGAACGTATAAGAATAGTGTTGTATGTTTGGAATGTATGAACAAGTTAAACAGAGTTCAGAGATAATACTTGCATGAATTAAGTACTGTTCATTTAACGTCTGACTGGATCAGTCGAGACGAGTGTTCCTTGTGAGTCACATCTTGATGGCTGTGTTGAGATGTTCGAGTGACGTTAACAAGTCGAGAAACGCAGGAACAAGAAGAGAGAAAGAGAGAGTGAGTGACAATATTTATTACTGTTAAAACTACAGCAAATGTGGCACAAGGCCAAAAGAGGGGGTGGGGAAAAGGACGGTCGTCATTTGTCGTAATTTTAAACTTAGCTAGCCACAACCACTGACCCAATCATACAAAACAATATTCCTACCACCAAAACAACACATTCATACTTACCTTTCTTACTACATCCACCAAAATACCCCATTGTCTCAATGAAAATCCTAAATAGACCCCATATGTACAAATCTTTGTCTGGGGGGGGGGGGATAAAAACAACAAGCTAAAAACACCCCAATGATATATGTACAGTATGGTAATAAACTATTTACAAGAAACTAAACAAAAACATGTTAGTAATAAAAAAAAACCCACAAACCTTAAATGTGACAGAAAAATCAGTTAACTAGACGAAATTGTAGAGGACCGTATGTGTCAATGTTGGAGAGATGAGGAGATATCTCTGGGTTAAACTTTCCCGCTGGCCGGTTCAGCTACATAGGAATGTTGGACTATAATAGAGTCCAAAGAAGATAAAGAAACCAGCAAGACCGATATACATGTATGCAAACAAATATATATTAATAACAAATTACAATGACATGAAGGGTTACGAAGAAGAGTGTTGTATGGAGAAGTTATAGTGAGTGTGTTGAGTGTCCGTACGAACGCGTATATTGTTTTTAGCGTGTTCCCAGAATATGGGAAACGCTGTATGTGTGAGAGGTCACATATTGGAATAAGTGAAAAAGAGAAAGTTTTTTTACCTCGCCTCACGCGCGAGGTTTCGGCCCGAGTCGAGATAGCTGGCCGCACGTTCTTGTCCTTACGCAGCAACTGGTGAAGCGTTGTTGAAGAAAAGTTCCAGCAAAGGAACAAGAACGGGCGACTGCCTCAAGTAAACTTCGTAGGGAAGACCATCTAGTGCCGGCGATTTATCCAGGCCAACGTGTTTCAGCGCTTCCCAGATTTCCGACTCTGTGATGGAGCCCTCGCACCCAGCCGGGAAAGTCAGCCAAATAGGCGTTGAACTGAGCAGGGCTCGGACCGGGCTCCCTGGTGAAAATATCCTGAAAGTAATCCCGAAAGGCCTCACATATGCCCGCGTTTGTAGTCACGGTCCGCTTATCCGGCAATGTGACGCACGCGATATGTCGCCGAGCAGCGCTCCGATTTTCCTCTGCACACAATTCAGCTGCCATATTCGTCGCCTCAGAGGACATTCTTTTTAACCTAGCCCTAACTACCAGAGCTTGATCCTTCTTGATAAGCAAGGACAACCCTGCCTTAGCTAAGGTTATTTCCCCATTATTACGGGATTTCACTGCCCGATCAACTTTTTCTTCTAAAGCCGTTTGCGCCGCTAAACTAACTAGATTGCGTCGACGTCTAAAATCGGCAGCAAACGTTCTAATTTTGGATTTTAATTTATCCCACCAGGCGTTCCCTAAAACCACCCCCGTCAATTCCCTCTCTATCATTAGTAGCAGCTGGTCCCGAAAATCCTGCTCACCAAATAGTGAGCAGTTTAATTTCCAGTACCCAGCCAACTTAGGCTTATCTAAGTTTACACGGACCTGGACAAGCCTATGATTCGTATAAATTATATAATGGAAGCTTGGACACCCTAAGAGCCCTACATCCTAACTAAAACTCGGTCGAGGTAGCTCGCAAGCGTCCCAAGAGCTGAGTTGTCACTATTTGTCCAAGTCCATGCTACCTCCCTAGCGTGCTCATTCCGGTACTTATCGACAAGATCAAACTCGCCGATAAAGTCCCGAAATGGTTTCACGTCCCGGATGTTAGTACCCGAATTTTGCCCTATACGATCTATATCGAGGTCAAGGACGGTATTCCAATCCCCCGCTAAAACTACCCGACGAGATGTCGTCAAATACGGCCCGATCTGCCGAAACAAAGCAGGCCGCTCGGAATGATTATTGGGCGCATAAACCCCAATGAGTCGTACACCCTTATCCTTTATGGTAACATCCAGCACGCAAAGCCTGCCCGCCGGATCTGCGAAGACAAGAGTACATGCAGCCTTCAAAGACCTGCTCACTAGCCAAGAGATACTCCTCGAACGACCATCAAAACATGCTGAAAAAAGGGAGAACCCCTTAGACTGTATGTCCTCACAGTCATGAGAAGAAAACTGGGTCTCTTGCACACAACAAACATTCACCCCGAGGCGCTGAAGGTCACGAGAAAGCCTCGCCCTGCGAGACTCGGACCTCAGGCCCCGCACATTTATACTTGCTAACCAGAGAGCCATAGTGAAGACCGATTAGTGTTGAAGTACTCGTTTGAACATGGCCAGGGTAAGGATACCGACAGCCTCTCCCATAGACCCATGGCCCAGCTCGGTCTTGATGGTACTGTCTTTGGAGATTCCGCCGATATCCCAGGGAAATGTCAGTTTTAGGGCTCTATACAGGGAGGGATGAACTAAAACGGGGACCCTCCCTGCACAAAATTGTTTCAGATGTTTCAGATTTTGATTTTGGACAATAGCAATCGGCTCGGCCATCTTGTAAGACATGATGGCCTCGTCCAGTATTGCCCAAATCTGTTTAGCACCAGTTTCCGTTCTGATTACAGTTAGTACCCTTTGGGCAAGCGGGAAGTTTTGCGGCACTTCGACATCCAAGTCTGCATATTGCCTTATGGATAGCAAGTACTTTAAGTCTTTGATGCGATTACCATAGTCGCAGGCTCTCTCAGCCTGAACAGGGGAAATGCGGCAGACATCCACCCCCGTGTTGAAGATGTGTTTCTGCAATTTTTTCTTTCTTTCTTTCTGCTCCTGTGTAGGGCTTCTCTGTCGTTTGGAAGAGTGGGGAAACATTTCTGCTTTTTTAACAGGGGAAGGGCTGGGAGTATGAAGGGGAGTGTGGAAAGTTCTGTTTATAAGGGCTGGGATCTCTGCTGGGAGGACGAGATTTGGACGGTGTTGTCAGAGGAGAAGGTTTCTTCTTGGGTGAAGGTGCGGACCGGGCAGAGGACGTGGAAGGAATAGGATTTGGGGGTTGAGTCTGTTTTTGTTTGTCTAGTTTCATTTTTAGGTCCTTTATTTTCTCTGATTTCTCGTAGCCAGGATCATATTTTCTTTGTTGGTCTTGGAAAGATTGATGACTGGGACTGTGTGTGTCTTTCGTCCTTGGGGCTTCAGGGGACTGAGGACCCGCTGTCTGGCGCTTCCCTCTGGCCTTACCAGCTACCAACCATTCCCCCCTTCTCCGCAACTGCACTAGCAGCGGGCGAAAGCTCTTTGGGGAATGTGGCCTTAGATGTTTCGCTAACCGGTGGATTAACCGACCCGGTCCCGGAAGCTGACACACCCATTACAGGCGAGGCGGTAGGTAAAAACGCAGTCAGAGGGGGATTTTGGTCTCCTGGAGCTTGACTTCCAGGGTCCATCTTCTCTGGGCAAGAGGAGAAGTTACCAGTCTCTCCACACTTCCAACATACCGGTTTGCGGCCGGTCACAATGACCGGCAGCTTCAAGCGTCCAACATCCAGACAGTTGGAGATGGAGCGAAAGGCATCTTGGTTCAATATGATTTCAAAGCTCCACTCCCCGTTCAGGCTATCGCAGGAAGCGCCCAGAATTTCGCCATACTGGGACAGAAACGCAGCGAGGTGTTCCCCGATAACCTGAGGAGGGACTTCACACTACTACACTTGTCCTTCTTCGGCCTTCGTACTCCGTGTGCAAGATCAACTCTTTCGTTATTAAATCACGGCTCGATGCAGCAACGCAGTCTTCCGGCGTGGGTAACAATATGTCCCACATGAAATATCCGGCTCCCGTAACTATTCTGAGGGGCTTGAACCCCCAAGGACTTCATTGCTTTTAACACTGTGTTTTTCATCGAGCGACAAATTTTGCGCATACGCTTGTCCACTAGCACTATTCTTTTGTCAATTTTTCTCAATTCTATGGGGTGATCTAAGAGTCCACCTTCTACGACAAGGTGAGCGTAACTTTTAGCTCGCTCCAAGAACTCCGCTAAATTGATTATACAGTTTGGTGGGGACTTCCAATTACCTGGTCTCTGAATTATCCTTACTCATGTCTTTGTTTGGGCTACTATTGGCCTCCATGTTTTTCTCATTGTGGCCATTATTGGCCTCCATACTTTTTGGACTTTGGCCATTTTTGGCTTCCATAGTTTTTTTTCCCATGTCTTCATTTAGAGCTGTATCTGCTAAGACTGGGTACTCCACCGGATCATCCTTATCAGGTGTTTTTTTTCTTTACAGAAAATAAATTTTTCTTAACTGACTTCTTGAGATCAGCCATGATAGGCTTTTTCTTCTTGATAAGGAAGGATGTAACTTTACTTTTTTTCTTTTTTTCCATTTTTTATAAAATTTATACAACGGGAAGGGAAGGGGGGAGTGGTAAGAAACAAAAACTGCCTATAGGCATGGGAAAAATGCTAAGTAAAGTTCGCCTAGTAGCGAAAATTTAAAATGACAACGAAAATAAAGCAGTTAAAAAAACACAAAACTTGCCCGAAAGCGAGACAGCAAGCAAAAATAATTACAAAAACAAAGAACAGATAAATACAAAATTCACATGACAAACGAGAAAAAAAATAAAACAAGGTTCACCTAACGGCAAGAAAAAATTTAACATGTACAAAAAATTAAAGAACAAAGTTTGCCCAATGGCGAAACAACAAATTTTGAAAAAAGGAAACACAAAAAGAAAAAACGAAAACACTAGACAAGGAAACAACAAAGAAAATACGAAACTTACAAAACTAGACAGAGTCAGCCACAAAAACAAAATGGCTGATGCCAAAACAAATAAACAGAAGAAAATAGACAATACAAAGGTTAGAACAAAATAAATGTACAAATAAACAGAACAAGGGTTAGCAAAAAATAAATAGACAATACAAAAATGGAAACAAAAAACAAAACACGAAAAACTTAAAGGATATTAAAAGGAAAGAATTACAGAATTAACGGTTAGTCAAAAAAATAAAGCGAAACACAGACAGGGATTACAAACAAAAGAAAATGAAGATATAATTAAAAGAGAAATTAAGGAAAAAGAATATTAAAAAGGAAAACTGGAATAAAAAGTAAAAGGAGTAAAAATTAAAAAATGTGGAGGCAAAAAAAGGGAAAAGAAAAAATCAAATTTTTTTCAAAACAGTCATAAAAAAAACACAAAAGACAGTAATAAAGTCAAACTTAACCAGAAATAAGTTCAAACACAATAAGGGTAATATCCAAAAAAATCGGGTGGCAAAACAGCAGTCAGAAAAGATCAAAAATTGTCAACAACTTTTGAGGTGAATTACTGACTCAAGAGAGAATGAGTGACTGCTGAGAATCACACGTGTTGGCTTTATATATCTTTGTTGTACCATGTGGGAGGCTCAGAACTGACTTGGCGCTTAAATGGATTTTGCACGTGGGAGCGATCTGATTGGTCGAAACTGACCAATCAGCAAGCCGCATTTAAGGTGATCGACCAATGAATTCTCATTGATATTGTTGTATATAAGTATGATGTTATTTACCTCAAGTAGGAAGGGTGCATTTCCTATCAGGGTAAAGCTGGTTGTTGTGGACGATTCCACAAGTTAATATTATAATGCAGTCACTTGATAACTTCTCGTAGAATAGTTTTGATATTTATATTTTTGTTTATAGAACCACAGATGTAATTTTACATTCAGAAATTTTTCTATGCAGGGAAAAATCCCTTTTTTATATTTTACTGACCCCGCATAAAATGAAAGTTATTAATTAAATGATATATCTGGTTATATTTCAGAGATGAGGTATTATGCACACTATTTACATTATTCAGACTATTGTCCTCATCTCATATTTATTACAACATTTAAGCCATTGTACACTCCAGCCTTCTTCAGCTGGTTGGAATGTTGAACTGAACCCTTTATTTCGCTCACTGGAGTAGACTGTTCTAGGTCTACATGCCATATTTTAATGGATGTCAGTTATCAGTTATCTCCTGTTAATTCCCCTCTCCAAGTTCTCCACTGCCTTAACTGGGTATTGAACTCACACTCTTTGGGTCCTGTCACTGGCTCTAACTAACACCTTTATCCACTGTGCCATGTGTCCATGGCACAGTGGATAAAGGCGTTAGTTAGATATATGTAATAAATATACATAAAAAATATTTAATCTATACTGAGATAGAATTTTTATAATTAGGATAGCTCAGAATACGGGAGATCATTCTATTTGGTATTAAAAGTTGAAAGAATTTTAGAGAAAGTCTTGGTATTATTCAATGATACATTGACATGTCAATGTATCATGCTAATAGGAAGAAAAAAGGAAGTTTAACCAGGTCAAAATTCAGACTACCTTGATAGTAGATAACAGTAGTTATGGATTTTAAAAATAAAATTTCTAACCATAATTCATATCATTAATAATACTATTTCTCAACTATTACTGGTTTTACAATACTATGTTGTCACATTATTATAAATGCCACACACACACACACACACACACACACACACATATATGTATATGTGTGTGTGTGTGTGTGTGTGTGTGTATGCATAAAACATATCACAGATAGCATTTGACTTACTTGATAAAGCCAAATGTTTTAAATATTTGAATATCTTACAGATTAAATATTTAAAAACAAATTATTTTTACTGGAAAATTTTAATGAAGAAATATTTTTTTTAGATATATCAAGCAATGGAATTAAAAAAAAGACTTCCTTTGTAAGAAATGAGTAAACCTGTTTCAGTTTAGGACAGTATGTTGTTTTATTCTAAAAAATATTAATGCATTTAATCCATAAATGAAAGTATTGTCATACTGACAATGTTGAAGATATAAATGTTTTTCCAATAAATCAACTGATCATTTATTTCTGTATCTAAATAACTGATTACAATTATGATTTCTAAGTCTTTGTGAAGAGACATGCAAATTGTAAAAGTTTGGATATGATGTCACATAATGGAATTTTTCAATGTCATATGACCAAGTGAATAATCTTGTGTGTTTATAAAGTATCAAAGGTTATGATTGGCAACATTTCAGAAGTTTGTTTACTATTTTCTAATGTCACTGGTTGACTCAAACTTTGTTATTTCTTTTTTTATTTAACAGCTAATATTATTATTATTTAATTCAGTCAGCAATGTGTAAACACTCATTATCAAAAATGCAAAAAAAAAAGTAAAGTGTAAAAAATATTTCAGGGATGATTACAAGCTCATTTAAATATTTTATACTATTGTTCATGCAATACAAGGCCTAAGAGCACCTCAAGCTGGAGGATTACTGAATGAGTTTAAGAGGAGTGCATATTATGAGGATATTTAGAATAGATATCAGTTTAAGAGTTTAAGAGCATATGGATTGAGGAAGCATCCCCTCGGGTGTCTTTTACACAAAGTAACAGTTCTTGGGAAAAAATGTCTGAATAGAACTTTCTCTTTATCAATGGAATATGAATGGAATGAAGATTATTCAACCCTGTCTACATTACATGGTGGGATCTATCTATGGAATGTAGTTCAACTGAATATTTGTCATGAAAATAGCGGTAGAGTAGCAAGAGACTAGCAACATTTCATCTGTCAGGAAAGAAGTGGAAAGGGTGGAAAATAATTAATCTTCCACAAGTCTGTGTAAATACTTTTGAACTCTGTCAAGGCTGCAAAGTGAGGATTGAACAGCTCCAGACAAGATATGGCAGCAATAATCCATTTTTTGTCTGTAGTATATTCCATTGCAAATATATGTGCATCTCTGAAAAAGTTTTGTCTGAATTTCTCAGAAGAGGAGTTATCATTATTTACACTCTTTTCATACAGGCTGTTGTATCCACTTTTTGGGGGACTTACATAAAAACTATTGTCTCCATCATGACATAAAAACTATTGTCTCCATCATGACATAAAAACTATTGTCTCCATCATGCTGTGATTGGCAATCCAGGTAACATTCAGGGAATTTCAGACTGAATCCTTTATTTAATCTATAGAGCGAGTAGATTGTTCTCATTCCTCTGACCATGTCCTCAGATAACTCATCTTGTTCTTATTTAGTACTGTTCAGTTATTGCTTGCTCTATTTTCACTGAGTTTAATATATGAGCCAGGCAGTGTGTGTAAATGAGACAAGCAATAACTGAGAAGTACTAATTAAGAACAAGACAAGATGTCCCTTGACATAGACAGCAGATTGACAGTTACCTGATGAAGGCCAAAGGGAACAATGGCTGAAAAATTGGAATAACAGCAACAAAGATGGAGGACAATAGTCTCTATGTAAATAATGTAAATAACTAAAAATGAAATTGCTTGACAGCATTGGTATTCTCAACTGACATTGATACAATCATATTATATACAGTTTTTTTAAATGCTCATTTTTTTCAACCATATCAATAGTTTTCATTTCTGTATCTTATTTCTTCAACTCTTATTATTTAACTTAATCCAATGCATATTTATGTTTGTAAAATATTTTGAAAGCAGTTTCTCACCATAATAAACCAACAAATATTTGACAATAAGCTTAATTCATAATTATATAGTAGCAGTCATGTTTGTTTCAGTTATATGAAGACATTTTTCAAATATATAGTATCACCTTCAAGAATTGTATCACAGTCAAGAAATGCCTTTTATATTTTTCATTTGTGTAAAGAAAGAACTGTGTGTGTAATGTATAGTGTTGTCATTTTGGAGGCAAAGTAATCATATTTTTATAGTTTATAAAAAGTTTATAGTGAAGTGTCTCCTGACAGCTGATTTATAAATATGAGAGCCTGCTGAAAAGTTCTTGTCCCAGCCCATTTCTCAAAACTAATATTCTAATATTTGGTCTTTGAAATACTGATTTGGGGAAGTGGGCTCAGGCCAGAACTTTTCATTACCTCTTTGTTTGATCAATAAAAAGAATTCCATTATACTGTGTATCTTCTATAAGGAAAATATTTAAAAGAATATACTTTTGAATAGTTAAAGTTTTACTTAGTATTTGTTGAGATGAAAATATTGCTATCAAATAATATTGCTTGAATATTTTATTGAAGTTAAAACATTGCTATAATTCATCAAATGAATCTTATATACCGTGATACTAATTTCCACATTTGTGGGGGCATTTATAAACTGAATGAAATCTGTTATTTTTATTGTCTTAGATTGATATAAATAAATGTGGCTTTGTTAGGTCTTTTTCATTGCTAATCATAAGACTGCAAGAGAAAACTTTAAATTGAATGGCAGATAATCTTTATGCCATAATTATGTCTTTTCCTAGTACATCAAGTCTTTCTCATCTCTTAATTCCATTAATTACATACGTGGTCTCCCTACACAATAATCAATGTCATATTACAATATAAGTCATAATAAGAATATTTTTTCTTGTATTTTGTCAGTTATCTAGTTTTCATTTTAAGTAGAAGTATCTTAAAATTTAAAATGAATATCAAGTAATTATTATAAAATAAAAAAATTATTTCTACTTCCACAGTGACACAATCAATCGTTGCTTGATTGGTTAGGGCACTCAATAGTCAAGAGGACTGTAAATGATTTTATCTAAGCTTGAAGTGACTGGTGTTTTATGACTACAGACTGCGTTGCCAGTAAAATGGATATGTGAGAGCTTTAATAAAATCTGTGAATAAATAAAATCTTTCTGGTCATGGGCTTATATATTTAGGCTGCATTGCTGTCATGGGAGAGTCACTGAAGTAGGCATAGTCAGTCATGTAGAATCAGATGGAGATGGAATTCTCACTGGCTAAATGTCACTTATCTACTTCACCCCAGACAGTGTTAGGTGAACCCATGAATAAAGAATAAAGTATATTGAAAACAGGAGTGTGAGCTCTTTTCTCAATGTGGTGAGAGTTCACCTTCTGTCCCCCTACCACCACTACCTTATGGATGTATGTATGTATGTGTGTGTGCGAGCATACATAATTTCTATCAATTTTTGTATGTCAAAACATGATATATGATTTGCATTCCCGTACAACTCAAATCATTCAACAGCATTTTGAAACACATTCTGGTTTATTCACACCATTATATTCAGTATTTTGTAGACATTCTGGAAATTGTTGATAAGTAAATTGTAAATAAGTAAATTGCCAAAATTATAATATTTGGGCAGATGAATGTCTAAATGACTTTGTTCAACATTGGGAAAGGATAACATGTGGATTGGATTGACAGAACTTTACTTCCACAACTGATTTCTCTTGACATCTTGCAACAAAATGTGAATTTTATTTGCTTGCACATGTGTGATAATTAGCACTGTCATGTCTCAACAAAATGGCACTCCTTTGTCATAATTTCCCACTTGTTTGGGATTATTTGAATTAACTCTTTCCGAATCAGTATGTTAAGTATCACCTGTTCTAAGCTCTTTGGATTTCATCACCAGATCTAACTTCTTTGTATTTACTTGCTTGGGACAGTATATCTGCCAAATGAAGATTGTGATTCCAGACAATTTCAGTACAGCAGGTGACATAAAAAGCCATAAATGTTCCAGGATGTGTTTTACAAAATGCTACTGACTGATTTGCACAGATACTGATGACCATTATGTCAAGCCCTACTTTTGATAATTCAATGTTTTATAAATTTTTTATTCTATAGTAATTTTTTATAATTAGTGAGAGAGAAAAAGAGAGAGAGAGATTTAAAGGCATAGAATGTAATATATATATGTGTGTGTGTGTGTGTGTGTGTGTGTACTATATTTAGTGGATACACATGTTTGAGTAGACTTCTGTCTTTTAAATAGTATATTTTTGTCTGGTGGAGTTGTTTTTTCAAGAGTCTTATCTTAGTCATTACTTTTCAGTCTTGATAGGATTCAAGTGCATCTCCATGTTCTTGTGGATGACAAATTATTTTCCACCCTACAACTGATTTCTCACAGTTGAAATTTTACAAGCTTGTTGCTGGTCTATCATGAATTTCATGGAAAGTTCCTTAGTTCCACCAGTTCTAACTATTAAGCTAAAACCAGGCATGTCATGCACACTGTAGCAAATGACCTTCATATTCTATTGGTGAGATGTAAGTTTCACTCAAGTAGCTTCTTCCCATAAATCATTGGTTTGTGGAACCGACTCCCAAGTGGCTGCTTCCCTGAATGGGTGAAGACAGACAACTGGCACCTTATAACCAGCTGCTTTGGGTAGATGAAGTTTGAACCCCAGAAGACAATCCATCTACATGAAGGAAAACCCTGATTTTAAATCTTCACTGCCTTGCAGTCATGTCCAAATATGGAAAAGGCTATGGAATTAAATCCAGACAAAAAACCTGGAGTGGAGTCCCAAAAGTTTCCGGAAACTTCTGCAGCTCAGCTGGCCCTATATATAATGTCCTTTGGATCTTGTTGGTACTACCTAAAAGAGAGGCATTTAGACTGGACAGTGCACAGCCTCCATATGCCATTGCCCAAGTCTGTGCCCTGCAGAGGTCGCACCACCCAGTCTCATTACCAAAGGACTTAATTTTGATCAAACAGGGTGCTTCTACCTTTTATCTTGCGAGATAAACAGATACCTACTTACCTACTTATATATATATATATATATATATATATATATATATATATATATATATAGAGAGAGAGAGAGAGAGAGATAGAAGATAGAATATAAAATGAGCAAAACTGCTAGTATAAGGCAAAATTTCTTTTAAATCATTATGAAAATTTATGGACTTATATGAAATTGAAATAAAACCGTCAGGAATGTTAATGGCATCTTTTCAATGTTCTACTAAGAGAGTAAAGAAAAACCATTCTGGTAGAAATTAAGTACTACTTATTTTTGAAAATGAAATGAAACAAAATGTAAATCACTATTTTTAGTAAGTTATAAATTTATGTTTGAAATTTTTGAATAATTCTATAAAAAGATTTTAAAATAGTTAAGTTTGCATAATGGTAACAGTTTATTTTTAGAGTATTTTATTAATGAGGAATTTGAAACATTCTCTTCATTCTAACAGTCTAACAAATTATATTTGTTCCAAGTACAGCTAGAATTTTTTTCCAGTCTGAATCTATGAAATTTTTGATTGATTTAATTTTGTTCATCACAAGATGTTCATTACATTGCAACTCTAAGAGTAAACACTTTATTTTAGGTTTGGTACAACACATATTCATTTCTAGAAAAGAATAAAGATGAACTAAGCCATGATTTGGTCAGCTGCCTCCAAGACAGTTCAGATGAGTTTATCAGTGACCTCTTCACAGTCAAAAAGGGACCAACAGGAACAATCTCAGTGTAAGGCTTTTATTTATATCTTATCAGTTTTCATTTTACATTGCAGAATAAATAGTTGATTTTTATTTGATATTTTTAATGCAATATACACTTGCATTTTCCTTCAGCACACCATTTCAGTATCGACCTTCAAGAAAATTAACATTGGAAACTAAACTTCAACATCAACATCGGTCTCACAGAAGGTATGTTCAGTCAACTTTAAATTAACACAATTTGAACTTTTTAAGGAAAAAATATGCTATGTCTCACATTATTAACTACTTTTAATATTTCCTAATTTTAAAAAATATAATGAATCAATAAGGGAAATATTTACATTGTAAATGTGCTAAACACTTTACATAATATCTATAAATTATAGTAGATTACTTGTCACTCTTATGATGTAGTAACAGTTTTTGAATTTTATGTGATTTTCAAAATTTCACACGATTAGACAGATTACTGAAACTCCAACAAGCATTAGATTTTAATTAAGAAATTAAACAGAACATCAATGTAAACCTCTTAAGAATACTACACAAGTTTGCAGTCAGGTTAAAGTCATGTGAACAATCCAACCACGTCATCAAACTAGTAACTTTGAAGCACATTTTATTCAGATATTCATTAGTTTTCTTCAATGAATGTGATAGAGTATTGTAATTCATAAAAATAATCCTCTTTTTGAAAGTGTCAATCTTCTTCAATGAAGACTTCACATATGCCTTCAAAAATCAATGTATGGTTGAACTGACACCTTGATATCATCTGAAACTTGCTACTTCCTATTCCAAAACATTACACCCATCTATGACTCAACCTGTGAGGGCAGTTTCTTCCAATAGTCATCCAGTCTTTGCTTCATCCATTTGACCCATTGAGGGTAGTAGAGTTTTTGTCAGTGAAAAGAACCATTGAAAAATTAGTATTCATGTATTTTGCCAGTTTCATTGGACTTGCCTTAAGTGGGTTTTCAAAGTAGGCCAAGTGATCAATCTCACATGTTTTGCCATTTGATTTATGATCCCATGTCTTTTACTTTTTGCCACTTTCCTGTTTCCATAATGTCTAAATTTTTATGTCAAAGATAGTTTTTTTATAACTTTTCTCTTGATATTGGTGGGATAAAGCTGAACTTAATCAGCCTGCATCAAAGTTATTCAGGGTATTCAATAAACTTCTGATTATTTTTGTGATTCCCATCATTTGTTTTATCTTTACAAGATCTGAACATATCTCTTTATCTGTCAAATCAGATTTATAAATCCATTTTAAAGCCACAAAATTTAAACATGGTTATTAATTGGAAAACTTCAAAATTGAGGACATTGATGCAATGAGCATCATTTGTTTACATATACACAGAATGAATTGGTTTTCATTTTAACTGCACAAATAGATGTTGTCATCATTCAGCAAATAAATCTTTAAATTTGAATAAGTATTTATTTTATATACAGGGGTTGGACAAAATAATTGGAACAGGTGCAATTCCCACTCCTATATTTCAAAGACCTATTATATTAAGAACTTTAACTAAAACTTCATAATTTCAGGTTATATCTATTGTAAATACGTTTATTTATCTAATTTACTCTCTTTGTCTTATTTATTTTTAGAATTTAGTAAAATTTAAGCTAAATGCGTGACCACTCTGAGTTCAAAAATGGGCAAATTGTTGGAGCTCGCATGGTAGGAGCCTCGATCACTAAGGTTGCTGAACTGTTTGGTTTTTCAAGAGATACCATATCAAGAACTATGATGCAATTCAAGAAACAGGATAAAACCACTAGCAAGCATAGCAATTTGGGCCGGACTTGCAAACTTACTGACAGGGACCGACATGCATTGAAACACAATGTGGTGAAAAATCATCGGACTACTTTGGCCAAAGTGACTGTTGAGTTGAATAATCATCTGAATAGTCCAGTTTCTACTAAAACTGTTCGTTGAGAGCTCCACAAGGCTGGATATGATGGAAGAACTGATGTAAGGAAACCTCTTCTCTCCACTCGCAACATTCAAAATGCCTGGTCTGCAGACTAATGGAAGCAAGTTATATTCTCAGACGAGTCCAGTTTTTCTCTTTTCCCAACTTCAGGGCAAGTTTGTGTGTGGAGGCAGCCCAAAGAAGCTTACAACCCTGACTGCCTTCTTCCAACAGTGAAGCATGGAGGTGGATCAGTGATAGTTTGGGCTGCTATATGATGGAAATGTCTCGGTCCAATAGTTGCACTGCGTGGTAGAATCAACAGCAAAGATTACCTGAACATTTTGGGTGATCATGTTCATCCAATGGCCCAGACTTTATCCCCTGATGGTGACTGCATCTTCCAAGACGATAATGCTCCAATACATACCGCTGAGTGGTTAAGAACTGGTATGAAGAGCATGAAAGTGGCCTCCCCAATCTCCAAATATCAATATTATTAAACATTTGTGGTGCATTTTGGAGTGACAAGTTAGGAGCCGCTATCCTCCACCATTGTGGTTTAAAGAGTTAGAGCAGGTGTTAATGGAAGAATGGCTGAAAATTCCTCTGGATGATGTCAGGAAGCTGTATGATTCCATTCCTAGACATATTAAAGCTGTATGTGAGGTTAAAGGAGAACCAACTCCATATTAAATAAATTTTCTTTGAATTTAACAAGTGTTTGAATTATTTTGTCCAACCCCTGTATATATAATTGATAAAACATAAAATGCCTAATAATGTAAAATACAATTTTCTTGAAAAATAAACCTGGCTGAATCAAGTGATACATGAACTTTTTGAGCATCAGTATTTCGTATTTTGTAAAAATCTATAATTTATTGCATTCCCAGAGTTCAGTTGTTTGTTTTGGGAAAAATAGCATTTTTTTTCTTTCACTTAAATGCCATACAATAAACATAGTAAGTAAATTTTAATTTACAATGATTATAAAAGCATATGCAAATTTTAAAAAGGCAAGAAAACATGAGTGGAATTGATATTGACATTTCAACAGATAAGCTGACTGAAAATAGCAGAGAAATTCTATATTGTGGTTATAAATGTTACATATAATTATTTTTTTAAATAGAAAAAAATCTGTAAAAGCTGTAATGAACAATCTTTGACATAATTAATTCAAATTTCTAAGGTACATTGTGGCAATAAATAAACACATCCCATCTCCCCTCTCACTTGTAACCATCCACTATAATAAAATAAATGTCTTCAGTGCTAAAGATGAATTAGTCAAATAAAGTCATAAGCTTCTACTTAAAGTTGTTCCTATATTACAAACACAAATGGACATTTTTGAGGAAGAAATTTTAGTATTAAGTGTGCTGTATTGAATGCTAAAATGAATAATGAAGAGGCCAAAGAAATAAAAATACAGGAATTGGTATTTCTTAAGAATAAAGATTGATGTCAATAAAAACTATATTTTTAAATAAAATGCTATGAAGTAGCTTTGTGGGAAATTGGAAGTTTTAAAAGTGTATCATTGCAAAAATTATCTATATTAAGCTTATACAGCGAAATAACTTAACTTCTGTATATTTCCTTAAGGCTCACACAGTTTAAAAATTCCTACAAAATTGCAGCCAGATAGGTTTTTATAATAAGCCCACAATTTAGGCATCATTGAGTAAAAGTTTGAAAATTTGCAATGTATTATTATATCTGTATAAATGTCAACAAAATCAGATAAGATATTCTTATTTGTTCCATTTTGACTTACCATCATCAGTCCAGTGTAATCTTTCTAAAGATTTCTTGACTTGTATTCTTTTCTCTGCTGTTAATTTAAAATCATTTGTTTCTTAATCCTGTTCAGATGGTTGCATCGTAAACCTTTCCTTGGATCAAATAGAAAAAAAACTTCTTGTGAAACTTCCAATTCTTCTCTGAATTTCTCATTAGTATATTTTTCTGCGAACTGTGCTTTGTTATTCTCTTCATTTTACCAATTTTGTTGCTGAGTAAATAACATTTTGCTTTGTATTTTACTGTGTAATGCTTATGCAGTTGTCATTAATTAATATTGAGTTTTTAATTTACTTTGTGAATATGCCTTCATATAAGAATTAATCTACTTAATCAATCTGCTCTTTAAAACATGTCAAAATTGCATTTCACTTGCTTGTCAATTGATTCATGTTAACTCTGTTCTTTTCTTTTATTAAATATACTTCTTACTTTAATATATACCTAAAGTTTCTTTCTTTCCTTTTTTGTTTCTTTGATTCATCAGCAAATCAAAAGAAGAAAATTGAAGGAAAAGCTCATGGCTCTTTACAATTAAACTTTTATTCTTGGCCTTTAAACATGTAACCAGAAAAGTCCCAACAAACCATATTTCACCAACAACTCTAAAGTCAAAAGATGTTTAAAAAGATAAAGTTATCCATTAAATAGAGTAAAAAGATAATGTTTAAATAAGATAATCAGGTTACAACAGACCAAGTATGCTCAGAGAAGTTTGGCCAAAACTTCACTTTTCATTTGTCAAGAAATATATATATATATATATATTTTTTACTAATTTTATCTATGTATATTTGCCCAGATTAGTTATATTTCAATAAGTAGTTAGAATTCGTTTAATAACATATTAAGCCCCGAATATGTTTTGGCTATTGCGTCTGATTGTCTAGGTCAATGTGCATGTGGATGTATGTGTATGTGCTTATCGATGTCTATGTGTAAGGAAAGTGCATTCCCGTTTGGTTGTGTGTGTGTGTGTGTGTGTGTGTGTGTGTGTGTGTGTGTGTGTGTGTGTGTGTGTGTGTGTTCGTTTTTTATCAAGGGTCGTGTCTCGTCACCGTTTCTTTTGTGTATATATATCTAAATATGTCTGGACGCTTATGTATTATAGCCTTAGTGTGTTTGGATTGTTTTACATGAGAGGTGATCATCATCGTTGAATTAAAATGTTAAAATGTATACATTTTTGTCTAGAGCTATCAACATCCTTTTTAACGTAATTTCAATGAAAAAATAAATTAAATAACATATGTATTTTTTATTTTCTCCTCAGTAATTCTATAATTTTAAACTTAATAGAGATTAGATTTAGATTTCTAAATGGGTAATTTTTTACTTTTAATTTTAATTTCAAATTTTATCATATAATTTAATACTTATTAGTTAGGACATATTCTATTTTACTAGAACCCCAACGTTAAAGCTTTTTATATCTATGATAACCCTGCTTCGTTGTCAAATTTTTTGAATTCTCATATACTTGTATTTTGATTGGTCATTCTAGCTTAACTCGTTAATTAATTTGAAACTTTTAAAACCATTTATTCTACATTCAACATCATCACTTGATAAGACACCGGAGGTGTTGAAACAAAATGACTATTTTTGTAGTGATTTTATAACATATTTATGTTATAATATTTAAATAAAAATTTATATATATATATATATATATATATATATATATATATATATATATATATATATAAAAGTGAACATTGAAGTCAACACTCAGAGGCGACAGGCTGTTTCATGCTAGATGCAATCGTCAGGCCTGATGACTGCATTTAGCATGAAACAGCCTGTTGCCTGTTCCTTCAATGTTCACTTTTATATTGATATTTATATATGCTCTATCTTTAATATTGAGCACTTTATCCCATAAATATAGCACACCTTAAAATTATCTTTCTTCATATATATATATTTAAAGACATTTATATAATATGTTTAACGTTCTTTTTATAGATACAAGTATTTAAGCAAATGCTCTGTTTTATAATAAACAGTATTAAATAACATTTACCGGCCTGAATATCCGAGAAATTTCCATAGAAAAGCTACATTTCAACAAAATTCCGTCCTAAATTTTACTTATGAACTTAGTGAAAAAAATAAACTTCCTTTCTTAGATGTTCTCGTCAATTTTAGTAATAATACTTTTAAAATGTCTGTTTATAAAAAAAACAACTAGTAAAGACTCTTGCCATCATAATTTCTCTAGCGAATGCCCTCTTAGATATAAAATAGGTGTTATTAAAAATTTCCTCATGAGAGCGCATGAGAACTCATCCTCTTGCACGCTTTTCTTTAAAGAATTAAAGAATGTAAAACAAACGCTGATTAATAACGGATTTCCTAATCAATTGTTGGATTTCTACATTAGGCGTTTCTTGTCTAAGGTAGCTAATAGCAACGGCGAGAATAAAAACATAAAGAATAACATTAATATTTTTTATAAAAATCAGATGAACGAAAATTATAAACAGGATGAATGCAGAATTAAGAACTTTATAAAAAAATGCATAACACTAGTTGACAATAGCAAAAAAATTAGATTAATTATTTATTGCAAAAAACTTAAAACCTCTAACCTTATAGTTAAAAATAATAATTCACACCCTAGAACAAAATTAAATAGGGCAAATATTTAACAAAGTAACTAATAATAACAAAACAAAAGTCATTGAAACAAAGCAAGTTCAGTCGACCATTGATGACTATTCCAGAACAACGTAACTATAAACAATTTTTTCTATCCTCTGCCAGCCGCTATGATGGAGAAAGCATTACCTCGAACTGTCGCCAGTGAGACACGCTGCAAGAGCCACTCCGTTTCGCGAGGCTCGTTCCTTAATCGAGACGCAATAGCGCCAATCCTCCGAAGGAACGCCATCGAACGAGGGCCAATAACCCCTGAAGTCTCCACTGCCACAGGAGTAAAAACAAATCTATCAGCAAGAGAAGAATATTTAGCTATTTTTTTCATCTCTGCGTCTCGGGCGACGGACCCCGGCTCAACCGCGAACCTGATCAAAATACCGGCCGAAAATGTATCCCCACAGGTCGCATCCCAAATCAACGACTTACCCATTTTAAAAGGGAAGATGGTAATGCCATTCGGCCGCTTTCCATCACCACGGTCGAGGCCTACGGGTTCGATTTGGGAAGGGAACCCAGCTGCATCCAAACCTCTTTTGATGATGTCGTTAATTGCTGCATGTCGTGGAAAGCGGCCGGCACTATGACGACAGGAGAGAGGATACAAACCAAACTCATCGATGGAGGCTCCACATCCGCATCTGTGACGCTCACATAATTTGAGTCCAAGACGGATCGCGACTCCGACCTGAGAGCATTCATCCTCTAGAAGGGTACCAGTAGATGAAGAGGGCACTGCGTTGAGCCAGGCGCCACTACTCGGTTGTGAAGCAGATAGTAGACAGGCTAGGCGATGCTGATTCAGAGAGAGCCTCAAATTAGTAAAATTGGCCTCGCATTTTATTTTATCCCAGCTTTTTTGTTTTGATGTGTCTAGTGGGATAGAAAGTAATTCTTGGGTCCAGACGCTGCAAGCTTGTTCGAAAGAACTACCCGAGGACACTTCGGAGAGTGTAGAGGAAACTCGGTAGCGAAAAACTGTTCTTCAAAAGGAAGAGGGCTGGATGTGCATCAATTAGTTGCAATTTCTCAGTCATTCTTGTTAGAATGACATGTTTAGTATCCAAACACTCTCGAATGGCCATTGGAAAGACTGGAGAACCAAGAATGTGTAATTCCTCCTTCGGTGTTATTTTTATATCCTCAAGGATGAGTCTGATATCCCGGATAGCACTCTCGAAATCATCTGCGCTATAATTCAAGTTTATTATCTCTGACTTGGACGAGTTAATCTCAAGTCCAAGTAGCGATAAAGCAGGAATAACTCGTCGGAGGTCAGCAGCTACGGCCTCGACAGATCCTCCCAGCGTTGCATCGTCAAGATACCATATACTGAAAGGAGAAGCGATGGAACGAGCTACCCCGTCAATAGCCATCGCAAATAATAGCGAGCTAAGTGGATCACCTTGCTGGATTCCAGTAGCAGAAGAGATAATATTATCGGAGGCGATCAACATACTTGGATGACTATACGAAAGATGAGCCAGTTTAAATATGGAAGGAGTCCGTTGATGGCAAACTTCCAGGGCATAATCCCTTCTGATGCTATTGAAAGCGTTTTTCATATCCAATTTTAATAAGATACTGGGGGAAACAGGTGATGTATTCTCGAAAAATGATCTTGTGGCATTTACCGCGGCTTCACATCCGCCCTGCATGCCTACCCCGAGCTGGACAGGTCGCAATTCATGCCCTATCTCCTTCATAACAACTCTACAAGCAATTTTTGCCGCGAGTTGACGAAAAATGTTACCAAGGCGATAGGGCGGATACCTCCATCTTTTCTTTTTTAAAGCCGTTAAGTTGGCTGAAAATATTAAGTCGCGAGCATGTTGGGGTATCTCAGCTCGGAGAAGGGTATTAATAAGAGCTGTTATGGATGTTTTCAAATTTTCACCAGCTTCGGCAGTGTGGGCAGAAATTAAGTCCTTGATGTGACCAGGTCGAAGGCCGTCCACACCTCCACTGCTGCTTCCCGAGAAAGACTTCAGAGCGGCAACCATCGCTTCCTTTGAGATTTCAATATTTGAAACATTGTTTTCCATCTGAACAAATCTGACATCTGATAGTGGCGCAGGGTGTTTCCGACGGAGCGCTGTGAGAACTTCTGGTGTAGTAGCTAGTATAGTATCGGATGAGGCCAATACTCTAACTGCAGCTGAGACATCGCCCTCGATCAATTTAGCATTGACGAGGGCACGGAGTCTCTTAGAACCGTCGACTGTAGATGAAGGATGAAATTTATTAGGATTAGAAAGAGTAGAAAATTCGGTGGCATTTATTTTAGACGAATTGAATAAAGAAATGTTATTTTTCATAATAGATGAGACAGATGACGTAGGGTCCTTATTGTAAGGAATGCCGAGCACAAGTGTTGCGAAAGAGAAAAGGTGATCCCAGTCACGTGAGCTGTTCAAGTTAAGTGCCTGGTCTATGGCAGTAGCCAAGGCATCGGCTGCTGGGATTCTGATAGATTTAGGGATTTTTAAAGGCACCTTCCGGAATTGCCTAAGGAGTGAAGTTGCCCTCAAAACTTCACTGGCATCTCTTTGGGTCGGTTCATTATGTTGATGGATCACACTATCTTGTAGAGCCGAGAGAGACAGACAATGTGAACAACTCCACATATATATATATGTGAACAACTCCATATATATATATATATATATATATATATATATATATATATATATATATATATATATATATATATATATATATATATATTGTTTTTTGGTGATAAATCCTTCAAAGAAATATTAATATAACAACTTAATTTCAGAAGCTTGAGTTTCTTCTTCCAACTTTAATTAAAAATTTCATTTGTTTCTAGATATCTTATTTTTAAATTTCTGTATTGAAAATATATTTTACAGAAATATAAAACAGAATTAGAATTTGTTAAATGTCCTAATTCTGTTTTATGCTCAAAATAACAGTTTGGTCCATAAACATGTGCATGGCAACCATATTTGCTTTTTATAGAAAGTTAATTTTCTTCTACCCAAACATTCTATGGCTTTATTATATTTCTAAAGGAACATTTTAAAAATGCTTTCTTCATTCAGTACATAGGTAATCAAAGCTCACCACAAATCCCTTGTTTTATTATATGTAAATTGTTATTATTAGCAAAGATATTAGTCTTTCTCTTAGACTGACTGCCATCCAAATCTACAGAACTCAGTCTCTGCTGCTATTTAACCCATAACTAAAGGAAGAGATGGAGTCATGCCTTTCCCAAAAGCATTAATGCAAAACTGAATGCAGCATAGTAGGCCAGAATATGAACTTGGTTTGACAAATTCAGTTTGCATACTGATAAATGTTATGTGCACATGCTTTGGGACATTGCACAATCAAACTGGATATCATCAAGTATTATTTCTATCCATTGTCTACCATATTGAAACTGAATTGCTCAAAATATAACTGTTCCTGTTCCAAAATGAACAGACACTTATTTAAATTCAATTTCCTGTGGCTGCTTATTAAAATGATAACATTGATTTCAACAGATTTGTACAAAGTTGCAGAATTGTTTTGTTAGATGCTCATCATTCTTTCACTTTTCATTTCAATTCATTCTATAGGTTTTCACTTGAATTTGATTCAAGCCAGTTTTGCACTTTTATTTTTTGTGTCTTCAGAAAGTTTTATTTTCCAACTAAATATTTGAGGTACAGCTCTTCTTCCCAAGCATTTCAGTGAAGGCAATATTTTATCTTTCATTATATTGCTGCAGTAACCTTCAGCATTTACGATTCCACTAATTAAATACAGCTTACTTGTACTATTGGATCACATTTAACTCCGGACCATATTTAAATGTTGATACCAAACACTTTTGCCTTGTATACCTTGCCATAATGACACAAAACTCAGGTGCCATCAGAGTCAAATAAGTTGATTTTTGTTACATTTGATAATACCTGTCCCAAAACATTGAATTTTTATCCTTATTCTCTTGTGTCAACTTTAAAAATTTCTCTTTGTTTCTCAATTTCAGAAGTGGTTTCCTACATGGTTTTCAACCATGTAGGAAACCACTCTTCTTCAGATTACATTTGATTATTGTAATAGAAACATTCATGGCATGCACAATTTTAGCATCATTAGCAACATCTGCAGCTGCTATTCTTGGGTCTTCATCACTCATGAATAGACATTGGTGACATCTTCCATGGTTGACCTGGTCACTTCTGTATACCTCTGACCTTGGTGTCAGCTTGCATAGCCAACCTGCTCATTTCTTTACACTTCAGACATTTCCCCTTGTGATTTTGTGCAATTTTGGCAATTTGTTTTTGCTTAATTTCAGGCATGTATCTAATTTTTGTAGTCTTTCTGTTTATAGAAAGAAACATTTTCCTTCAGATCATATGTAAAATCATTACTAAACTAAACATCCATACACTGAAAAATATGGTATTTTAAAATCTATTTTTATGATTGCATATTTTATTTATATTTATAATGTTAGAAAAATAATCAATAATGGTTCAAAATATACTTACTCTACAGAATGAAATGAACATTTTTATAAAGTGTACTCTATTTTATAAGGTGTACTCTATTTTGGATGTAACATTTTTGTTAACCAAGTTTAGTTATAAATAATGCTTGTTTTATGACTATGCAATGTTTCACTAGAAATAATAAATCCTGCTATTTTTGGTTCATACGAAATTAACTTACTATAAAAAAGTGAGGGGGTGTGGTGTACTCCTTTATGGATGGTACTGTAGATTCATAGCCTAATTAATTAATATTCTTGCCTAAGCTGGCTATAACCTCATACACTTTGTGTATCTGGTTATATTCTGTTGAATATAACCAGTTCAGTTAGCACTTGTTCAAATACATTATTGAAATTATACAAAATTAGAAAAGGAATTGTTCAAATTTTCAAAATGAAGATTTTTTATAAAATGTTTGTTCTTTATTTTTTACACTATCTGTTAAGAAAAAGTACCTTTTAAATGATTAGTTATTTAGAAAATACTCATTATAGTTTCTCTCATGATAAAGCCAACATTTTAGCAGTGGATTGTTTCCCTCTGGAAGTCATGTACATTCTTCATGGAACTTCAGAATATTATGAATGTGATCATCTTGGATTTTTCTGATCTTTACTATGCAGGAAATAAATTTTTTTTTTTAACCATTTCACCCCAAGCAAGGTAGGAATGCCACTAGTATGCATGGGGGTTACAGAGAGTGACAGTGATAGAAAAGACTGGGTATACAGTGGATTGAGGAAAAGATAAAAGCAGAACGGGTTTCAAGAAAATAGAAGATGGCGATTGACATTGCATTTAAATTTTTGAAGATTGTAGTTATCAGGGAAGCAAGGAAACAGAAGAGAGTTTCACAGGTGGGAAGTGCAAGAAAAAAATGTTGGAGTATAAGTGGCAGTTACATTTACCTAATTCAACAGTAAAAGGGTGGGACCGAGATGCAAGTTTAGTAGCACACGTAAACTCCTGTAATCTGGGAACCAGGAAAAAAGCTTGCCAGACTAGTAGCCATGAAAATATTTGTAGAAAAGACAGAGGGAAGCCACATCATGTCGGTGAGAAATTGACTGAATTCGAGATGCCAAGTCAGGATTGATTACATTGCAGATCCTTCTTTGGATTTTGTCAACAACCTCAAGATGAGTAGCAGGAGAACCTGATCAGATATGGCAACAGTATTCAATGCATGGATGAATGGTAGATTTGTAAATGTGCAAGATGGACTCTGACAAGAAAAACCTTCTAGCATGACATAGAGATCCAGTTTTCCTTGCAGTAGATGCAGCTATTGATTCAATGTAGTTGTTTCACTTCAAGTTAGTTGAAAACATGAGGCCAATAAGGCACAGTGTGATGCTCTCCATGAGTCTATCATCGGCCATGCTGATGGTAGACAGCAAAGTTCCTCTATGATGTTTAAATGAGAGCAGTTTCCTTTCAGAGGTATTAAAATTTATGAGCCATTTCCCTGCCTCAGTTAACCACTGACTGAAGGTCCTTTCAAAAGCAGTGGCCAGGTTAACTTTGTCAACTCTGACAGATTTGCTATTGAGACAGGAGTAAATGGTAGTGTTATCAGCATAAATGTCTACGAGAAGTGATGACATCAGGAAGATCATTGATGTATATTGAAAATGTCCCCTTATAATTGACACTCCCTGCCCATTTTGGATGATGCAAAAATGCTCAGAGACATTTTTCACTATATTTGATTTTATGATAGATTTTGTTAGGAAACCATGCACTGATTTAATGTTGGCTATATTATGAAAAATTCTTTATGCAGTATATGAAAGTACGTAGCTTTCAAAACAAATGAAAATGTTGATATTAATAACTTTTTTTCCGGCTTATTGATGAATTTCATGACTTTGCAATCCATTTAGGATTCTATGTATTAATCTGGGCATTTATTTCTATTTCCCTCTGTATATTAATCCAGGCTTCTTTTTTCTCAACAATTATATAAAATCCTATCCTATAATTATTATCTTAATCTTTCAATATGTTTCTTTCTTATTAACAGTTTTTGCTTTACTTTTGTACTATTTACATTTGTGCTTTTTCTGTTTGGATATTTTGCTAAATGTTCCTTTTACTAAATTCTATTTTTATCAGGAAAATAATTATTTATTAAAATGCATCAAAGGAAAGGCATCCTGTTGCTTTCAAAATAATTTTAAGTTATATTATTTTTCAGGTTTTATTTTATCATTTTTAATTTACAGACTACAAACTTTTTGGGAAAATGAAATATCATTTCAACTGCTTCATTAAAGTTATCATGATTTTTCCATGTAATACAAATTATATAAAAACAAATGTAGTTGTCATTATTCTGAAGAATATTTCCCTTCAAGTTATATGTGGCCAAATCCAAAACTCACATAAACTGCATTTTATTGGGATTAAAGGTTGCATTGGATAAGACAGTAACAAAAACAAAATATCAATGTATGGAACTAAGATAACTAAAATTTCCTGTTTTTATTCTATTTATAGAATTCCCAATGTCAAAATAACAAAACCAGACAAAACTGTCATTTCATATTTAAAGGTAAGTATATAGAATTTTGCTTAGAAATGTCAATGTTAGGAATATATAAGTTTTGAAATTAAATACTTATAACTAGCCAGCATCTTGTCTTGTTCTGAGACTTGGTAAGGAAGAGTGAAATAATAATAAAAAATGACACCATTCTGAAGTTGATCAAAGGACATAAGTTAAGACTGTGAAAAGAATATTAGTTAAAACTAAGATTTGAATTTGAAATGTGAAATCTAATGAAAAATATGTGAGACTCTTTGATGGCAATGTTTGACTTGGGTAATTTGATTTATTTTTCAAATAAACTACTTAATAATTTCTGAAAAAACTTGATTTTTCAAAAATTTCTCATTTATATTTAGAAGTAGGATTATATTGTGCCTAATTAAAAAATCTAATTCTAAATATTTCCAATGTTTTAATTTAATATTTTTAATTTCATGAATCATTTTCAATTTTATCTTTGTATATGATGGCCAAACAAGCAAACCTTCCTTAAAGAGAATTTTTAAAAAATTACTTTTATTATTGACATTTTGTCTTGAAACTTTTAGGCTTCTATGGAATCTCTGCTGCAAAAACTTAATCAATCTGAGCCACATTTTGTCAGGTAAGTAAATAGTTATAATTGATTATGTTTACTTAAAAAGTAACATTGTAACATCTGACAAATTTAAATTAGAATTTAATAAAAATGCTTGATTTTTATGAAGTTTAACAACTAAAATGAAAAGATTTCATTCTGAATAATATTCAGTATATTAAGCACTGATTTGTTTGTACAAGTTTTCTTTTAGTTGTTTTTGTTACAATGTTTCTACTACTACGACTGTACCCTCCAACCTTCTTCAAGTGCATATCATAGTTGTTACCTTTCCAGAAATGTTGTCCATAATAAAAGATATCTTAGCATTGATTAATTTGTCCTTTTTATATCACTTGCCTCTTCTAATGAGCCATAAATATAACTTTTTTGTACTAAACAGTGGAAAGAACAGTGGGTGGGTGGGTTCCATGTAAACTAGTCTTATTAAGCACAGGTCTCACTATGAAAAGCTATAATAAATCTATATAGGTATATAGATATATAGGTATATAGATATATAGGTAAATATCTTCTTCTTCACTTATGCAGTAGTGCATGTTTCAAATGCAAACTGGAGCAATTTTTTGTCTTACAGAGCAAGCCCCAAAATTGCCTCTTATTTATACCATGAACTGGAATTTATATGTAGAATCAAAATTCTATGCATAATACACAATATTCCTCACTTATATTCTGTCAGTCAATTCTTAAACTTTCCCTTTACTTGTTTTATGCTGTATGATTCATCAGAATTTTCCAAGGAATATATATGAGGCATTGAACTTAACTTATTGGGTGGTATTTATTTGATAACATACAAAATTATGTTCCTCCTCTCAGTTTTTAGTAAACACAATTGTACTGATTTCTTTTCTATTCTGTGCCATTTGGGATTTTATTTCCATAATAATATTTTATCACTAATCCAAATATAAGAAAAAGTCATCTGAGATTATATAATTGACTGTGCTAATGTTTTAATTGAATTGTTCATAGGCTATGTTAAAACATTATTTCAGAAATTTATGTGTCTATACATTTTTTATTAGTGAATAACATAAAATAATTGAAAATAACAATTAAAAGTGTGAGCAAATAAATGCTAAATAGCCTGAGTTTGTCTTTCTTGCATTTACATTTGTGAGAAGTGTATTAAAAGAAAGCCAGAGAGTTTATTAAAAATTTTCATTTTGTGTTTTGTTTTTGAATTGGTTGTAAAAAGGACTGCCAGAAATAACTGTTATGGTGAACTGTTTGGGATTCATTTTTCAAATTCAGAAAAAAATATAATACTCTTGTATGTCCAATGAAAAAGGCAGTTTTAAGCATTTGAGCCACTCTTGAGGGTATTTAAGTATGAGTCAGCAGGTGGTTAGACAGTAGAAGAAACAGAGCCTGCTGGCTATGGGAGAAGGTGTTTAGATGGCTGAAGGGAAGAAGCCTGCTGGTTGTGGCATAAGGAAACGATATGTCACACAGAAATGATTAGATCTCAAGTGAGCAAGGTTGTCTGGTAGAAAGGAGGCAGGAAAATGACTTGAACATCAGCTACAAATCTGGCTGTGGATGGGACAAAGGCTTCCTCATGAGAAAGTTGCCAGCAGAGCAAAGGGTAGAAAAATCTCAGCATTCTTAAAAACTACACTGACAAAAAAAACAAAACAACAAAAAGCACCCTTAGGACAACAATGAAAGGGAAACTTTAAAAACAAATAAATTGCTAAAGATTGTTAAACCTCTCAGAAATTCTTTTTGAAAAACCATGTAGGCTTGTTTGCATATCTATGAGGTGGCCAAACCCCTTTTTTCTAAATAATTTCTGTTTTCCAACAGTTTTTGTTTCCACTGAAAGTTTTTTCCTTTCATTATTTAAAAAAAATTGTATTGTGAATATCTTTTGAGAGACAATTTTAGAGCCATAATTTTGTTATGTTATCTTGCCTTGTCCTTAAGGTACATGAAAGAAATTGGTACTCCATTATATTGTTTTGTATCAGTTTAATAAATGTTTGTAACTTTTAAATTTCATGAGGTAGTTTTAAGTTTTTGTTACTCTTTGCACCTTTTTAATATGAGAAGCAACATTCTTTTCTTCCCATTCTGTAGTAGAAAAATTATTTTATTGTCTATGAAAAAATTAGTTATTTTAAATTAAACTTTTTATACATTATTAGTAAACAATTTTGATTCTCAAGGTGAATAATTTTAATGTATGTTTGTGTTCTGATCTCTGGTTATTATTGACTAAATAAAGACAGTTTTAAAAGGAATAATCAGCAAATAACTTAAATTCCACATTTTAAGTTGGAATTGGAAAAATAAAAATTAATTCTTACAATTACATCACTGCAAAGGCTCATATGAAGAAAACTACTTCTTTTTTAAATTTCAGACAAGAATTTAATTTATATATTCTAATATATGAGCTTAAATAAAGTTCAATTGATGACTGACCACCTTAAGAGAAAAAAAATTTCTTCAAACAGGATGAATTACTACTAAGGAGAGAAAAACAGTTATTTTAAGCTAATGATCATTTGAGTAATTCTAAAACATGTCAACAGAACATCTAGTCAAATATTATATACTGAAAAATAAGTTGGTATTTGTTTTCCTCTCTATATAAGGAATCTTTTAAAGAGAAATCTCATTTCAAAATGAAACATTCACAATCAGTCTTTCAAAAGGTTCATTTTAAAATGACAATTTACATTTATAGTTTTATGAATCTACTTTATACTGCTTATCTTTAAAGTATCAATAGTTTTCATTCTTAGCAATAATTTAGAGCAATCAGATAAGGGGCTACAATTTAAAATTCTGTCTCAATGTCAACTTTTTTCTGACTGAAACACAGTAAGCTATCAAGAAAAATAGACTTTAGTAAGTGTTATGGGAACTTACCCATAATAATAATGGACTATTCCGGACATTATAAATACTGCGCCTCAAGAGGGAGCAGAGAGGATTAATTGTAAGAACATTGGAATAGTGATACTCGTCGAGACAACATAGTTCACTCTAACCAAATCTGATAGTCATTACTAATAATTCTACTTCTTTGTATATATTTCTGTTTGTAACTGATGTGGACCCGAAGTTGGGGCCACGGAATGAAAACACGGAACACGGGTTAGAGGTAAGAAAGATATATTAAACAGAAAAGTTACAAAGAATAGTGTAAGAGTAAGTAGATCTTACTATCCAGTGGTGTCCGATATTGGTATCGTACGCAGCTGCGCATTACTGGTGCTACTACCATGATACTACCATTCACATAATAATATAGTACTGGGAGAGTCCATGATGTAGGAAAGTACCCGTCTCACCACAACCCCCACCCCCTTCCAAGAGTTTTCCTCTTTTCTTTTTTTCTCTCTTTTTTTTCTTTAAGAAAAAAAAAGTAAAACTGTTAATACCTCTTCCTCTTGGGATTCACGTCGAGTGGTTGAGTAAATTTCTCTTTCTCCCTGAGCGTCGTATTTCCGGAGAGACTTGGGGCGTGTCAAGATCGAAATGTTCGAATATTATGTCGGACGGCGCTTCGCAGATATTTTGTGGTGATTCCTCAGATTCATTCAAACGGCATTTCCTGAGCTGGTTCATATGGCGCTTGTGGGTATTTTTCGGTCCCTGGACAATATAGACCAGTTGGCCAATTCTCTGTTTGATGTTGCCTACAGATCCTTAAGGATTTTTCTTTGTAGGCTATTTGGAATCACTACAGTAGAACATCCTCACAGAGGGAGAAAACTTCAGGTCTTTGTTGCGAATTTTGTTTTTGATACTTTGGATGAATTCATCCTCTCGAGACTCCCTTTTTATGTCGGCCAAAGTAACTGGGAGTTCTCTAATTGTATTCGCAATCATATTTTTGATTTCATAATTCGTACTTAGTGTAGCAATGATGGAGTCTTCAAAAACTTCCGTATTTTTTAGGAATGAGTCGCGATAAACTGTCCGCATGACAAATACTTTTAGATTTTAGGAACTCGATCTTAAAATTGTAATTCAAAAGAATCGTTCCCCAACGAAGTAATCTATTCGCCGTATAGACCGGTAGGCCTTTCTTGGAACCAAAAATTGTTATTAGAGGTTTATAATCCGTTTGCAGTGTGAACCGTCTTCCATGTAGGTATCGATGGAACTTAGTGACGGCGAATATTATCCCTAGAGCCTCTTTCTCTATTTGTGAATATTGTTTCTATGATGGCAGTAAAGATCTAGATTCGTGTGCTATGGCTTTTCGCGAAACATCTGGCAGTTTGTGGAGAATGCAAGCACCGATGCCGTATGGGCTTGCATCACTTGCGACTATGATGTCGAGATTAGGGTCGTAGTGGGTGAGAGAGAGAGATCCGAAGTAAGTGTTTTCTTGATCTTCTCGAATGCGTCTTGGCATTCAGGGGTCCATACCCATGCTTTATCCTTTTTTAAAAGTCCTCTCAAATTCTACATGTTCTTAATGAAACCTTGGTAGAAGTTAGCAAGGCCGAGGAAGCTTTGTAACGATTGAACGTTAACTGGGGCCGGCATGTTTCTGATTGCATTGGCTCTTTCTGGATCCGGCCGACGACCGTCTCTATTTATAATGTGACCTAAGTATTTGATCTCTGGCAAGAAAAAATCACACTTTGCTTCCTTAACCTTAAGCCCGTATTCTTGTAACTTCTTGAATACGTTTATTTTATGGTTCCGGTGCTCTGCCGACGTTTTACTGGTCACCAGTATATCATCCAAATAGGCTGCTGCGTAGTCAAGGTCGCCCAGCATGGCGTCCATGACCGGCTGAAAGATTGCAGGCGCAGCCTTGACCCCAAAAGCCAGTCTGTTATATTTGTAGACCTTTATGGGTGTTTATGCAGAGCAATTTAGAACTCTCTTCATCCACCTCTATCTGAAGGTATGCGTCTGAGAGGTCTATTTTGTAAAAGATTTTTCCGCTATTCAATTTGTTGAAGATTTCTTCAGGGCTTGGGAGGGGATAATGATGATCATGGAAAGCATCGTTTAGCCCTGTGGAAACATCTGCGTATACTCGTATTTGGTTGGACTTTTTTTTTTTTACATAGACCGTAGGTGCTGCCCATTCGCTAAAATCTGTTTTTGATAGAATACCCGCATGTTCGAGTCTATCTAATTCTTTGTTGATCTGCTCTAGAGCAGCGAAAGGGACATTCCGTTTCTTTTTGAAAACTGGTCTTGCACCATCCTTCACCTTGAAGTTAGCTTTAAATTTAGAACATTTCCCAAGGCCGCCAGAAAAAACCTGGGGAAATTGTTGTTTGAGTTCCTTTTTGAGATTTTCCGAAATGGACGTTGTACTTTTTATTTTTCGACAAAAGTGCTAATTGGGCAATCCCATAGATTGGATTTTCTATCCAATCTGTTCCGAATAGGTTATCTGAATTTTCTAGTACGTAGGCTTTCAGCTTTTTGGTAACTCCATTTAGTGTTACTGTAAGGATAACCTGGCCTAAGATGTTAATACTCTCGCCAGTTACGGATTTTGCTGTTTTATTCGTCTTTAATAGGGTCGGCTTGTTTAACTTTCGCCAAGTACGCCAGTTGATAATCGAGAGGTCAGAACCCGAATCAAGCTGGAATTTTATAGAGTTATTGAAAATATCAACAGTCACATATTTTCTTAAATTCCTATCGACTATGTTGTCTGATTGGGCTTGCCTAATTTTACTTTTGTGTTTCCTCGTCTTGTTGGCGTACCAGCACTGAGTTAAGTTATAACCATTTTTATATGGACAGAATTTCATCCAATGCCATTTTCCACAATGGTAACATGGTACGGGAGGTTTCTTTAGCCTATTCGTATTTTGTTTATTGCGGGATTTAGAACATGAGATTTGCATTTTGTCTTTTTGCGGGGAACAATAGGTTGGGTTGCTTCTGATTTTTCTAATCTCAGCCACACCTGATTCCTCGATCGTTTTTGAGTCACACTTGACAGAAATTACTCTTTCACAATCCTCTGCTAATTTTTGGAGAGTCAATCCCTGTTTGTTTTCGAGTCTGACCTCGGCGTCTTCTACTGATACTAGACCTTGTGCGAATATTAAGCACTTAAAATCGTCGACAGTCAGCTCGGCTAGTTTGAAATCATTACAGAGCTTGTTTACCGACGCTGCAAACGTTAGAAAATCTTGCTGGTTGTCCTTGACTGTGTTCAGGCATTTCCAACGTTTGTGGAACAAGGTTATGTTAGGCCCGAATAGTTCCGTTAGGAGCTTAATAGTCTTTGAGAAATTCAGGTCCGTAATTTTCTTGGGTAATATATAGTCTATGAACCTAACATGTTCGATAGCTCTCAGTTTCCTTAATAACAGACGTACCTTTTTCTCACTAGGCCATTGTTCACAGTCTACATTGAAAATATCTTCATAACGTCTGTAAAAAGTCTCGAAAGTTTTGTCTTCCTCTGGTACGTATTCGAATGTTTCAATCGAGTTGTAGATTGTACTTTGGGAAAATGTCGTATCTTTTTCAGAGTTTTTAAAGCCGTTACATGAATTTACAAGTTATTCTTCAAGTTGTTTTTGCTGTAGTTCTGTTTTCTGAAGTGTAAATTGTTGGAATTCTATTTGTTGTTTATGTAACTCCATAAACAATTGCTGCTGTCTTTCGTCTGATTTTTGTTGGTGGAGTTGCTGTCCTTCTTCTGTTCTGTTCTTTCTGTTCTGTTTGTTGGTCCGACTGTAATTTGAGGAATCTTTCTTCCAATTTCTGCTGTCTTTCATCTGATTTTTGTTGGTGGTCCATCTGGACCTTTAACATTTGGACAATTATTTTTTGGAATTCTTCCATATTTAGATAATATGTAGAAAAGTAATGAAAGAACACACAAAACAGAAATAAATAAATAAATAACAGCAATTACTGTTGCTTTGAAAACCCGTGTACCAAGGGGAGGGTACACAAGAAAATCTAGTCAATTAACAAAATTAATAAGAACTACTTACTGGTTAAGATCTTTCAAGATACCGTTGTTCCGTTAATTTCAATGTGACCATTTAAATTTTCTCCACACTTATTTTTTTTTTAGAAGTGTGGGGAGAAAAATATCACTTAGACAACAACAAAAAAATAAATAAATAAATACACTGGATTTTTTTTCCCTTCTTTTGGGAGAATTTGCTTTGCTTTTTTTTTTTTTAGAAAAAACTCACCTCAATCAATTTGAGGGGAGGGTAATTTTATGCACGAGATTTGTAGGAATTCAAATCAATTTCATAAAATTTTTAAACACTTTGCTAAATGCGCGACTTGGTGAATAGTTTTTTCGAACTTGAGTCAAACGTAGTACTCCGAGCTCTTGAGTTTGTTAGTTTGTTTTGTGCATAAGCTGGGATTTTTGTAAGCACTCGTTCTCGATACTTGGTTACTCGTTTATTTGTTTGCATATACTTGAGTAACCTTGAAAGGTAGCTGTGTATTGCGTTCGCTGATGTAGTAATGCCAGCTCAAATTCTAGTTCAACACTGATGTGGGAACAAGTGGGGTTAAACGAGTCCTCTGTCGCCAGTGATGTGGGACTGGGGCTTTGGGGTTTCGGTGTGGGTGCGTGTCTCGAATCCTCTGTCGCCACTGATGTGGACCCGAAGTAGGGACCACGGAAGGAAAACACGGGTTAGAGGTAAGAAGATATATTAAACAGAAAAGTTACAAAGAATAGTGTAAGAGTAAGCAGATCTTACTATCCAGTGGTGTCCGATATTGGTATCGTACGCGGCTGCGCATTACTGGTGCTACTACCATGATACTACCATTCACATAATAATATAGTACTGGGAGAGTCCATGATGTAGGAAAGTATCGGTCTTACAACAGTAATATATCTGTGTCATTCCATACCTGTGTTCAAGTTATTCTTCATTGGTTCTACCTTGGACCATCACCGGGGTACAAAGAACTTGGACCATACGCGGAGGACATACTTTTTTTGCTATCCGTCGCACATAACAAGTGGCGACGAGGTACCCCCCCCCCCAAAAAAAAACAACTATCTACGCGGAGGATATAGCTTTTTTGCTATCCGTCGCACATAACAGTGGCCGATGTGTAAACTCTATAAAAAAAACAAGCTCTACGTGGAGATTTCTAAAAAAACAAGTTCTACGCTAATATATACATATATATATATATATATATAAAAAAGAATTTTCTTTTTGGACATCAATTTTACTGGCAAACAAGGAATTCTTTTTGGCGTACACAGGTTTCAGAATATCAGGTTACACTAAAGTAAAATACTTACACAAAATTACGTTAACATGGAAGATTTTAAGTCAACCATTGTGGAACTTATCAAAATCCAATTTGAACAACAACAAAAAAAACGAACAGAAACATCTCGAATTACAAGAATTATTGCTAAGTGTAATGTCAAATAAAGGGCAAAACTCCGAGAACGAAACAGTTCTCTCACAAGACGCTATTTGGAGCACTATCGAAGTTTTCACGTATGCACCCGACGAAGACAAAACCTTTGCAACTTACTTCCGAAGGTACGAAGATCTATATGAATTTGACTGCAGAGATTGGTTAGACGCACGAAAAGTACGTCTATTACTATGAAAATTAGGCACATGCGAATATACCAAATTCGTAGATTATATCCTACCAAGGAAAACAAATGAGTTAACTTTCAAAGAAGCTATAAAACTGTTAACAGAACTTTTCAACCCCAATACCTCACTATTCCACAAAAGATAGAAATGTCTGAACCTAACAAAAAAGGACAGCGAATCTATCGCTGTGGGACTTGGCATTGGTATAAAGACTGTCCATACCGTTTTAAAACGTCTATCATGCACTAGAAGAGAAAGCAAAAGCAGAATAAGAATCACGAGGACTAACCAAGCGGATGAGACTAACATAAGAAAATACGTACAAGTAGAAATGCAAAACAGAAAAAACAGACTACAGTTGGATTCCGGCTCGGACTTAACTATTATTAACGTACAAACATGGAGAAAACTGAACAAACCTGCCATGTTAAAAACGGATAAAATTGCGAGATCGGTAACGGGGAGAAAAATAAAATTTGAGGGTGAAGTGATTACAAATGTAACATTTAATGGAATGACGAAAAAATTAAAAATGTACGTGTTAAGAAATACAGAAAACTTATTCGGAACGAACTGGATGCAAAAATTCGAACTTTGAGATTTACCAATAAATACGTACTGCCAAAATGTAAAAAGTTTATCAACCAAGGCTGACAAATTAAAAGAGAAACTAAAAGAGAATTTCCCCGAAGTATTTTCAGCAGGTCTCGGAAGATGTAAAAAAAATGGCAGCAAATATCGAAATAAAAGAAAACGTTCAACCTATCTTCAAGAAAAAAAAGGAGCGTACCGTTTGTGTCAATAGAAAAAATAGATCAAGAATTGGCTAGACTCGAAAACACTGACATATTGACAAAAGTAGAATACAGTCAATGGGCCGCACCTACGGCTTACGTCAAAAAGAGATCAGGAGAGATTCGAGTATGCGCTGATTTCTCAACGGGTTTGAACGCAGCGATAAAAGATTACCACCATCCTCTACCCAGTCCAGAAGAAGTATTCACAAATTAAATGTCGGAAAATTTTTTTCAAAAATAGATTTAAGTAAAGCGTACCTACAAATTCCAGTCGATGAGGAAAGTTCAAAATTACTGTGCATAAACACACACAAAGGTTTATACAAATACCAAAGATTACCATTTGGGATTAAGGTCGCGCCGGCTATATTCCAACAGACAATGGATACTATGCTCGCCGGACTAAAGTACACGATTGCATACCTGGAGGACGTATTGATAAATAGCGAAAGCGTTGAACAACACTGGGAACACGTACAAGAGGTGTTTAAGAGAATACAAAGCTATAGGTTCAAGGTAAAAGAAAACAAATGCGATTTTTTCATGAAGGAATTTAAATACCTGGGCCATATCATCGATCAAGAAGGAAGACGACCAGACCCTGAAAGGGCAACGGCAATAAAATAAAAAATGCCAGTTCCAAAGAACATAACAGAATTACAAAGATTTGTAGGCTTAGTGAGTTACTACCAGGAATTCATTCCTCACATGCATAAACTTAGCGCACCACTGAACGAACTTCTGAAGAAAGAAAAAGGTTGGCAGTGGACAGATGAATTCCAGAAAACGTTTGACAAAATAATTAAGACGTTAACTTCGGATTTATTTTTGGTACACTACGATCCCAAATTAGAAATAATTGTAGCAAGTGACGCGACCACCTATGGAGTCGGGGCGTGTATATTGCATAAAATGCCGGATGCGACAATAAAACCCATCGCGCATGCTTTCAGAAAAATTACTCACAAATAGAGAAAGAAGCTCTGGGAATTATTTTCGCAGTCACAAGATTTCATAGACGGATCACAAACCGTTACTAACAATATTTGGTTCGAAAAAAGGTCTACCGGTTTACACTGCCAATAGGTTACTAAGATGGGGTACAATTCTTCTGAACTACAATTTCAGATTGGAGTATCTACCAACGAAAAAAATCGGGCATGCGGATGGTCTGTCGAGACTTATACCAACGAAAACAGAGCCATTGGAAGATTCTGTAATCGCAGCCCTACAACATGATGAAGATATCAGGACAGTAGTATGTTGTACAGTTCGAAACCTCCCGTCACACTAAAAGAGATAAAAAAATGAAGCTATAAATGATGAATTCATAAAAGAAACAAAAGCAAAAATGACAGAAAAAAATAAGCAAATATCGGACAGCTTTTCTTTATGCGATAATGTGCTACTTTATAACGAAAGGGTTGTAATTCCCCAAACACTACAAAAGCGAATCCTAAAGGATTTCCACAGGGGTCATCCAGGAAAAAATAAAATGAAATCGCTGATGCGAAGCTATGTATATTGGATAAACATGGACCAGGATATTACTCAGATGGTCGAAAAATGCAAGGGTTGTTCCTTAACAGCCAAAGCACCGCCAATCATCCATAAGCCATGGCCAGAGACAGAATACACGGAGATTATGCAGGTCCAATTGATGGTTTCTACTATTTGATCATAGTGGATAGTTATAGTAAATGGCCGGAGGTGTTTCGTTGCAAAAATCCTACTTCGGAAACTACCATAAATTGCCTCCACGAGCTATTTGCTCGGTTTGGAGTAGTGGATTGCCTAGTCACAGATAAGGGAACGCAATTCATATCAGAGGACATTTATCAAGTCAAACATATAAAATCCCCGCCTTATCACCCAAGATCAAATGGGCAAGCGGAGAGATTCATTGATACACTCAAAAGAGCGTTAAGAAAAGCATATGATGTGCCTACGAAAAAAAGCATTACAACAATTTCTTCAGGTATATCGAATTACGCCAAATAATGCTACGCCATCGACATTATCACCCGCAGAAGTGATGTTCGCTAAAAAAATCAGATCAGCATTTGATAAATTGCTACCAAGTCAAACGAAGCAAATAACATAGTCGTGCGTACCAAAAAGAAAATTCCACCCAGGAGAAAAAGTTTTTTTAAGCATATAAAAATAATACATCTTACTGGGAGCAAGGTACAATTGAAAAAAGAATCGGGAATATGGTTTACATAGTACAGGGACACAAATTCTCACATAGAAGACACGTAAACCAAATAAGGAAGAAACTGTTACAGGATGCTAACGGTCCACCTCAGGAAGAGGTGATGGATACGATTTTCGATACATTTGATATAAAAAGGCCGCAAACAATGCCAGAACCACGAAGATCGTCCAGAAAAAGGAAGTTCACAGAACCTTTGGAAATAGATCCAAAGAAAAAAAAAATATTAAAAATCCCTGCTACGCAAAAGCTTCGGAAGGGGGTGTTATGGGAACTTACCCATAATAATAATGGACTATTCCGGACATTATAAATACTGCGCCTCAAGAGGGAGCAAAGAGGACTAATTATAAGAACATTGGAATAGTGATACTTGTCGCGACAACATAGTTCACTCTAACCAAATCTGATAGTCATTACTAATACTTCTACTTCTTTGTATACATTTCTGTTTGTAATATATCTGTGTTATTCCATACCTGTGTTCGAGTTATTCTTCATTGGTTCTACCTTGGACCATCACCGTGGTACAAGGAACTTGGACCATAACAGTAAGTGACATTTTTCTGATCTCCATACTCACATATGAAGTTCAGTACTGTCAAGGATTGTATGTTTCTGTGATGTTTAATGTTTTTCACCTAAACTGTGAATTTTTCTGACAGTCATCAATATTTTGGTGTTGATCCTTTCAACAACTAAAAGTCCATATCAGTTATTTCATGACTCTACTTTCATCACAAGCATTTTTGACTCTTTTGCAGATGTGTCAAGCCAAATGATTATCATCGACCAGATATGTTCAATGAAGAAAAAGTTAAGGAGCAACTGATCTACTCTGGTATTGCAGAAGCAGCCAAAATACGCAAACTTGGATTTCCATACAGACTACCATTCTCTGAATTCATTAAAAGGTCAGTTGAAAATCATTTTTTATAAATAGTGTATATATGTATGTTTATGTATGTATATATGCATAAGTGTTATATATGGACATACATACTGATTTTTTAACATAATCCTCTTCCTTGTCAATGCACTTAACTAAACATTTTCCTGTTTAAGATTATGTTTATGAATTGAACATTATAGAAGTGAAAAATTAAGATAAAAATTCAACAAATAAATGTGTGAGGCTACAGACTTAATGATTCACTGCTGTGTCTATTCATGTGTGCAGATAAATACATATGTTTAAACACATGGGAAAAAAGAGAAGGGGTGGGGTGTGGAAGAGATAACCTAAATCATTTCCTAGATTGAAATGAGATAGATAGATTTTATTGCTTTATATTCAGAAGTAATTAAAATATCTCTTTAAGATTTATATCACATCTCAGTGATGGACAACACATTTTAAGAATACAATGTTTTACCTTCTTCATGACAGTTATAGTCAAGCTTTTATTTTTGTTTTGCTGGAATATTTGTATGTAAGAGTAAACATATTATTTTAAATTGTTTCTACACGTTCACACATGGTTTTATTTCATTAAATACAACAGACAAGGTGCTTTGATTTAGTTTTTATACAATTTCTCATCTGATCTAATAATTTTTTTCCTTTCAAATGATAAATTATATAAAAAGTGTCCAATTGTTCTTTTTATCCGAATGCTTTTGGCTATACATTTAGCCTTTTCAAAGTTGAAACATATTAACTCTAAACAAAAATTGATTGTTATATGTATGTATTTATATAATGTTTTCACACTCTTGTGATCGCAAAGGCATGAAACTTAGGGTCACAAATTCACATCACTACAACTAAGTATGTTAACTTTATTACTGATATTGAGTGCTTTCCAATAAGTACCATGCATATATAATATATAAATAATATATGTAGAAATTACGTATATATATATATATATATATATAAATACATTCATATTATATATATATGTGTGTGTGTGTGTGTGTGTGTGTGTGTGTGTGTGTGTGTGTGTGTGTGCAGGTATGCAGGAAAATAGGAAAGAACACGTTAGGTAAATAATCCAGTGTCTTTAGTATTTTTGTTTTTATTTTTAAAAAGACGGTGCTCCATACAGATGTAGAGCTTATATTATAATATTTTTTTTTAAATTTTAATTTTTTAAAAAATATGATTCCTTCGCTACATAAGACTTCTCATGTTTCAAAAACGAGAGCCGGAACCCTCAATATAATTATTAAAATTAAGTTGAATTAAGGTATCGAGTCCCGTTTCATCCTCAAGCGAAAATTTAGGAATAAGCTATCTTGTGGTTTGCGCGTGTTTATAAGTATGGTCTTTTGCAACATTAATTACTATGGAAACGGCTGTGGCGGCCATTTTGGTTGGGTGGTTGAACAGTTAACTCTTATCTACAAATCAGTCACCTTCGGAAAGGTTATGCTTTGTATCTATTCCAAAGCTGATGGTGGCGATCACTGCCTCGTTAGTTTAAAGCGAATGATGGTTCGTGGTGCGAAAGACCTCTTCACGACTGTCCTGGGGTTTGCTACAGTATATTCTGACTTAACTAAGGAAGAAACAAACATAATTCTTAGTGAAAAAAAATCTATCCTCATCCATAATGGGGACCAGTGGATTAAAAACACTAATGACAATTTTGACATCACCATGGGATCTCTAGACTCTGCAGAATCTTCCGACCTTGTCGGTCTATTTATACTGTACAATCTAACCGCGCACCGTGAATTAGACATTAAGGACATCGGGCTATACAGGGATGACGGGATCATGGTAGTGAGGAGCTCCACAAATTTTAAAACAGATAAAATTAGAAAGATAATTTATAATTTATAGTGAATTCGGAAAACTAAATTTAAAAACTATAGTCAACACTAAATTAAAAAGGGTAAACTTCCTCGACGTAACTCTAGACTTAATGAACAACATTTAGCTGCCTTACAGAAAACCTAACACTAATCCCTTGTATGTACACCCTAAGTCAAACCACCCTCCATCTATAATTAAGCATATACCCACATCAATAGAGAAAAGAATTAGGATGAACTCCGCTAATAGGGAAATATTCCGACAACACAGCAATTTTTAGAACACAGCCCTGAAAAATAGCGGATACAAAAGCGCTGACATAAGCTATAGAAACAATAGCACCAATAGTAAGAAAAACAGGAAAAGAAAGATCATCTGGTATACCCCTCCATTCAACCAAATGGTCAGTACTAAACTAGGGCATAAGTTCCTAGCTTTAATTGAAAAACATTTTCCTACTAATAGCAAACTTAGCGAGATCTTTAATAAAAACACCTTAAAATTAAGTTATTGCAGCACTGAAAACCTAGAAAGAATCATAAAAAACATAATAATAAAATCCTGGAAAAACACGCATGCCAAAACAGTATTAATAAGAATCCTAAACTGAAATTAGACAAAAATAATGAAAAATTATGTGATTGCAGAAACCCCAAAGACTGCCCGTTGGAAAATAAATGTCTCACAAAATCTGTGGTATACCAATGCACTATCTCATCCATTGAGAGTCCTAACACTGATAGGATATACATTGAGTCAACGAAGAATAAATTTAAAATTAGATGGAGACAACACAAGAGCTCCTTTAACAATATTCAAAATAGAAATCAGACATCTCTATCCCAATATTTTTGGCATTTAGAAAAAAAGAATAAAACACCAAAAGTAAAATGGAAAATAATAAATAGAACAAGAACTTGTAAAACCTGGGATGACCCATGCCTTTTATGCCTACATGAAAAACTAAACATCATTAAGTTTCTAAATAATGAAAAGTTATTAAACCATAGACAGGAGTTAACGGTTTTTGCCGACATCAACAAATTTTCGCATTAAATAATTAGCATAAAAATAGATAAATAATAAATTCCATAGTTTAATAAAAGTTGTAAAAGCTTATACCAATCATTAAATAGAAAAACCCTTTGTAAAGTCGTCAAAAAAACAAATTGTAGTTCAGTGCAACGCGTTTATATGAGACAGCCATTTGAATAAACAAATAAATAAGGTGATTAAGAGATATATCATATAATATAAACTAAAACAAAATCCTCTCGAAACTTAACGACTTGCCGTCGCGCCACGAACCATCATTCGCTTTAAACTAACGAGACAGTGATCGCCACCATCAGCTTTGGAATAGATACAAAGCATAACCTTTCCGAAGGTGACTGATTTGTAGATAAGAGTTAACTGTTCGACCACCCAACCAAAATGGCCGCCACAGCCGTTTCCATAGTAATTAATGTTGCAAAGGACCATACTTATAAACACGCGCAAACCACAAGATAGCTTATTCCTAAATTTTCGATTGAGGATGAAACAGGACTCGATATCTTAATTCAACTTAATTTTAATAATTATATTGAGGGTTCCGGCTCTCGTTTTTGAAACATGAGAACTCTTATGTAGCAAAGGAATCATATATTTTTTTAAATATTATAATATATATATATATATATATATATATATATATATATATATATATATACAGTTGTAGACAGAATTATTCACCCCAACTTCCATAATTACAAATAAAGCTATAATACCTCAAATTTTCATGGAAACTTCATGTGCATTTTTTCATAAAATGATGAAATAATGGATTTGAAAAAATGTTCAGTAATGCACACAATAAATTTTTTTTTTAATGTAAAAAAAAAGAAAAAAAACAACAAAAAATATTTAACATTAAACAAAATTATTGATCCTCTTTCCTCAATCATCAATTGTGTAATCTCTACTCTTGATTATTGCCTTTAATCCTTTTTGATAGTTCCTTACAAGATCAGTATTTACTACCATGTTCTAGATGGCTTCTAGAATGAGCTAATCTGAATTTCTTTAGGTGTTTAGCCGTAAACAAGGGAGCTTTCCTTCGAGACAAGCTTGAAGTCCTGCTTGATGAAAGCATCTTGTGACTGCCTTCATTGGTACATTCAACCCAAATGTATTTACATCATTGACAATGTCCTTTGTTGTTAAATAATTTTCCTTTCCATTCTCTCAAAAATTAATTTTCTGCCAGCCCTTAATTTATCTTCAAAACAATGAGTCTCCTCTATAATGCTATGAATTGTCAATCTAGGAACATTTAAATGATTGGAAAGTGTTGTATATCCATCACCTTGTATATCCATCACCCGTGATAGTTTTCTTTTCAGCATCACTTAAACTGCATTTATGGCCCATCTTTTCACTAAATTCTTACACTTTTCTAATAATTTGGCACGCTCAAATCACCGTGCTGATAACAAATATGGCGCCAGTTTGTTTACATTGCGCAGATCAGTAGGAAAATTTCAGTGATTGTGCAGGTCAGTGTTGCCAACATTGTGTGGAAATTTTGTGTGAATTGATTGGACGGTTTTTGAAATATTAGAAAAAAGTTATCTCGATAATAATTTGGCATGCAGTGTATATATATATATATATATACACACACACACTAACACACAATAATGTATATATACACATACAACTTTCACAAAAAGTAATATTTGCTGAGAAATGGTTTAATAAAAAGTACTTAATACAATTGTTTAAAATTGAAACTTTGGGAAATTTAAGACTTAAAATAATTAAATCACTGACCTTTTTGCTACCAAGCAGTTAAAAAAAAAAAGAAAAATTATTTTCTACTTTTTTTTTAATATTTTTGTTTTTGCCCTATTGGTAGAACCGATGGTAGCAGAAACGTTCGTGTTGTAATTAATTTATGTCTCATATATATATATATATATATATATATATATATATATATAAACAAACACACACAAACTGGATGCTGACAAATTCTCAGTACAATGACTCTTGGCACCTGTCAGTCTGGAAGCACCTTCCATTATTGAGCTATTTTGTTACTATTAGGAGTGAGATATTGTATCTATTGATAGCTTGCTCATCCTGTCACACCCCAGTAGTAACACATCTGAGTACTGACCCGGCTCAACATTGCTTAACTGATTGCGGTGTTTCAATGGGATGGCAGCATAAGTCAGTATAACCCTCGTCTCAAAATCTAATCAAACATCAGAATTTGGGGAGAATGACTTTCAGCCAAGAACTTTTCAGTACTCACCTACCTATCTATCTATCTATCTATCTCTCTCTCTCTCTATATATATATATATATATATGTGTGTGTGTGTGTGTGTGTATATATATATATATAGAGAGAGAGAGAGAGTGAGAGATGGTTGAATTGTTTAATTTTTTATTACATTTTTCAGTCTAAGGTATCAAAAATCTACAAACAAATTTTTCAACAAATAATTAAATTTTTATCATAACTGTATTTGAGTTCTTTTGATCATCCCTTGCTATTTTCTGTCAGTGGTGGTAAGTTGTGGGTTCAATACCTGGATAGAGCTGAGATGAACAAAAACTTGGAGTGTTGAATTAAAGGGTATAGCACATGAAACTAGAACAATCTACCCCGAAATTCTAGTCACCTGAAGAAGGCCAAAATAAACAACAGCCAAAACCTCGTGAAAATGGCAACAAAGATGAAGACAACAGTCCGAACAATGTAGTATAAATAATTGTAATATTTCATCTCAGAAATCTAAACAGATATACATTTTCTTCTAACAATTTCAACCCAAGCAAAGTAATAAAGCCACATGGGGTTATTGTGTATGAAAGAATATGGGACAAAAGAAAACAAAAAGAAGAGAGAACTATAAAACTTTTAAAGATCAAAATTAACTGGAAAACAAGAAGCCAGAAAAGTTCTGCAAGTGAGAAGTGCTAGGTGAGAAAAGAATCTGTTCATGCTTACATTTACACCTAGCCATTTCAACAGTAAAATGATGAGATGTTGCTGCCAATTTAGTACTGTGCTTAAATTCATAAAGTCTTGGTACCAAAGAGGAAAGATCATCAGAACAATTACCAAGAAAATACTTATAGAAAAGGCACAGGGAAGCTACATTATGGCAGTGAAAAATTAAATGAAGCCAAGATGCCAGTTTAGGGCCAATAACATTGCAGATTCTTCTATGGATTTTATCTAGATTCTGTAGACATGTAGCAGAAGCAGCAAACCAGATGTGGCAACAATATTCAATGCATGAACAAATGGTAGACTTACAAATATGTAAGATTCTGGTGATAAAAATTGTCCAGCATGACTTAGTGAACCAACTTTCCTAATAGCAAACTTAGCAATTGATTCAATAAAATCTTTCCACTTCATGTCAATGGAAAACATTAGCCCGATAACATACAATGAGTCACTTTCCTGACTCTTTCCTGCTGATGGAAGATAAAAAGGTTCTCTCAAACAATTAAAAGTGAGCTTTTCCATTTTTGTGGCATTAAAATAAAGAAGCCATTTCTTGTTCCAGTTAACAACAGATTGTAGGTTATGTTTGAGATTAGCTGCCAATTTGACCTCATCAAACCAATCAGATTTACCATAAAGACATGAGTAAATAGTTGTATCATCGGCATAGATGCCAAGTTGAGGACTGATGATATCAGGAAGTTTGTTGATGAAAATTAGGAACAATGTAAGTCCAAGGATAGAGCCTTGGGTGGGTGGGGGACACTTGTATTAATGCAAAAATTACTTGATTTGATAAGAAAGACTGAATCATATCAAGAATTTGTTGAGAAATACAGTAACCTTCCAATATGTGAAGAAGACCAGCATGCCAAACCCTATCAAATAGCTCTGAGATATTCAAAGCAACAGCCCAGGCTTCATCATTCTTATCTAAAGCTTGATAGACTTTTTCAGCAATAACCATTAACACAGAAGTGAAAGCCATATTGCTTGTCTGAAAGAAGACAATGGGCCATATCAGATGCTTAACCAGCACAGAGTTACTTTGCAAAAATAATAGGCTAATAGGCTGATAGAAAGATCAGAAAATTTACCCAAATTCTTAAAGACTGGAACTTCAGAAGTATTTCCAGCAATCAGGAAAGCAAGAAGCAATTATTGTAGAGTTTAGACAGAACAAGAGCCAGTTCAGGAGCACATTTCTTAAAGATTATTTCAGGATAATATGAAGTCCACATGTTTTGTAGGGATCCAGTTTAGAGATTATAGCATATATAGTTATATGCATATCACACAATAGAGACTCAATTCTAAGTGGAAAAGTCAGGCAACGATATTCCAGATGAGTCAAGAATAGAATTAGAAGAGAATTTAAGCAAATCATTCTGCTTTATCAACAGAAGATGATAACACCTCAAATTGAGTGAAGAGAGGAAGGATATATAACTTGCTCTTATTGAACACACTATTACAGAGCTACCAGCAGCCATGAGAACCAAATGCTACAAGCTATATTGTTTTTGTTATGAAACAAAGACTTTAGCTGTTTGAGAACATGTATACAATTATTATGAGTAGTGACAAAGAGATGTCTGTTGTGATCAGAATTATCACACTGGTCCTGGTACAGCTGTAAAAGATTATTCCTGTGGGTTATAGTGGCCAAACAGGTAAGTGTAAACCAAGAAGAAGTAGAAAAAGAATATATATATATATATATATATATATATATATATATATATATATATATATATATATATCTCATTTATTTGGAAATTATAACATAAATGTGTTATAAAATCACTACAAAAAAGCCATTTTGTTTCAACACTTCTGTTGTCTTATCAAGTGATAAGTGTTGAATGTAGAATAAAGGGTTTTAAAAGGTTCAAATCAATCAAACATCCCTCGCTAGGGGAAACGCTGTCACATAAGCTGCATTGACCAATCAAAATACAAGTATATGAGAATTCAAAAAACTTGACAATGAACTAAGATTATAATAATTATTTAATGCTTTAATATTGGGGTTAGACTAATATAGAATTTATTCTAACCAATAAGTATTAAATTATATGATAAAATTTGAAATTAAAAATTATCCATTTTAAAATTTTAATTTAATCTATATTAAGTTTAAAATTATAAAATTACTGAGGAAAAAAGAAAAAGTACATATGTTATTCTATTTATTTTGTTTTTATTAAATTTAAGTTGGAATAAATGCTAAGATCAAATGTTGCTCTGAACTTCATGACAACATAGATTCATTTGAAGCATAAAAAGAGGCAGGGAAGGATGAAATCTTGAAAAGACAATACATACACAATCAGATTATAATACATAAACACGCAGACGTATTTAGATATATATACACACAAAACAGCGACGAAACAGGAAATATCTCCACGACACTTAAAAAATACACAACATACATACATACACAATGAAAGGTACACACAAGTGACCATACACACAGACACCGAGAAAGACACGTACATACACAGACATACATTGACAAAGACACACTGATACACCTACCAAGAAATATTCAAGTTTGAAAGTGTTATTAAATGAATTCTAACCACTTATTAAAATATAACTTATACGGGCAAATATACATAGATAAAAATGGTAGAATAGATAAAATTCAACATGGGCAAAACAGAAAAGAAAGGACATTAAAACAGATAGACATGGACAGAAAATAGATATATACGCATAAAAATAATACCATCTAGTATATAAAAACGAAAACTCCAAACACACATATATGTATAAAAATATATTTCATATATACCTATATACGCACTAGTGCACATACATGAGTACAAAAATATAACAGTAGGTGAAAGAAAATAAAAATACATACAGACATGTGTACACATATTCTTCACTACAAACAGAAACACAGAAAAGCCTACCTATAGACAAACATATACACATATATATATATACATGTATACACACATATACATATATATATATTCATATATACACATACAAACATATACATATATGCATACGTATATGCATATATACACATACAGAAGCAAGCACAAATATATCAGCCCACACAGCAACATAAAAAAGTAAACAAACCAAATATATATATATATATATATATATATATATATACAGAAACACACATACACATATATAAACACACGCATATATATAAAAACATATACAAACGCAAACTTAAACACACACATACACACACACATATATATGCACACACACACAAATAGGCATATACATACATAAACAACCTACACATATTCTAAAAATCTTAGTGATGATAAGGGACAGGAAAGTCCATACAATATTAAAATTTTTACAAGAAACACTTGTTGATCATTAAGTCTATAAGCCATTATAAAAGCATTATCAAACAAAAGTAGATTTTAGTATTGATGATACATTCAAAGACACTAAGATATACATACATATACATATACGAAGACATACTCACATACATCCACATATAAATATATAAATATGTACAAATACCTATATATACACATCCACATATACATATATATAAGTACGCACACATATACGCATATATATATATATATATATATATATATATATATATATATATATATATACATTACACATACACCCGCACATGTCGACACATACCTAACTTTACATACCTACACAGACGCACAAACAAGCACACATATGATTGGTGCCAACCCAAACACACACACACACACACACACACACACACACACACACACACACACACACACACACATATATATATACACACATATAACTATAAGTACAGATATATTCGTATATACACATAAACACATATACACTCAACCATACATGGACACAAACATACATATATATATATGTATATATGTGTGTTTGGAGTTTTCGTTTTTATATACTAGATGGTTTTATTTTTATGCGTATATATCTATTTTTCTGTCCATCTCTATCTGTTTTAATGTCCTTTCTTTTCTATTCTGCCCATGTTGAATTTTATCTATTCTACCATTTTTATCTATGTATATTTGCCCGTATAAGTTATGTCTGTGTATGTATATGGTCACTTGTGTGTACCTTTCATTGTGTATGTATGTATGTTGTGCATTTTTTAAGGGTCGTGGAGATATTTCCTGTTTCGTTGCTGTTTTGTGTGTATATATATCTAAATACGTCTGCGTGTTTATGTATTATAATCTGATTGTGTATGTATTGTCTTTTCAAGATTTCATCCTTCCCTGCCTCTTTTTATGCTTCAAATGAATCTATGTTGTCATGAAGTTCAGAGCAACATTTGATCTTAACGTTTATTCCAACTTAATTTAAATAAAAACAAAATAAATAAAATAATATATGTATTTTTTCTTTTTTCCTCAGTAATTCTATAATTTTAAATTTAATAAAGAAAAATTTAAATTTTAAAATGGATAATTTTTAATTTCAAATTTTATTGTATAATTTAATACTTATTGGTTAGAATAAATTCTATTTTAGTCTAACCCCAACATTAAAGCATTAAATAATTATTATAACCTTAGTCCATTGTCATGTTTTTTTAATTCTCATATACTTGTATTTTGATTGGTCATTGAAGCTTATGTGACAGCATTTCCCCTAGCGAGGGATGTTTGATTGATTTGAACCTTTTAAAACCCTTTATTCTACATTCAACACCATCATTATTTTTGTAGTGATTTTATAACATATTTACATTATAATTTTCGAATAAATAATTATATTTGCTCTACTCTCTATTGAGCACTCTTTTAAGAATAGTATTTGTTGGTTATTGGAATTTATTCTGTATACATCAATCCTATACTTGGGTATATATATATATATATATATATATATATATATATATATATATATATATATATATATATGCTGTCAACAAGAAAAATAATTTTAAATTGATTTTACTTCTCAGAATCTAATACCCGTATGATGCCAGATTTTTATATGTTAATAAATACAAGAAAGGAATATAAAACTCAATTTTCAGAGCAATAGGTTAAATACAACAAATTTGACAGGCAAATTATGCAAAATAAGAAAAAAACAAATTATTTGTATAGTAGATAATATAATTTTAAATTGATTGATTCATGTAAATATAAGTCATTTACATAATTATTTTATCAATAAAGCCTCCTAGACTATTTATTCAGTAGAATATTTGTGCTTATTAACATATAAAAAAACTGGCATTTTTTGGCATTAGTTTCTGAAAAATAGATAAAAATATTCAAAATTGGTAGGTATACAAATAATTTTGTCATTGACTATATATATATATATATATATATATATATATATATATATATATATATATATATATATATAAGGACCCATAAATCAATAAAATCTCTGTCAATTATTTGTGAGGTCAGATCTGTTAGTGTGTACTGATCTGGTCTCACAAACAATTGATAAGAGATTTTATTTATTGATTTCTGGATCATCAAAAATAAAAATATTTACAAGTGAAAGAATGTTAATTTTAATACTCTTGACAATATTGTGTCATATTTAATATGTTTAATAATTCTCCAAGATGTCTCCCCTGGCTCTTAAAAGCCTACAATATGATCCCCATCTGAAATAGCTCTTACAATAGTATCCTGTATGTATCTCCATGGCATGACACCTTACTACAATGAACCTTATTGTGGCATACATTGTTTTCTAAACCTCAGACACAGATGATACACAAGTATGAGTGCTACCACATCACAAGATGGCTGAAGGGGACAAAATTGTATCAGAATATCTATTATCTCCTAGAATGTACATACTCTACCCAAGTGTTGTCATTTTTTTCTGTTATTCTATGTATTTTGTGACGATAAAAAAATAATTTTTAGTGATGTGTACATATAAAAACACATTAACATTAAATTCATTTATAATCTGAATTTTCTTTTTTTTACATCTAGAATAAGTTCTTTATCAAAAATATTATTGCAGTTGTAACTTAAATTGAAATATTGACCTTTAAAATAACTGTGAATGTAAAGTGTTGATTTAGTTGGGCATTTAATCTGAGATCTTTTTAATATGAATGGATGCTGAAAAGTTCTTGATCTGACCAAAAAAATTCATTGCAAAATTCTATTTGGTCATTTGGTCAGATTTGGGAAGTAGGTTAGGCTTAGAATTTTTCTTGGAACTTTTATCTATGCATCATCATGGTAGTAGTAGTACTACTACTAGTAGTAGTAGTAAGTGTATTGAAGCACCAAATTAGTCATCATTTGAGCTGACAAGGACTGTTTAATTTACAGGTGTATTACAGTTCTTATCATTAGAGGGGATGGTTATCTCACCAGTGGTTGTCACTGGCAGAGGAGATTGTTGACATTTACTCAGTTGCGTTCATCCTCCTTTCAGCCATCTACCTCCACTATTCCTTGATGCCCAATTGACATTCATTATTTCTCAAGACAGTGGCAAAAATTATAGTCAAGCAGACACACACCTTTTCAAGAATTCAATTAATTTATTTATAATTTTGGTGTTCTACAAAACAAAAGGTGAATTGAAATCAAGTGAAAATACAAAGAGGGAAATTTATTGTATTTCTTTCAGATAACTGAGCCATATATACATATATGTATATATGTATGTGAGCAAAGTGTATTCCAATTTATTTGATAATTTTCTTAATATCTGAAATCCTGACATTTTACCTGGATTCACGTATTAATCGAAGGTGTCAGTGACTGTTTCAGTTACAATGCAGATCATATCTGTTGTTTATTTAACTCATTGGTAGGTAAACAAATTTCTATGTGGAAGCACATACTACACTCAGTTTTAATCTTAAAATATTTGTGAGATTAAATGCATACACATACACGCATACACTGATATATTTCATATATTCAATTATCAAAAAGACTGCTTTGTATTGGCTTTACAATACCTAACACACACACATACACACACGCACATATATATTTTAAAGAGAAGAGATAAGCCACAAACGTTTTTGGTTATAATGTGGATTTTTTAAATATATATTATGCTTTATTTTCCATCTTTTTGGCTATATGTGTTTCAGGTCTTGAGACCTTCATCAGGCAAAAAGTGATTATTTCCAAATATTATTTAAAGGAATTAATTTTTCCTTATGTTTTCTGATGTTTAACCATTGTCTTTTGTGTGTAGTAGTAATTCAAATTTTCTTGGACTTGTTGAGAAAATATTCTTCAGCTTAACGTATAATAAAACAATTAGGATTGATCAGAGAAAGGAGGAAGGAAAGAGGTCTTTGTTCTCATCTTTTTATGATCTCTGTATCTTTTTAAACCTATTTCCATTTTTGTGTATTGTGTGAGCATGTGTGTTTTTGCTAGTTCCTTCTCCATACATATATATATTGTTTTATTATAAGGAATTAGTATTATTAACTTTCTATGGTATATAGGGTTCATGTGTGTGTGTGTGTGTGTGTGTGTGTGTGTGTGTGATCCAACTAATGTGTTCCGGCCATTATGTGTGTATGCTGTCTGTTTATGTATGTTGGGTTATGATCTGTTTAGTGCTGGTTTAAATTTGTCTATGAAGTTTTTTCGTGTATTTGTAGGTAAGAATAATTGTTTGATATATTGGCATAACTTTAAATTTACCTTGATTACATTTGTGGATGGGTTGTGATACAAAGAGTTTTCTGTTGTCTGGTAATTTGATGTTGCTTTTGTGAAGGGAAACTCTGTCTTTTAGTGCTTGGCTGATACCTATACAGGACTTGTTGCATTTTGTGCACTTGAGTGCATAAATCACATTTTTGAAGTTGCAATTTTAATTTTCTTTATTGTGAATCTTGTTGTGGGGTTTTCAAAAGTGTAGGAGTTTCCTTCTATAATGATATCACAAACCCCACATCTTTTCTCATTGCATTTTGTGACCCCCTGTATTGTGTGTTCATTGAATTTGAATGAGGTTAATATGTGTTTTAGTTTTTTTGATTGGCATTTGCTTTTTTAATTATTTTAGTTGTTTTAAGTATATTTTTTCATTTTATCATTCTTGTTAAGTAGGTCTAGATTTCTTGTAATTTGTATAAATAGTTGCAGAAATATTTACAGAAATTACAAGATAATTCTGACTGATGAAAGTCACAAGACCCAAAACACATGTAGCAAATATATAGAAAATAAAGTATAATATATATCTAAAAAATCCACATTATAACCCAAAATGTTTGTGGCTTCTCTCTTCTTTTTAAAATATGCACTTTTCTCTTGTTGGAACAACTGTAACCTCTACCTTATATATATATATATATATATATATATATATATATATATATAGATATATGTGTGTGTGTGTGTGTGAGGAGTATTTAGTCAGCAAGAATTCATTGAACATGATCTATCTATTTTTAATAAATTTTTCCAATTTTCAACTCAGATTTATATTAGGATAAAAACTGCAGATAAACTGTCCAAAGTTCAAATTAAAGCATGCAACAAAATTTAATACATATACAAAAACAACACATAAATATTTGATGCATGCTTTTCCATTTAACTGTTACATATGACATCATATTGAACTGATTTCAATTGCAGCAATCTAAAAATGTTAGGTTTCAACAAAATCTTGTTTGCTAACAATGCTCAGTTGTTGAGAATGCCTGAGACAGTCGAAAGTACTTTAATAAAACAGAAAAAATACATGAACATCAGCATGTTTACATTGATTTTAATTTAAGCAAATCATCTTTACATTTGAGTTTAATCAGAGTTTTGATTCTGATATGCAAGGCAACATCTTATTCAAAAATTGTGAAAACCCAATAAAAATTAAATTGGCAAAACTTGTTGGTTGAATTTAACAAAACTAATTTGTGTGTGTGTATATATATATATATATATATATACATAGGATAGTGCAAAATTGTAAATATGTTTCATTAAAAAATTTGTTTTTGCTTTTTTATACATAAATTGGTAGTGTTCTTTTTATTCACACGTAAATGAATTATCACAAAAAGGTGCATAAATAATGACAAGAAATGTTATTAATGTAAAAACTTAATGTCAAGAAATATGAATGAAGAAAGATGAATGGAATCAAATATAACAAACTTAACAGTATGGAAAGTTACAATATCTGATGAGTCAAAAATCTTTTCTTGTATAATAGCTTCTCACATTTGGCAGACCATAATGTGAGCTTTAATTTCACTTTGTGATTTCTCTTAAAAACAACTTTTGAAACCTACTACTTTTGCAAGATTTAAAAGAGGGTAATATCATCAATAAAATGCCTTTTGAAATGCATTTTTAAAGCCATAATTGTGTAAAACTGATGACAGGCCAGGCCAGGCCTCAAGGACTTGGATACTCTTCACTGACTGCATTGCTACTATCTTTAACTGTGGCAACCTTTATTGCTTGTGAATGTCACTACACCAACCATAATGTGTTCTTACTATATTGCAATTAGCCATGCTATGCTATGTACCAAGTGGTGATGTTTATCTGTCAAATTGGATATCTGACAAGCCTGTGGTAAACCTTTTGCTGAAAATGAATTCAAATCACAGAGCCATTCTCATAATGAACAACTATTTATTATTGGCAATTATAACACATCTTTTTGTTTGCAGCTAGAGTAAACACTAGTCTCTGCACAAGGATTCCTTTCCTTTCAGGCCCTTTACTATGGACAGTCAGTCTAATAATAAACTTATCTCACAGACACGCTGTCACCTCTCTTTGTCTCTTTTACAAATACTTTCATGGTAATTGCTCCGATGAGCTGCTATCGCTGGTTCCCAGGCTCCATGAATTCAAGTGTCATACGAGGCTGGCATCCCATTCCCACCCTTTCACTGTTGAAACTGTTAAATGTAGACGTCTCTTTTACTCCAATAGCTTCATATCTCACACCTCACGCCTGTGGAACTCCCTTCCCTATTCCTGTTTCCCTGACAACTATAATCTCCAACTATTCAAATGTAACGTCAATCGACATCTCCAGTTGCATTGATCTATCTACCATCCTTCTCCACATCCTTTCCTCTATCACTCCTATCTGCTCTTGCTCCAAATCCTCTGTAACCCCTTGCGTGCTAGTGCCTTTCAGCCTTGCCTGGGGTGAAAAGCTTAAAAAAAAAAAAATCTCCATTCTTTAAGTCAGTTTCTCCCTTTTTAAAATCAATTCTGTTCTTCTGACTCTAGAAAAATGTAGCTCTATCCCTAACAGCCAGGGGACAAGATGGGCCTTAATCTAGGAGCAGTCACACAGTACTTGCAAGTGTATATCTTTCTGTTTATAAAGTCTTTCAATACTGGAATTGTCACGTGGGAGATTCTCTAGACAGAAAACAGATACCTGAGCTGGCTAGCTGGAGCCACTAGATGAATCCATAAATATAGTTATGAAGTTTGGTCAAGTGATGAGAAATACATGTACTTTGGGTGAAGAGGAAAATATTCAGATAATGTTTGCTCACTCAGTCATTCAAAGATTCTAATCTTTTAGATTAAAAATGCAGGTTCTGACTCTCAGCAATTCCAATCTCAAAGCCTTAATCAAGCATTTGTATATGTTCTAATTAACTATTATGTTTTGTTTTTTATTACATTATAGTTTTCTCAACTTCCTGTATCCCCAAACTCCATTCATTTATTTTGTATAACTACTTCATCCATGTAACATGATTCATACACTACTAAAATCTTGGGCAAGGTGGTCACTCTGCCACAACTGTGCTTTTTACTGTTTTCTTTATCATTAAATTTGACTACATTTTTCTGAACAGGTATAGTGCACTAACCAAATACATGAAATATCATTTGGATGACACAAAACAGGTCTATGCCATGTTGACATACCTAAATATTGATCCAAATGAATATCGACTGGGTACATACAAGGTGAGAAATTGTGATGTTTTATAAAATTGTAATCTAAAATGATTCATTTCATTTCATCTATTAGTTTTATTGAGCATGGAGGTCATTTTTGTTAAAGAATTACTTATTTCTAATAGCAGTAAATACCTGTTTAAAAAGATGATACTAATGATAAATTTGCAACCAACAAAAATTCTTACTTTTAAAAGCACTATTCATAAAACAGATCTTTGCCCTTTTTAAAGTTTAACTCTTATAAAGCTAATAAGTTATTCATGTTTTCAAGATTATTAATAACATTAGTTTATAAAAATGGATATTTTTTATTTAATTAATTCCTTCCCTCACCCCACACATGTAAATTGAGTGAAATATGATAATCTTTGGACTTAGCTATAAGTTGGTCCCAACTCAAATTATTGTACATTTAATTATACTTTTATGCATTTGAATTATTTGTGGAGGAAGCTCCAACAAGACAAAATTAGAAGAATATGAAATCCTACCAAGAAAGAAAAATATTTCCTTTTCTTTTAATAACTGCTTCTCATTTATCATCTATCCTATTATTTTTCAGGTATTTTTAAAACAACCATCTTATTTGTACATCTGTAAGTGCTTAAAAATTGTAAAGACCTACTCAGCCATCAAGATCCAAAGATTCTGGCAATCAATCAAAAGAAAAAGACAAGCAATGTTACAAGAAGTAAGGCAATAAAAACAGTTTTTGGTTTTTCCTAATGAAATTATTTTCTGTGAGTTTCTATTTTACAAATATAATATCACAATTTCACAATGCATAGAGAAGTCAAAACAAACATCTTAATTTACAATATTTATATCAATATTGGCATTGTGGCTTTTTTAAAGTATATAATAAAATGGTTATAATTTTTCCAGTAAGTTAATTACTACTTTAAAAGTAGGAAAATACTGCAAATTATTATCTTTCCAATTGTCATAATAATTTTTACCTTTTTTTTTTATTTCAGGCAGGCATAAGTATTTTAAGAAAACGGAATATACGTACAACAAAAAAGGTAAAAATTAATATTATACATAATATTCAAAAATAATTTTCAAAAATATTCTATTACCCAAATAGTCTTTCTGGTGCTAACCACAGCAAGTAACCAAACCGTTAAAATATTTGAAAAGCCCACAAAGTGTGTGGCACTTTTGTAACCCTCAACTTCCTTCAGTCCACAGTAGCTATATCCACTAACTTTGTTGAGTAACACTAACTTTACAAGTCATCTGACTTTCTTTTCTCTCCTTGATTGGGTCTGGTGTGTCATCTCAATAGGGTTGATTCAGGGTCTTCATTTATATAGATAACCCCCTACTAAAATTTGACATTGATATATCTAATGTTTCCACTTCCAATCACACTATCTTAGGAAATATTTTCATAAACCACATGGCTTTCTCTGTTAAAGAATTTTGGTTACTCTTTTTCTGTAAGAATAATAGTGTTTTGGGTCAATAGTATTAATGTAAAGAAACCCCAAATTTGGGTTTTCAGGAGCAAGAAATTCAAACAACACATTAATCATGTCTTCCTCTTATCAAAGGGAATTGGACAGGTTAGGGAAAAATTTTGTTTTGTTCAATATTACTGAATCATAACTAGGTTTAATTCTCTTTTAAACCATTCTTAAATTCATTTTATTTTTAAAGCATAATTATTAACTTATTTCTTTCTGAACTAGTCAATCTATTATTCTGAGAATTGTAATTATTAACCAATTAGTAGACTCTTCAGATCATCTTTCAGTAATTTTATACAATTAAACATTAAACTGTACCAGTGTCCTGTTACACTTTTGCAAATGTTGGTGGAAACAGTAGAAAGAAATAGCAATGTACATTTTCATGGTCTGTCATAAAATACAGAACATTAATTTTTTTATTCATAAAACTTTTATCTTCAGTATTCCTGAACTTTTTAAAGTTCTTTGTGCAAAATTTCTAGTAAATGCAAATTTTCATGTTACAAAGCTTCAATATGCAAATAGTCAATTCTGAATATGGCACAATTACAAATATTACATCTAATTTATTTATATAATGTCAAACTTCTGAATAAGAATTTCAAATTTGAGAATGCAAAGAATTATTTGATGACCCCCCAGTATTATTTCTCCAGCAAACAATATTTGGAAGACTAAATAAAAAAAGCATGAAATTTAAACAAGCAACAATTAATAAATGTATTAATAAAACATGTTATGGAAGTATAAGGAAGGAAATGAACTTTCTTGTTGGAGTTATCAATAGTTCAACACAATCTGCAGTTGATAAATCTGAAGAACCTATATGTCATGTTTCTGCTGGGGAGGGAAAAGAAATACATGTTGTTGCTCTGAAGTCAAAAGGAAAATGAGATTTTTTAAAATTGTGTTGCCTGTAATTATTATCGGGGCTGGTAATCCAGTAAGGTCTTAAATAAAATCAAATGATCAATTAATATCCTTCAAAAAGTTTCAATAAATTTTACAAAAAGGATATCCATATATTTTGTGTCTGAATTTCTGGGATAAGGAGTTATCATTATTTACATTATTTCCAATCAGAATAATGTCTTCACCTGTATTGTAACTATTATGTTTTGGCCATTGCACACCTTCAGCCTTCTTCAAAGTTCTGTCAATTTTTGCAAACATCAGTGAATTTTGAACTCTACCCTTTATTTATTAGCTCAAATAAATCAGCATATAATATATATAGATACATGTGTAACTAATAATTTTTTTGTAAATCCTTTTTTTTAACTTCTTAAATTTTCTTTCCTTTCAGAGTGTAAAAATCATTGATGAAAGTAAAGTGTGTGATAGTTACACATCTGATGGTGCTGTTCCTCTTGATGACATTACCTCACCTTTGGGACTTATCAGTGAGAATGCTTCCTCCAAATTAAAAAGGAAAACAAAAAAAAAGAAAAAAGAGCAAGGACAGCATCCATCTTCATCATCTGAAGATGAAGATGATATGCAGTGAGTAAAAATTTTCAGTTTTATTCCAAATCCAATATATCCATTTTAGAATATTTTCTAAACTTTATGAAACCTCTCACTTGTCCATTTTATAGGACAATAATTCAGTATTTCACTGGGTAAAATATTAGACATTTATCAAATTTATTGGTTTCTTAAGAAAGTATCGATTATCTTATTTGCATTATACAGTTATTAATGTTATTAGTTATTACCCTTATTTGTATTATATAGTTATTATGTTATTACTGTTATTATTAGTTATTACTATAAATAAATGAATATAAATTGAGGTATCCACAAGAAAGGTATGGTAGAGTTGTCAGGAAAACAAATTCAGGTTTTTTTTGTTTGTTTTTGTTTTAGTTCACTCAGTGGGGTGGTGGCGATGACAAGAAAATGGCAGGCACATAACCATTGACCCTAGGCCCCTAGATTGTAGTATTTAAGAATACTATTATCTTAAGAAAAACATTTTTTGATGAATAATGAATTTTTGCAACAACTGTTTTTGTTTTGTTTTAAATTTTAATTAGAATAATTTATAAAGTTTTAAATCTTTTAAATTTTTATATCGATTTGTACTGGTTAGGTGATATGGCTATTAAGTAAAAACTATATGTACTAGTCATAAATAGACAAGTTTACTACAATTCAGTAACCCCCCACCCACTAATATTTTAAATAGTAAACTATAATAAATAGTTTAACTATAGTAAATTTAAAACCAAAGTACATAAATTCAATAGAAAATTAGATTACAGAGAATATTTTCATAAATTTTAAAAATTTCTGGGTAGTTAAAAATTAATAAAAATGGCAGTCACATTATATTCCTCAAGTAATTTTTACAGACATGTCCACCATAGAAAAAAATTAGATAAACATCCATCTGTCAATCAAGCTGTCAAACATGTCAAAACAGGTTGATACAAACATCATGTTAAAAAATGCATTTTTGCAATATTTTAAATTTAAAATAAGTAATATTTGTTTCAAATCAAATTAATTAAACTTTAAAGGAGTTAATATTCCTCAAATAAAGCTTCAGAAAAGTATATTTATTTATTAAAGATTTTTAATAAAGATAATTATATTGTGTTGGCAGATGGCTAAAAATGGCACTAAAATCAATCATTTTTAATTATTTCAAAACAAAAACTCCTTCCAGTCAATTTGAATTAGCTTTGCTTATTGGAAATACTAAATTTAATCTATTAGCTTCAAATTAAAACTAAAATAAAAGCTTTAAGAAGATTTTTCATATTTTTAAATTCATTTTAAACCATAGGTATTTCATTTCTGTGTAGTTAAAATCTTCACGTGAGTGATGGTAGAGCCACCCAGAGAGAAGGAATTTAAGGTATTATGCTCTACAGGGAATGTGATGGCTACTGTGTTTTTTGGAAGCAGAAGGGGGTCATATTGTTATGGCTTATACCAAATGACACCATTAACAATTCTCACTCATAAATAAGGACATTGTCAAAACTAAGAGCTAGGTTACATTTGAAAATGATCAATGTACAACATGAAATCAGCTTAAGGACCAGACAATCACAATATATTTGACTAGACAACCTTGCTCATTCACTCTATAATTCTGACCTGGTATCCTTAAACATTAATCTGTTTGGGCCAATGAAGAAGACACTCAGAGGACATTGTTTTCCAGTGGTGAGGAAGTGAGTTAAGAAAGCAGCTAAAATACTTTGAAGATTCTTGGCTGCTTTTACCTCATCATCCTGAGGTGGGAAAATATATCTTTATTCAAAGGTGAAATACAACAAGTGAGGAATAAAGAGACTATGTTGAGGATTAGATTTGAAATCAGAGTCCAGAAACCTGTTTTGAATCTTAGTACATTCTCTTTACTTTGACTATTATATCTGTTGTAACTAAAAAAGAACAGGCATTACTTTTTGACTGACCCTCACATGCGACATAATTTCTTTGCTCAAATTTTAGTTCTCAAAATCACACTCTGCACAGGCTCAAGGTTAGAATATAAAAATCATCCCAGTTTAATGATCAAAGCAATTGTAGAAGAAATTTCTAATTTCTTAACATATTTCCTACTAAATTTACAGTGTATGCTATAAATAATGATAGATTGAAGATTTTCTCTGAGTCTAATTACATGCCTTGGCTCTTGATTCTTTTTCTTTTCAGGTCTTGGGACATCTTTCAGTCTGTAGCAGATGAACCAAATACTTCTGCCTTACAAAATACAACTTTGATCAAAATGATTAAAATTGTTTTCTATGTATTACTTTTCCTGATTGTACTTGGCACAACTGTCACACAGAAGTTGTCTCTCTTTGCCCTCATTCACCAACAGGTAACTCAATTTCATATTTGCACTTACATATTGTCTGAAAGTATAAATTTCAAAATAATTAATGCAAAAAAATCAATACTCATTTTTGTAAAATTTTAAAAAAGATTCTAGTACAGAAAAGTTTGATAAATGTCTCAATCATATGATGATCATTTTTACTTCTTATTTTTTATAATTGATAAGGAATATCCTTGTATTTTGTCATCTGCTTACTTTATACAGACTTACTATTAACATTTTGACATAAACCTTCTTCTAAGAAAATGCTTATGAGAACCTTTGGAAAACCAATCACTTAACTGAAATAGACGCACAATTAATTAGCTTCAAAGTTATGACTGATGCTTGTTGTTTATGTTATTAATAATTCTTAACAAAGTCCCTTGTGATATTTATAAGAAAATATTTTGTTCATTTTGCTATACTTCTGTTCTTTTCTTTTTTAATTATGTCTACTTGCCACCTAAGTTACTTTACACTTAACCTTTTCACGGCCATACTAACAATTACTACTAAATATATTTTAAGAGATTTTAGAAAGGAAAAATATTTTGGTGCAGTCATCTAGAATTTATATTATAAAAGATTAAATTTTTAACCCTTAAAACATATTGAGGAAATAATTAGTGTGACCAGATTCAGAAATGCTTAATAAAATTGTTTAACAAGTGTCACATATGAAAATTAAACTGTGCATGCTAATAACTGAAAGATTTTTGGTGTAATGACTTGAAATCATTTTTATAAATCTATATGTCAAATGTTATAAATGTCTGCTAATTTTATAAATTAGAAAACCTGGAATAAAAGACTTGCTACTCATTATATTTACTTATTTATTTCCTATTAAAGTCAACATCCAGCTGTGACAGGGTTTCATGCGTATATGCAATCATCAGGCAATTGTGAATAATCATAAAATAGACTGATACAGCTGGATGTTGACTTCAATATCCACTTTTATATTTATATACACTCTATCCCTGATATTGAGCACTTTAACCCATAAATATAGCATACCTTAAAACTACATTTTATTACACACACACGCACACACACACACATATGTATGTATGTATTTGTACACACACATACACACACACATATATATATATATTTGTACACCCTCTTGTATGTATGTACGTATTTCTTATGACATTAAAGTCACTTTTAAAAATGAAAAAAGTAATTGTAGATATTGTATGTTATTGTGAAAACTTTTTTCTTTTCCTTTTTATTTTAGAAAAAAAGTAATCAATTTTTCACATTGTTGCTTATTGCTATCTGCATTCCATATGGTTTAACAGTTCTTATTTCAATGGGAAAAGTTTTATTTGGATCAAAGAAAACAGTGAGTTTCAAAACTTGTTTGAAGGTAAGAATTAATTGCATATAATTTTTCTATCATTAAAATTAATTATTGTAAATATAACAGCTATCATTTTCTGAAGAACAGTAAATTCAATCAACTAACAATCATTCTAGACAAAAAAATCATTGGCTATATCAATTTAAAATTGGTACTTTATAATGACTAAATGACTATAGCAATGATTTTACCAAGAAAACCTTTTGAGTCCAATTAGAAAATTAAAACAGGAGAACAAATACAAGTTGAGAATTATCCATCGTTTTTCTCTTCTCAACTTACAACTTGATTCTTAATTTGGAAATAGACAGTCCATCAGATTAACCTATTTTCAGCATTTAGTATTTGTCTTTAGTCTTTCAGTAAATATTAACTTGGTATAAAACAATCTTCCTTCATTAGTTGTATATTCAGAAAGCATGACTTCTATGTGCTGTGTCTCTTCAGAACATAGGCAATCATGGCTCTCCACATCCTATCTTTTGTGGCCCTTAACATTTTTTTTAATCATTTCACCCCAAGCAAGGCAATAAAGCCACTAGGATGCAAGAGGTTAATGAGTGTTAGAGAATATAAGAAAAACTACTGTTAAGGAGAGAGAACAGGAATTAAGAATACAAGTTAACGAATGACATTGCATTTAAATTTTTGTAGATCAAAGTTGACTGGGAAGTAAGAAGCCGGAAGAGAATTCCACAAGCAAAAAGTGCAATAGAAGAAACTGTTAGCATCAAACTTATAGTTCCATCTAGCAGCCATTTCAACAGTGAAATGATGTGACCTTGTCACCAATCCAGTACTGCACCTAAATTCATAGAGTCTAGGTACCATAGAAGAAAGTTCATCAGAACAATTACCATGAAAATATTTATAGAAAAGGCATAGGGAAGCTACGTTATGGTGGTGGGAAAGGGACTGAAGGCAAGATGCCAGGTCAGGACTAATAGCATTGCAGATTCTTCTTTAGATTTTATCAAGAATCTCTAAATATATAGCAGAAGCACCAGATCATATGTGGTAGCAATACTCAAAGCAAGAACAAATGGTAGATTTATAAATATGCAAGATAGATTCTGGCAAGAAAAATTGTCTAGCATGGCATAGTGAACCAACTTTCCTAGCTGCAGACTTAGCAGTTGATTTAATATACTCTTTCCATATCATGTCAGTTGAAAATACTATTCCAAGAAGATGGAATGAGACTTGGAGGTTAACATCAGTTATGCTAATAGAAAGTAAAAAGGATTTTCTCAGATGATTAAAAGAGAAGAGTTTTATTTTGGAAGCATTAAAATTAACAAGTCAATTCTTGCCCCATTTAATAACTGATTGTAGGTCATTTTAAGATCAGCCGCCCATTTGACCATATCAAACCAATCACACTTACTATTGAGTCAGGAGTAAATAGTTGTAGACTTCAGTAAGGTCATTGATGAAAATTAGGAACAACGTAGGTCCAAGGATAGCGCGCCCTGGGGAACACCTGCATTTATACAAATGATCTAAAAGAATGGCCATTCAAGACAAGTTAGTTAAGGCTTCCCCCATTCCACCATCCATTCATGTAAACTCATCAGCTAAGTGCCTTCCCCTATCTCTCTTGCCTACAATATACACTGTGAGTATTAAGTTTTCCAAGACCTCCTTCCTCATTATGTATCCAAGGAATTTCAGCAGCCTCTGATTGATTCTGATCATAAGTATTCTTCCTGTTGCCATTTTTTTGTTGCTTATTCACTCCATCCATGGAATTCTCAGCATCCTTCTGTAGAACCACATTTCTGCTGCTTCCAGTTTTCTCCTCCTCCATGGAGAGATTGCCCAGTATTCATTGCCATATAGTCAGTCAGTTATGTGCCATGCATGATACACACTTAGGCAATCATGTATCTTTCAATACATGACTGACGAGGCAGATTTTTTCCTGCAGTAGGTTGCCATTTCTTTCTGCGGTAGACCAGTTGCCATCCAAGGTTATAAAATCCGGTCTGTCCTGCTATTTACTCATAGCTGGGGGGAGAAGAAGAGGATTCATACCATTCCCAAAGTTATTAGCATGTAAGTGAATGCAACGGATTCAACTGGAATTTGAACTCTGCTCTACCGATTCCTCAATCTGAGCCACTATCCATTACTCCACCATGCCTCCTTCCACTGCCATATAAGAAGATGGATATCACATAGCAATTCAGCATTCTTTTCTCCATTTCTAATGAAATTTTTACATTTCTCAGCACCTTGCTTAGTTTTGGGAATGACTCTCTCTCTTTCTAAAGAAGTTTACAAAATAGATTGACCAAAATGTTACAACAAGAATAAAAACAAATTCAATTATCTGAATAAATTTTGAAAAAAATATTTGAAAAGTTGTTTACACAGAATTTGAAAATAATTTTCAATATGTTAATTTTGGAGATTCTAAATTATCTTGAATTTTTTAAATCTTTATTGTTTATTAAAATTGTGAAGGTTGGAAATTTTAATACTTAAAGTTCAATCACATTACCATTTATTTATTTTTTATAGGCAATATTAAAAATTAGTGAGGAAATTTTAAAATTTTAGATGTCTAAAAAATTATTTGCAGCACTCATGATCTTAAAATTAAATGAAAATAGGCAAAAAATGCAACAAATACTTTAATGACATTATCCAAAAAGGCTAATTATCATACATTCAAACTATCAATTCATTTTCTATCAATTTAATGTTGATAGTGTTACTAATATGCCTTGTTGTGATTTACAGATATTTTGAAAACATTAATTTTGAATCATTATGAATAAAGTATTTTTAGTTTATTATGTCATATGAAGTAAAAATAAATTCCCATTGAAAACTTTAATATTTCATTAATAGAAAGAATTTCTTTGAAACGTTGTACATAATCTGAATGAAAAGTTTTTAAGATTCATAATTGTATATTTCAAGAATAACGTTCATATAATTGTATTTCTCTAACAACCAATAAGAAACTACTTACTCTAAGTAAGTAGTTTCTTATTGAAGGTTATGAAAAATTTTTAATATTTATTATTACTAAGAATTTTTTTTTGTTAACTTTTCAGTAAAGAATGTTTTACTTTTTTGCTTTAATTCATTTTATATATTGTAGGTGTTGCTGATTGAAAGTGTTCACACAATTTGCCTGTCATTATTGGTATTTGATATCTACCCAAAACTTGAAATTGTACCAGGAATCTTGATTATGAATTCAACCGCATTTATACCAAGTTTACTCAGAACATTATTCCCAGTTGGTAAAATAAATGAACACATCAACAATAATAATGACATCTCCAGGACAAGATCAGAAAACTCAAGTAAGACAAAGTGTGCCTGTATAGATGTATAGAAAGAGATTCATCCATGTATAGAAAGATGTATGAATATAAAGAAAAAGATGCTGGCATATGTACAAAGAGAGGATGAATACAGGGAAAGTGATGTAGGCATTTTGTACAAGATAGAGGATTATTTAGAGTGACAACAAATATTCTATAAACCTTAAGGCAGCTAACACAATTTGCGACACAGTTTTTAGTTTTCAACCAAGAATTAATGAGAAAATGAAAATGTTAAATAACAACCATAAACTTTTATATATCAACAATCAAACAATAAATCATATGCAAATATATACTTACAAAACTGTATGAAAAGGGTCTGGATGGGGAGTTATCATTATTTACATTCTAACTGATATTCTCATCTTTGTTGTTATTATCATCTGATCTCCTGCCTGAATTTCAAGGGTGAGGCATTATCATTATTTACATAATCTTTGTTATTATCACAATATTTCGGTTGTTGTGACCGCCAACATTCTTCAGATGTATGTTGAGCTTGTAACTTTCTGGAAATTTTGAATTGAACCATTTATTTAAACTATGGGGGTAGATTGTTCTTATACTGCTGTCCATGTTTAGGGATATCTCATTTGCTCTTTATTTACTACTTCTCCATTATTGCCCATTCTGTTCTTACTAAATCTAAATATGTACTCCCCAGCCTATGGATTGAACTTGTAATTACTACCAAATTCATGAACCAACATTTTGATACACTAAGCTATTGTCTCATGAGACAGTTCTGAGTGTACACTGGAGCTTTAAATATAATGTTATTATTGTCAACCATCTGCTGCTGCTGTCATGCTTGACCTCCTTTGCTATCACTTCTCTATTTTGAACTATTTGATCTATAGGTTTTTCCAGTTGACAACTCACTTTTGGTTTTCTAAATGCCTAGCAGATCACAGGGTTTTGAATACTAAACAGAATCATTTGATTAGTTAATTATTCTGCCTGAACAAGGGCATGATATATTCTCTACAATATCAGCTAAGATGGATCAAGTGAAGTAAATTTTTCTTTTTGATCTCTTTTTTTCTAGGTGTGAGTGTTATATATATATATATATATATATATATATATATATATATATATATATATATATATATATGCCTATACTAAAAAAGAAATGAATATATAGAACCACATGCATATATGCAAAGAGATGAATATATAGAATGATGTGCATTTTAGTCTACCAGCCTGAAAATTTGAGAAATTTTATTAGAGAAAAATATCCATTTTCTAGCAGAATTTGAAGCTGCATTCCCTTAGGAAAAAATCCATCCCTTTCTTTATGTTAGATATATCCGCTCTGTTTCATATCCTCTTTTGAGAGTCAGAGAAAAATCTGTGCTTAAAGGCACTATTCAACTTTGCTTGTTGAAGTGGCCAAGAGGTCTAAATCATGTCAGATCTATTGATAGGGGTGCATGCATCAATAGAAAAAGTGATAACTTACATTTTAAGCCTTTTTAGAAGCAATTCTTAGCAAGAAGAATGAGTTTTTTTCATTTGATCATATTTGTGGCTTTCTGTCATTTTAATCTAATGGAGATTATGTTATATTATTAGATTTACATAATAAATGACTTTAAATTCTTGTAAGTTTTCTTTTCATTGTCTATACAAGGTTTTATATATGAAAATGTTTATCATTCATACATCAATTAATATTTATATAATATTTCTGTGGATCAAATGCCATCAAAAGTATGTTTTCTCTCTCTCTCTCTCTCTCTAAAGGATCTGAATATATTTTTATCTTTATGCATGTACAACTAAGTGTGTGCTCGCATATGTCATTGCAATCAGTTGTCCATTGTACACTGCTGTGTGTGCTTGCTGTGGATACTCTTGTGTGTGCTCATATATGTGACTGATGTGAGTTATCTTGTGTACACTGCTGTGTGTGCTTGCTGTGAGCCCCATAGGGCTTTTTGGTCCCTTCATATTGAAGCTGAATGAAAATCACAATTTAATTGTTGCTCTCTCTATGCCTTCCCATTAGTTGAGAAGAGACATGTGGTGTGCACACTATGATGCACACGTGGAATGTGCTGCTGTCTTTCTTGTGTGTCTGTTTTTAGGCTTGATGAAATTGTAATTGTAGAGGCAATTTGAAAGTGTATTTTTATTTATTTATGTTTTTTTGAAGTCCCACCATGTGTCAATGAAAATGTTCAGGGTCATTTTTGAGCCATAAATGTCCTGAGTGAATATCTTGATCCATTAATGTAAACTATGTATTCTGGTGAGTTAGTAGCTTATATAGAAGTGCAGTTGTGGTTGTGGAACAAACCCCCTCAGAAAATGTTTAAATTTGACCAATTTCAATTTTGCGGCCATAATGTAATAATTATTAGAATATAATCTAAGATGAATATTAAGTACTTCATTGCAGTGGTTGATAATTCAATCACTAAAATAAATTTATTTTAATAATAAGCACTTGCAAAGAAAACAAGAACAAGACATGTTTCATGCAAAATAATACAGACAAAGAGAAACGGGGGTGGGGACAGATGAACATTTCTCAAAGGGCAAGCTGAAATTCATCATTAATATTATTTTCATGTTTTCAGGCAACACTGAGTGAAGAATCAGTTGTTTTACAATTGTTATATTTGTCAGTCTTTGTGCCTTTATAATACTTGAAAAATGAAAAAGAAAAAACATGATAATTTTATTTAGCTGGTTTTCTTCCTCAAGTTCATGAGTTGCCGCATTCATAGAATCTGTCACACTTTTTTCACCCCTTCACAGGTTCAATTCTTACCAGTTCGTTTATTATCTGAGACATTATAAAGTGAAATATTTTTAATAGATCTATATCCATACATTTAGTGGTAATGATTGCTTTTTTGTATCACAATCATTTATTCTTTTATGAACTGTAACAAAAACAACAGTGAAGTGGCAAGAGTAACTGACCAAATTGCATCATTAATTACAAGATTTCATATATGAATATGAAATAATTGCATGAATATAGCCCCAAACATAAATTTGTCCAGGTGACTGATTCTTCTGCCAAGTGGGAAACTCATTATAAATGCATGTTAGATGCACCATCTGTAGTATTAGCAGTGCATTTATTTATGGTTAAGTAATCCTTGTACATATTTTTCACAAGTTCTTGGAAACCTTTTCCTGTAGAATCAGTATAATTCACTAATACTAGCCACTTTTTACTGAAATATCTTGTTTATTTGTATTGAAATTCAATTTTCTTTTTTCTGCTGTCATCTTTTTTTTAAATGATGAATTAAATGTTTTTTGTTTTTAAATCATCTCACCCCAAACAAGGCAGGAATGCCACTAGTATGCAGGGGGTTACAAAGAGTGAAAGTGAGAGAAAAGAATGAGTATAGGGGAGATGGAGGAAAAGAAAAGATGAATGGGATTCAAGTGGAAAGAAGATGGCAATTGACATTGTGTTTAAATTTTTGAAGATTGTAGTTTTTAGGGAAGCAAGTAAACGTAGGGGAGTTCCACAGGCAGGAAGTGAGAGAAAAGAAACTGTTGGAGTAAAAGTGATGATTATATTTAACTATTTCAACAGTAAAAGAGTGGGATGTAGATGCTAATCTAGTAGTCACTTAAATTCATGTAGTCAGGGCACCAGGTAAAAAAGCATGTCAGAGCATTTGCCATGAAAATATTTGTAGAAAAGACAAAGGAAAGCCACATCACGTCTGTGAGAAAGTGACTGGAGTCGAGATGCCAAGTCAGGATAGATTACATTGCAGATCCTTCTTTCGATTTTGTCAAGAACTTCAACATGAGTAGCAAGTGCACCTGATCAACACACAGATGAATGGAAGATTTGTAAATGTGCAAGATGGACTCTGATTAGAAAAACATTCTGGCATAATACAGTGATCCAACTTTCTTTGCAGTAGATGCAGCTGTTGATTCAATGTAGTTGTTCCACTTCAAGTTAATTGAAAACGTGAGGCCAAGAAGACACGAGGTGTCAAGTATCAGCCATGCTGATGGTGGGCAGGAAAGTTTCTCTATGGTAGTTAAATGAGAGCAGTTTAGTTTTGGAGGCATTAAAATTTACAAGCCATTTCCTGCCCTAGCTAACCACTAATTGGAGGTCCTTTTCAAGAGCAATGGCCAGGTCAACTTTGTCAGTTCTGATGGATTTGCTATTGAGACAGGAGTAGATGGTAGTGTCATCTGCATAAATGCCTACTTGGGAACTGATGACACCAGGAAGATCATTGATGAAGATCAGAAACAATGTAGGACTCAGGATAGCACCTTGGGGGACATCGGCATTTGTATGAAAGGATCTGGAAGCAAACCTATTCAAAATTACCTTAATTTCATGACTTGATAGGAATGATTGGATTAAATCAAACAATCATCCTATAATACCATAGCCCTGGAGCTTATGTAAAAGACCAATGTGCCAAACCCTGACAAAAACCTTCAAGATATCTAGAACTGCTGCTGGATGTCTGCCACTATTATCAAGAGCTTGATATACACATTCAATGATGGCCATACGCACATCAGCAGTAGACCTGACAAAACAGAAGCTATATTGTTTGTCAGAAAATAGGTCATGAGAGGTAAAATATTTAACCACTTCAGCATTGATTAAAGCTTTGAATACTTTGCTGAAAAGCAATAGGATACTAATAGGGCGATAGAGGGTCAGAAGGTTCTCCAGAGTTCTTAAAAACAGGAACTACAGAGGTGGACTTCCAAAAAGCTAGAAAGCTAGATAGTCATAGAGTTTGAAGAGAACTGGAGCCAGCTTGGGAGCACATTTCTTTAGGATGACAGCTGGGATCCCATCACCCCCACTTGCTGTATGGGAGTCTAATTTAGAAATGATGTCCAAGACCATTGATGGGGTTATACACATATCACTCAGTAGAGCCTCTGCTCTAGGGAGAAATCAGGTGTGGGTACTCCAAATGAGTCAAGTGTTGAGTTGGAAGAGAATTTGTGAGCAAAACATTCAACCTTATCTGCTGTAGATGTCAGGACTTTGAATTAATTGAATAGAGGAGGGTTTGAGGTTTTGCTGTTATTCAGCACACTCTCACAGACTCAACAATGATCTCTAGAACTGAACTTGCCAGATGCTATATGTTGTTTCATTCTATCAGCAAGCAGTAACTTTGCTTCATTGAGGATATGCTTGTCCTTGTTACAGAGACAAAGAGACGTTTATTGCAATCAGTTGTTTTGCTCTGGTACAGCCAAAAGTGATTCCTGTGGCCAATGATGCAAGTGAGAACCAGGGAAATGAACATGGTTTAACTTGGCATTTCCTTGCTGGAGTGAAAGCATCAATGCCAGCTTTTATCCATGAGGAGACCTCAGATGCACATTTTTGAACAGAATGAATAAAAACTTTCTGAGGAGAGAAAGATAGCCAGGAATTGAGAACTCAGAGGAGGGGATTAGTTTCACAGAGAGATAGGATGTCTGAATACTTTTTGAAGAGAAACAATTCCATACTGCAAAGTTAGTATGAATACCACAATTGTTGGAGAAAGAAAGGTTATGGGGTTTAGATGTTTTTGTTGAGCTGGTTTGGGTTTATATCTTTGGTTGCTTATAGTTATGGTGTGTTATTTTGGTAAGGAAAGGCCTAGGGTAGTAGTAGCAGTCAGTTGTCTAATGTAACATGTACTGGAAGGGATCTGGTAGACTTAAAAATAGTGTGGCCTCAGGGTTGCTCACCAAAGGTGCTTGCAGGGTCACACAAGAGTTGGGCTCCTAACTACTAGTTGACAACAGCAACCAGAAAACTGCCAACCTGATACCCTCAGTATGAAGAGATGTTAACACCATCTACACATATCACAAGAATTCATGACAGCACCACTATTAAAGCCTGTGAAAAGGAAAGAGACTAAGAACCTCTTCCTAAACACCTCTACTCCTGTTCAAGAGAATGGGGAGGAGTATCCAGGGGATAAGAAAGCCTATCTACTCCTATTAAAAAAAAGAAAAGAAACAGTCCCAGGTTTGACTTCAAGTTAAATTATTTCAAGGCATGAACTTTCAAATAACTTGTTTGGAGAGTCGAACTGTGCCCTGCAGATGCCTCACCAGGAATATGTATACATACCAGTGTGTCAGGGAGAAAAAAATAAAAATGTTGTGGTTTTTATGTTGGATAGACATGTAGAACATCTTTTACTTCCAGACTTGTGTAGTATCTTTTACTATTTTCTTTGAATATCATATCAATCATATTTACTAAGAATAATGAGAAGAGCTAGTAAATGTTCTTGATTGATCAATGAAGCATGAATCAGTAGATTCAATTGTACTGCTGATTATCTAGAGTTGCACTTAATTTGTAGTTTCATAAAATTTCTACAGTTTCTTCCATTATTTGTCTATTATTTTTTATCTTCTCATTAGCCTTTCAATAGTTGATCAATGTTTTTATTGCTGGAATTGTGGTGTTTACTGTTCTTAATTTCTTTTATATCTATGCCTCACTTTTCAAACTCTCCATAAACAAATTGCTTTCATATCCTTTACTACATAAAAGACACACTGGACAGTCAAATGAATTTGCAACCATTAATATAAAGAATTATTTATTTTTCCCAAATATACTATCTGATACAAATAGAAGCACTATCATCTTGTGATTCTTTATTTTTTTCGTTTTTGGAAGCAATCCTCACCAAAAAAATAAAGAAATCTCATTAGTATTGGCCTGGCAAAAACATCAAAATTGTTGCAATTAGAAAAGTTATTTCAAATTCAACCCCCCAAGCCCATTGCCTGCCTTGACACTAGCTCTGCTTACATTCCACCAGAAGGACTACATTCACCATTTAATAAAAAACAGGTCAGTCAGTTTAGCATGGTCAGGTTAGAGGTCATTTCACATTACTGTTAGATAAATTACTTTGGTTAAGTTAGTTAGTCTAAAATTTGAACAAAAATAATTCCAATGACAGGTAGTCACTGAAAGACATCTTGTGGTGGTCATTTTTCTCATAAGGATGTAAATGGTTTTTAAAACTTGTTCATTAAAAATCTTTAAATTAATAATTCTGTTAAAAAAGTGTATCATAACATAAAAAGTGTAACATAACATAAAAAGTGTAACATAACATAAAAAGTGTAACATAACATAAAAAGTGTAACATAACATAAAAAGTGTAACATAATATACATGTGACACATATAATACATAATATACAAAAATATTACACACTTTTGTTTGATATTCATTTACCTTTACCTAACCAGCATCTGTTCAAAGATTTATTTGTTTCTTTTTTATCAAGTGATAATTACATGCTAATAATTTCTAAAAAGAAAAACTATTTAATTAAAATGCATCTATTAGAGAAATGTTCACTTCATCAAATTGAAAAGATAAGTTATTGTTGAATTAATAAAATCTTTAAAAAAAACAGAAAGCTGCAAAGAGAATGAACAAAAAGATTTATTAAATTTTTGTTAAGACTTTTTATACTTGGTAGATTTTTTGAATTAAAAACTTTTAAAATTTTTTCTATAGAGTTTCAAGTATATGTCAAAGATTTTGAATCCATTTTCAGCCTGATAATATCAATTGTAATAAAATGGAAAAGCAAAATTTGTTAAACAAAATATGAAATTTAAAACCAATTTTAATTTGAACAAAAACTTTGAAAAGTTGCTAATTTTGTTTCTCTTAATAAATTCTACATAATGATTAATAAGAATCTAGAAAGAACCTTACATTTTCTCTGATTTTTTACTTGTTTTGCATTTACATTATTGAGTAGATAAATGAAAAATAAACCACTATGCTTGCAACTTACTATTTGGTATTAAGTAGTACTTCAGATTTTCTTTAAACTCTTAAGTAGTATAGTATAATTTTAAAAAATTGAGAATAAGATTATATTATATGTAAATTAGTAATCAAAATCCATTAGACCTTGAAAGAGTTTTTTTTTCTTTACAACAAAACATATATAATTAAGGTTTAACTACAAATTGCAGAGGAAACTTCTGGGTAGTGGATATGTACCGTATGGATTGTGTGGAATGCCAATTGACTGGCATTACAGAACTTAGGGACAAGGACATCATTAATTTGATTCTACAATTGATAGCTTTGAACATAAAATTACATCTACAGACACAATTCATGTAAAGTGCAGTAGGTTATTCAGTAAGACATATTGGAACTCAGAGATGCCAATCAGTTTATCAGCCAACTGACTAGACACAAAGTAGCATCAGTCCACAGATTTTGATTGGTTGTTTTGAGGATCAGTTTGCCTTTGATTATCTTTTAACTCAAATTATATACATAATAATTTAGTATGCAATTAAACATTAAAATTTCTTTGTTGCCTGGAAATATTTTGAAATATTCAAAGTGAAATATTCAGTAATGTTAATGCTGTTTTATCATTTAACTTTCAGAAATATGGAAACGAACCACAATCAAATTTTTTGATGTAATTAGCGCCGTCATTCAGTTTGCAAGCATCATCACTTTTGCCATTTTCTTAAACAATTTAAAATGGTATCAAAAACTAGAATTGGTCCTGTCATTTTTATTTGTGTCAATTTATTGGTGGGAAAACTTCTATGACGGCTGCACATTTTCACTCAAATTTAATCAAACTTTAATGGAAATCAAACATGAACTGCAATATGTCCGACACTTCATGAACATGATCTCATACACCTGGAAAATTCTGCTCACTGTGTTGTGTGCCTATTTGTTGGATAATCATCAATTCAGGTAAGTAGTATTTTGAGGTAAAACCATATATTTTTCCAGAAATGATTCCAAGAACATCACATTGTTTTACAAATGTTTAAGTAAATCTAAAAAGAAAGACTACACATCTTATTGGAAAACTAGATAAGCAGGTTCATGTTTAAAATATCTAGTGTGATAAAGCTGTATTGCTATTAGATAGAAGATAAACTGAAGTGCTAAAACATTAAAGATAGTGATTTTACTGGCCTTTGTAGCATAGCTTAGATGTGGCACAAGGCCAAAAGTATGGCGCACACTGTGGATCAAATCCAATATTCAGTTGTAATTGATTTAGCAAAACAAGCTTGCTAACCATCACACTCTAAAACATTAGAGATGTTCACCAAATAATGTGTAGCACTTCTCCTTACCTGAGTAAAGTTGGCTATGGGATGTGGTATAGAGTCTATGAGGTGCTAGAGTAGTTGTCTAGTTATATCTATTGAGGTTCAATGAAGTTTAAATATGAAGTGCAGTGAGCTGTTGAATATTTGGATATCAAATGAATTTTCCTGTTTTCTTGAAACAGGTTTTGCCACCCACACACAATGGGGGTGTTATCATACTAAGACTATTACCACTAGAAAATGTGCTTAGTATAAAGATGGTAGAAATGGTCTGCAACATGATTGTAACATATATGGATGTCGCATCTCTCAAGACAGACTTCAGTTTCTTTAGTAGCCATTTTTGCAAACTGCTAAAGAACATACCCCACACCATTACAGAATCATCCCCAGACCACAAAACATCCTGCAGGTTCATAAATTTTTTTTTAACTTTAAAGACAATTCACTCTTGTTAATATCACAATTTTCTATTTGAATAGATGGCATTAAGCATAAATAATAAATAACAATTAGATATCAAATTGAATTCAATATAGAAATAAAATACAACAGAATCTCTTGAAATTGTTAATAAATGTTCAGATTTAAATTTACTCAGTAATTTTTCAGTACTTTTTTATATAACTAATGTCATATGATATAATGTTGTGAAAAGCTGTGCCCCCAACAAAATCTTCATCAGATAATAATCCCAGAAATAGGTATGGATTCTAAACTAAAGTATCACTAATCCAGGTCAGCCTAGTAGTTCCTTACGATACCACTATAATTTGGGTTTTTTGATAAAATAAGGGAATCTTGGATGAAAATGCAGCTTGATCATTTATTTTCTCTTCTAATTTTTCAATCAATATTCATGGGCTGTCACATTCCCAAAATGCAATGATGTGAGATTTGAATTAACTGACCAAGAATGAGAGTTAGCTGACTGCTGATTACCCCAGTCACTAGGAAACCTGCAGTAGTATAATCAAAGCTCTGGATTTTGACTTGATGACAAAGTCAAGATGCTGAGCAATTAACAAGATTTTCAATTGAAAAGGAAAAATATTCTATGCTGTCCAATTTCAGATTTAAAAATCCCTAAACTTGTAGCTCATGCCAACAAATACACTCTGTGTTGTATGGTATTAATCTTGAAACTGTTACCTTTCAATTGATTCATTTATATATGTATGTATAAACAACCTAATTAAGTTAATATATGGATATCAATAGATATACAAGTATTATATTTATATGAAATTATTAGTAGAAATTATTTCAATTAAGGTTGTTTAAAATCTCTGAGAATAATCAGTTATTTTCTTGAGAAACACTATTTCTTTTGATTTATCAGCAAGAGAGTTATTATCAAGATTCTATTCTAAGCTACTCTTTGATATTTAAACATGTCTAGTTAGTTAAATATTTGTATATCTATAAAAATTTTATTAGATATAAAAGCCATGATTTTAGGATCATAGGCCAACTGAAACCTATCATGTAATAGAACAATCACATATTATCTGTTATGTCTTAGATAATTATTGTTAAGTACAGTCAGTTTTGGAATCAAATTTTTAGGAGAGTGAGAGGCTCTATTTTTTTATATTGTCTTTTATGACACAGTAAATCCTTTTGTTCAGACTTTTGCCTCTTGCAAAATGTTTTTCATAGATTCTGTGTTGAGTATTTTCAGCATATTATACTGTTTTTATTTTAAAACTTCAATTGGAGAAAATACCATAAATGATGAAACATGTCAATAGTGGATTGCAAATTCTCATACTGATGATCTCTTGCTGGTCTATGCTCATGGTTGGATTGCTTCCATCAGGTGAGAATGAAAACAATCAAATCAAGAAATTACTTGAGGATAATCAACAGAATAAAAATATTCAAAATCACTGAAAATCATTTGAACCAGTTTGATTCTATTTGTTGCTTTGACTTCTACAAAAATTGAGGGAGAAAAACAAAAATTCTATAGGCATTTCACTATTGAAACATAATAAAAATGTTTTCATTTTTAAAGGAAATTGTAATAGGTAATGAAAAGTAGATACTTTATAAAAATGTCAAATGCAAACTATTATGTAGTAAGCAGAATAAATGACCACTAACCAATTTGAAGGTTAGTCTTCATCATCCCAAAAATGATGCTGTTTATGATAGAATCAAAAGTGCTACTCTGGGTTCATTCCAAAGAAATAAACAATTGATCGAAATTCTGTTTCATTTTAGATCAATTGAAAGCAGCAATCAATGAAAATCACCCAAAACTAGTTTAGAAAAAGAACATAATATTCCATCAAGATAATATGAGGCATGTTTGTTTGGTAATTACAATGAAATCGTTGTATCTCAGCTGGAAAATTTTGGTTCATCTGTAATATTCATCAGATATTACACTTTTGGATTACCATTTATTCCTAAGTTTATAGAATTCTCTTAATGAAAGAAATGAAAAATGAAAAATGGCCATAGAACATTAGAGGATGAACTTATGAATTTGCATGAAAAAGGAGAAAAAGAGGAAAAGAATGGTAAAATACCATTCAAGAAAGTTAATATCAAGAATAAAAACTTATTTTTACTTAATTAACTGAACAAACATTTCAGTAACCCATTAAACAAAATAAAATATGATTATTGTTCATTATATGTATTAGTTTAAATCTTCTATGTGAATTGACATTTGAATAACTGTTCATGACTTTAATTTTAACTTCATTTCATTTTCAGTGTGGACTTTATAAGCAAAAACATTGAGAAAGATATAAATCTGTATTTGCCCATCATTCTTTTGTGCTTGTGCAGTGCATTTGGATATTATTTTGCATATTTGGCCTGCAAATTATGCATGCAAGAATTAGCATTTGCTATACCACTTTTGTTGTCAACTCCAGTCACCATTTTTATTACCTTATGGCCTTGTTTTAAAAAAACAAATGTGACAACGGGCAATCCTTTTCAATATCTGAACAACTGCTGGTTGGTACATGATAAAAAGGACATTGTAGCTGTAACCATTGGCTGCCTTTTGTATATTTCCATCTATTGGATTGTCAGACATGTTTTCAGATCAGAACAAAGTCGTCTAATGAGGAGAGAATTGTAAGTATATTTCTTTTAATAACATTTTACTATCGGGTGAATGAAGTATCTGAATACTTATAAAATATTTATTTAATATACTGACAATATTTAGATTTACTTTAGATTTACATTTTTTGATATAAAATTAACAATTACTAAGAAACAATACATATATGTGAGTGGTGAAAAGTTCTTGGCTATGAAAATCTTGGTATGAAATTATTGCACAAATTACCACTACTCTCAACTAAATAAAACAAGATCCAAGATGATTTCAAAGAGAGCAGCAGAAATATTAATTACTAAAAGAATTATTAAGTCATGAACTGCATGACCTTCATTGATTCTTGGATAAATGTTCACTAGTGGACATTAAAGTTTAGTAATTTTGAAAGAATCTTCTTTGGACAAATGAAATGAAAATTGAATTTTTTTACTACAACTTTGATCATCATAATATAGAGAAACAACGAATGTATCTATTATAAAAAGAAAACATTACTATAGTAAAGCATGGAGATGGAATTATCCTGGTTTGAGGGTATTTCTTTTTAAATGGTAATAAGTACTTCACACAATTGAAGCAGCCATGAAGGGGGTGATGCATTACAATATTCTGGAAGCTAGTTTGTTTTCTTTGGTGTACTACATTCAGTGTGAAGAGGACTGGAGTGTTTAACAAAAGAATAAGCTAAAGCATACATCTAAAGTAACTCACAAATGGTTTGTTCGGAACAAGGCTTCATTGTTCCAATCAATCAAATTCATCAGAGGAAGCGCAGAAACATTAACTATTTGAAGGCCATCTGCAAGGAAAAGTGGGCCAAGATTTCTAAAGAATGTTTGAAAAGGCTTATGAAGGTTTATGAAAATGTCTCTGGGCAGTAATTGTAAACTAGGGCAATGTAACTAAGTATTAAAATATGATAATAATGTGTCTGAATAGACTTTTTCAAATGTTATTAAATGCCTCTATAGCAATACTACCTTTTCAGAATTCTTACATTTAGCAATGGTGAATATAGATTTTTAAATTTACAATTTACCATGGGGTTAAATTCTGAAATGCACTATAAACAACATACTATCAGATAAAAGATGATAAACTAATTTTAGATGCAGTTCTGTACCATTGAACTTTAGATAGTTAACTCCTCATTCATAATGATGATGAAATATGTCATTTTCCGAACACCCATTATATAAAGAGAAAAATGTGAACGTCTGAATTTGTCTTCTGTTTTGTTAAAGTTAATAGAGAAAAAGAAAAAAAATGAATTTTAAACTAAGTCAAAAGTTTTGTTTTCTTTATTCTCTTATAATCTATGATTCAAATTATAAATTATTTATTTAATGACTTTTTTTTCAGATTGTTTCTTAATCCATATTTTTGTTCATTTTTCTATGAACAAGGAATTTTGATGAGTCGCAGATGTCACAATTATATTATACAATACTCAAATATTTATGGCAAATTTATTTACAAACTGGAAAAGTATGAAGAATCTGCCAACATAACCACAGAGGAAACAAAAGGGAAGAAGTATTATCCAAAAGTTTATGCATGTGCAACAATGTGGCATGAAACTCCAAATGAAATGATGCAAATTCTGAAATCTATATTCAGGTATTTCACATTTTTATAAATTCATTGTTCTTTTGTTCACTTCATAACTTTCTAACAATAATTTTTCTAATTAAATTTTATTTTGTAGGATGTCAATAGAACAACAAATTCGAAGAGATATGAAGGAAATTGAAAAAGATGATGATGGTTACTTTGAATTTGAAGGTGATTTCTAAGATTTGTTTTCTTATAAAATACAAAGTGTATGTAAAATTCTAGGTAAAATTTATCTGATTTCAAATCATTTATCTTAGTTTTCAGTTTGTGTGTAGCATTTGATTTAATTTTATATAATATAAAACTAAAAAGTATTGGGAGATTTTCTTTCATAAAAATTTTGTTCTAAGAGTTTGTTCAATTTTTAGTTGTCCAAATAATCAGTTGCAACAAATAAAATATTTAAATGAAATTGTTCAAATATTTCTACTTCTCTTTTTAAGTATGTTAAGAGGTAAATAGTTTGTCAGGCTAAAGACATTGGCTATGTTGAATCTCCTGTAATCAAATAATATTAAATGATTTGTTAACAATCAGAAATAGGTAGACTCTTGTCTTGCAAGTAGTTTCAAATCATATGAAGGAAATCAGGTTTGGCAATGCAGCAGTTCCAACATAAAGATATCGGGGAAAAATCCCAAAACTGAAACAAAAAAATCTTTCTATTTAAAGTAAGCATGAAAATTAGGATCTCTGAAAATATGTGAATTAATTTGAAAAATATTTTGGGCGCAATTTCCATTATTAAAATTGGCAAGTGACACTCAACAAAGTCAATAAAAGTCAATAGACATTAAATTGACACTCATCAAAGTCAATAAGAATCAATAAACTTTAAACTGACACTCATCAAAGTGAATAAGAATCAACAGATTTTAAACGGATGCACATCAAAGTCAATACATATCAATAGACTTCACACTGATACTCTTCAAAGTGAATAAACTTTAAATTGGCAGTCAACAAAGTCAATACGAATCAATAGACTTTAAACTGACACATCAAGATGAATAGGAATCAATAGATCTTTAAGTGACACTGATCAAAGTCAATAGGTATCAATAAATTTTCAACTGATACTCATCAAAGTCAATAAATGAAAACTGACATTAATTGAAGTCAATAGGAATCAATAGATTTTTACCTGACACTCATCAAATTGAATAGTAATCAATCGACTTTAAACTAACAATCATCAAAGTAAATAAGAATCAATAGAATTTAAACTGACAATCATCAAAGTGAATAGGAGTAAAACGACTTTAAACTGACAATCATCTATGTCAAAATGAATCAACAGACTTTAAACTGACACTCATCAAAGTCAATAAGAATCAATAGACTTTAAACTGACACTAATAAAAATCAATAACTGACAATAGATTTTAAAGTGACACTCATCAATGATAATAAACATCAATAGACTTTGATCTGACACTCATCAAAGTCAATACGAATCAACAGACGTTCAACTTACACTAATCAAAGTTAACATGAATCAATAGAATTTCAACTGACAGTCATCAAAGTCTGTAGGAATCAATAAAATTTAAACAGAAACACATCAATGTAAAAAAGAATCAAGAAATTTTAAACTGAGGATCATCAAAATTAATAGGAATGAATAGAGTTTAAACTTAAACACATTACAATCAATAAGAATCAACCGACTTTAAACTGACCTTCATCAAACTCAATAAGAATCAATAGATTTTAAACTGACACTCATCAAAATAAATTGGAATAAGTCGACCTATAAACTGATAATCATCAGAGCCAATAAGAATCAATAGACATTAAATTGACAAACATCAAAGTCAAGAAGAATCAATAAACTGACACTCATCAAAGTCAATAAGAATCAATAAACTTTAAACTGGCACTCATCAAAGTGAATAAGAGTCAACGGAATTTAAACGGACACTCATCAAAATGAATTGGAATCAGTTGACTTTAAACTGATAATCATCAAAATTAATAGGAATGAATAGACTTTAAACATAAACACATAAACACAAATCAATAAGAATCAAGCGAATATAAACTGGCCCCCATCAAACTCAATAAGAATCAATAGATTTTAAACTGACGCTCATCAAAAAGAATTGGTATCAGTCAAATTGAAACTGACAATCATCAAACACAATAAGAATCACTCATCAAAGTCAAAAAAAATTAATAGACTTTAAACTGACAATCATTAAAATAAAATAAAAATCAATAGAATTTAAACCGAGGCTCAATAAAATGAATTAGAATCAGTCGACTTTAAACTGATAATCATCAAAGTCAATAAGAATAAATAGATTTTAAACTGACACTCATCAAAGTAAATAAGAATCTACAGACATTAAACTGACAATCATCAAAGTCAATAAAAATCATTAGGATTTAAACTGACGCTTATCAAAATGAATTGGAATCAGTCGACTTTAAGCTGATAGTCATCAAAGTGAATAAGAATCAATAGACTTTAAACTGACAATCATCAGAGTCAATAAGAATCAATAGACTTTAAACTGAGGCTCATCAAAATGAACTGAAATCAGTCGTCTTTAAACTGATAATCATCAAAATCAATAAAAATCAATAGAATTTAAACAGACGCTCATCAAAATGAATTGGTGTCGGTCGACTTTAAACTGATAATCATCAAAGTCAATAAGTATCAATTGACTGTAAACTGACAGTCATCAGTCAATAAGAATCAACATAATTTAAATTGAAAATCATCAAAGTCAATAAAAATCAATAGAATTTACACTGACGTTCATCAAAATGAATTGGAATCAGTCGACTTTAAACTGAAAATCATCTAAGTAAATAAGTATCAATTGACATTAAACTGACGCTCATCAAACTCAATAAGAATCTATAGACATTGAACTGACAATCATCAAATACAATACGTATCAAAGTCAATAAGAATCAATAGAATGTAAACTGACAAACATCAAAATAAATAAAATCAATAGAATTCAACCTGACGCTCATCAAAATGAATTTGAATCAGTTCAACTTAAATTGATCATCATCAAAGTCAATAAGAATCAATAGACTTTAAACTGACGCCCATGAAAATCAGTAAGAATCTATAGACTTGAAACTGTTAATCATCAAAATCACTAAGATTCAATGGATTTTAAACTGACACTCATCAAAGTCAATAAGATTCAATAGACTTTAAACGGACACTCATTAAATTCAATAAGTATCAACAAAACTTTCAACTGACCCTCATCAAAATGAATTGGAATCAGTCGACTTTAAACTAATAAACATCAAAGTCAATAAGTATCAGTTGACTTGAAACTGACCCTCACCAAATTCAATAAAATCAATAGACTTTCAACTGACAATCATCAGATCCAAGAAGTGTTAATGGACTTTAAACTTATACTCATCAAAGTGAATAAGAATCAATAGACTTTAAACTGCCTCTCATCAAAATCGATAAGAATCTATAGACTTTAAACTGACAATCATGAAAGTCAATAAAAATACATAGAATTTAAACTGACGCTCATCAAAATGAATTGGAATCAGTCGACTTTAAAATGACAATCATCAAAGTCAATAAGAATCAATAGATTTCAGCTGACACTCATCAAAGTCAATAAGAATCTAAAACTTTTAAACTGAAAGTCATCAAAATCAATAAAAGTCAAGAGAATTTTAACTGACGCTAATCAAAATCGACAAAAATCAATAGAATTTAAACTGGCGCTCATCAAAATGAATTCGAATCAGTTGACTTTAAACTGATAATCATCAAAGTCTATGAGAATCAATATACTTTAAACTGACCCTCATCGTAGACAATAATTATCAATTGACTTTAAACTGACAGACATCAAAGTCAATAATAATCAATAGACTTCAAACTGACGCTCATCAAAATGAAATTGAATCCGTCGACTTTAAACTGATAATCTTCAAAGTCAATAAGTATCAACTGACTTTAATCTAACACTCATCAAAGTCAATAAGAATATATAGACTTTAAACTGACAATCATCAATGTCAATAAATATCAATAGAATATAAACTGACGAAAATGAATTGGAATCAATCGACTTTAAACTGATGATCATCAAAGTCTATAAAAATCAATAGACTATATCTGACAGTCATCAAAGTTAATAAGAATCAATAGACTTTAAAGTGACAATTATCAAATTCAAGGATAATAGATAGAATTTAAACTGACGCTCATCAAAATGAATTGGAATCAGTCGACTTTAAACTGATAATCATCAAAGTCAATAAGAATCAATAGACTTTAAAGTCACTCGCATCAAAGTCAATAAGAATCTATAGACTTTCAACTGACAATCATTAAAGTCAATAAAAATCAATAGAATTTAAACTGACGCTCATCAAAATGAATCGGTTTGGTTTTTTTTTTTTTACAACCTCAATGTGTCATTTAATGCAGACAACATTTTTTTTCTGATAATATTTTTGTTTTCTTATATATATATTTCTGTCAATGTTTTTCTCAACAATATATAGCTGGTAATAGTATTTTTCAAAAGCATATAGGTTGCGATATCTTTTCTAAAACGTATTGCTGGTAATATGTTTTCTTCAAAAATGTATTTCTTGTAATCATTTTTTATTTATTTCTCTACAGTTCCATATTGAAGTATGTGTTTTTGTGATCATTGTTTTTCTATTTGGTTCATTGGATTGCTTTGTGTTTTAAGGTTTGTTTAGGTTTTTACTTAAGTGTCCTACTCTGTGGTATTGTTCTAGAAATCCATGCCTTCTGATTTTTCTGTTTCTTTTCTTGTTCTCAGTTTGTCTTTGGGGTCTTTGGTTTTGATTTTAGGTTCTTGTGTTTTCGTATTAGTCTTTGTATTTTGATATTGTTTTTTTTTGTTTTTGTTTTCATGTTCTGTTTCCATATTTCCAAGTATTGTGGATCTATTTTCAGTGTTGTTTGCTTTGGGAGTGATTTGGATCTTGTGATTTTTTGGAAATGGGGATATGCAGTCGCATTAGTGTTTGGTTCAGAATTTTCTTTGGGTGATTTTTTAGTTTCTTTAGTTTTGACTTCACTTGTCTTAGGTTGTTCATTTCTACTCTTTTCTTGGATATTGAAATCTGTTCTGAGTCCAAATATGAGGGATTTTAGTTCTTCAAGTATAGTTTTTAATTCTCTTATTAAGTTTGGAGTTTCTGAAGGATTACTTGATAGGTTTTCATTGTGTATTTTATTTGTCTTTTGGGTTATTATTGCGTATGTGTCTTTTTTATTTGTCACCTCCTGTCAGGCTTCTTGGAAGGTTATGTTTTTCCGATATTTGATTTCTATTATTTCTTTTTGTTGCTTATATATTTTGCAGATTTTGTAGTATGAGGGGTGATTTTCTGAGCAGCTTGGACATTTGGTTTTATTCGGGCAATCCCTTTCCTCATGATCGGGATCTTTTAAACTGCAATTTCCACATGTTTGGTTGCTTCGACATTGGTCTTTGTGATGTCCAAACTTTTGGCATCTGTAACATTGAAGTGGGTTCGGTATATATTGTTCTATTTTAATTCTCTCCTACCCAATTTCAATTGTTGTTGTTATCTGAGGAGAGTTGAAGGTTAATATGTATGTATTTGTACGTATTGCTTCTCCATTTTCTTTTATTGTAATTCTTTTTACATCTGTGACCCCTTGATTTTTCAGTTCTCTTTTGATTTCATCTATAGTACATAATGAGAGCTCTCGGTTTCTTATGATTCCTTTCGAGCAGTTTATGGTTTGGTGGGGTAGGATCTGATGTCTGTTTCATGAAATTTCTGTAACTGTGGTAGAGTTTTAGCTTGTTTTTTGTTTTGTACTTCTATTAGTATTGTACCATTTTTTAATTTTTTAACATTTTTGGAGTTATTTTGTTCAATATGGTTTTTTGAATTAGGAAGGGTGATAATTCAGTCAATGGTTTGTTATTTAATAATAAAGTGTGGGAAGGTTTTGACATCATTTTCATTATCAGAATCTGTTTCTGTTTCTATGTGAAGTTTTTTAGTGTTTTTCTTACTCATAATGAATTTTTAATTCCTCAGCCGTGCTCCCCACCCACCTCGAAGCCTCGCATGGGGGAGATGATGAGGTGGAAAATCCCATTCGCCTCATTTCTCCAGTGCTACATGGCTGATATACTCAAGCGTGGGGGTGAGCATTCGTGATACTAGGACTTATCCACCCAAGTATGGACTATCTCTTAGATTTTATCAGTTCTGTCAGTCTCCTTAATCCCAGCTTGATTGGCCCTACATCCACAGCTTACTAAATCAGTTTATTGTCAAATATGGAGAGTGTGAGTGTATATTCTGGTCTGTTTGTCTGATTTAGTGCTTGACATGACCAACCGATTGATTGGATCAGGCCTCTCCAACCTCCCGTCCAGCTCAGATAAGGGCCGAAGTGGTGTGTTGCTAAACCATGTCCTCTTTATACGTAGGTCATGATTTGCTTAACAACCAGGATCCCGTCTCCAAGCATTACTGTTCGCCACCGACGGTCAACAGGTGTCCCCATTGAGGGACTATTACCTTCTGTAGGGGGGGGGCAGTCGGCGTATTCTGAAGCCCCACCGACAGGGCGAAAAATGAACTGGAATCAATACACTTTAAACTGACACTCATCAAAGTCAATAAGAATCAATAGACTTTAAACTGACATTCATCAAAGTCAACAAGTATCACGTTTATCAATTTAAATTAAAATGAATTGGAATCAATCGACTTTAAACTGGTAATCATCGAAGTCAATAAGTATCAATTGACTTTAAATTGACACTCATCAAAGTCAATAACAATCTATAGACTTTAAACTTATCATCAAAGTCAATAAAAATCAACAGAATTTAAACTGACGCTCATCAAAATCAATAAGAATCAATAAACTCTGAACTGACTATCATCAAAATGATTAAGAATCAATAGACTTTAAACTGTCACTCATCAAATTCAATAAGATTCAATAGTCTTTAAGCAGACACTCATCAATGTCAGTAGGAATCAATAGATTGTCAACTGACACTGATCAAATCAATAAGAATCAATAGACTTTAAACTGAAACTCTTCAAAATCTATATGAATCAAAAACTTTCAACTGACAGATGTCAAATTCAATAAGAACCAATAGACTTTAAACTGATAGTCAGTAAAGTTAATAGGAATCAAAAGTCTTTAAACTGACACTCATCAAAGTTAATAAGAATCTATAGTCTTTAAACTGACAATCCTGAAAGTCAATATGAATCAATAGAATTTAAGCTGACTCTCATCACACTCAATCTGAATCAATTAACTTTAAACTGACACTCATCAAATCAACAAGAAACCATAGACTTACACTGACCCTTATCAAAGTCAATAAGAATCAATAGACTTTCAACTGACAATCATCAAATTCAAGAAGTGTTAATAGACTCACGTAGTGGCACTCACGAAATATGATAAGCAACAGGTATGCATTTTCCTTTTTGATCTTTTTTTAGTATTACATTTTTAATTTCTGTATGTTGTTAATTTTAAATGCTGCTCTTGCTAAAAGTGTTAAATTTTAATAGTATATTATAGAAATTAATTCTTGTAGTTTACTACTGTGTCTTTTGGTGGTAGGTTTAATGAGTCTTGGTCTACTATTTTATTAACAGCTCATATATTTTTTGATGATTCTATGACATTGAATGATGATGAGGAAGTTGTTGTCAATAAATTTGTGCAAACATTTGTGTCAAAGATTGATGAAGCAGCAAGGTAAGTGAACATTGCAAACCTTTTTATGACATAAAAATGAAATGTAACCTTTGATAATTTAATTATTTTACTTTTAAATGGCATTAGTGACTAGAACATTCTTTCATAAATAATACTCTGTTAGACATAACACTCTAAATCTTTATGGTGTTGCAAGATAACTGAGCAGAAGAAGTGTTTTTGTTTGGCATTAGGCAAACAGCAAAAAATGATAAGATGTAATCAAACAAAGCAAGAAACAAAGAAATACTCAAATTCTGTTTTTATTAATTAGGCAAAAACTAGAAAAGTTAAGTGTAAAAAGAAAAGTTAAGCTTTATAAAGGAATCATGTAACCAGAACTGATTGGCCACAATAATCTATATTTAGGGTTGAATACTGCAAGTTTAATCCTTGTGTTTTTTCTAAATACAATGTAGATATTCAAAGAACACAAGACAAAAAAGGGAGAACATTATTTTATACCAGCACTATCAATTTTTCAATAATCTATGCCTCGCATTTAAGAGAGAACATGAACAGAAAGTCAGTTTCTCTCTTAAAACTTTCCTATCACAATTGCATTTCAGAGCATTTCATCTAACAAAACATAACAGAACATTTATCTACTTCCTTCCATATGGAAGTGACTATTTTGCTTTAGTCTTTATAGTTTTTCTCAATGCAAAACTTTACTATGTTTGATATAATTATTTATGCATTGGTTTTCTAACATTTTTATCTAAACTATGATAATTACAACAAAGATTAATTTGCTCTAAAATTGCATTACTCCAATCAAACATTGAAGATCACATTATTATAAAGCATTTAAAATAGCCAACCTCATTATCAGTAACAACAGCTAGTGAAATTTAAACTATACAAGATCAACATTATTTATTAACAATAAAAACAAATTCATGAATAATTATGCCAGATTGCAGCTTCCTAAGGACACACATGAATCAACATGAAACCATACCAACTTTGATATTCAAAATATTTATCAAAAAAACAAACATAATAACTGAAGAAAAAATTAAAACAGAATTTTATTCCAATACCAAAAAACGAAAAATAAATGAGATTATTAAGTGCACAAGAAAAGAAGGATTATTACTCATGTGGACAATTTTTCCATATCCTATATTCAAAAAAGAAATCTTTTATTCACACACAACAAAAATACAATAAAAATACACATACAACACCAACACACACATGCACACACATGTTGATGATAAGGGAAAACAATTACTGATTATATTTTCCTATTTTTCTGATAAAAAGGCATAGATTGGCTGAGAAGCAATATTTGGACATATGTTATATGAGAATCAGTTAATGAAAAAGATGTTCTCAACAAACTAGTTTACAAATACACATTGCCTTGTATAGTTGATTGTTTAAATATGAACACAGATTAGGGAGAAAACTTTTCATCAAATCTAACCAGGCAAAACTTTCACAAATTGGGCTTGCAAGTTAACCTTCTATTGCAATATCTCATGAATCATGAATAACAAATGTCTGAGAAAATTAATTTTAATCAACTCTTTTCAAACTCCACTAAAATTGTATTGATATAAAAATTAATAATTTTTATTCTGAAAACCTATTTTGCAGTTATTAAAATATTATTATTAATTAATTAATAATACTATTCTGAATTTTTGTATTTTGTTTTTTCTTTTTCATGCTTCTTCAAATTCTAATAAATTAGTTCTGTTATGAAATTACCTGTGAAATTAGAGCCTCCAGCAAAAATCATCACTCCTTATGGAGGTCAACTTTTATGGGTTCTACAGAGTGACGTATTACTATATGTGCACCTGAAAGATAAAAACAAGATTCGTCACAAAAAACGATGGTCTCAGGTAAGTTGTGCATAAATGTTTCAAAGCAATGTTCAAAACAAAACCATTAAAGAGAAGATTCTTATAGAAGGTAATTTTGCCCTGAAAACATATCTTTTCTTACATCACAAATGATAACAAAATTAAATCAGAATGGAGTATGTAATACTATTTAGGTATCAGCTAAGACAATATAAATAATATCTGAACTTTCTAAATTTCTAGAAATAAAAAATAAATAGATAAAAATATAGACAAATTTTAAAAGATAATATATATTTCATTAAAAATACTTACATCTTAATGAATAAATTGAAATCATAATTATTTTACTATCAACAAACTGTTCTTCTTTTGTCAGAACTGAGTCTCTTAAGCAAAACAAATTTACTTTTCCTTTCTTTTTTAAATGACTCAAACCACAACAATATACACCTGTACATCAGCCAAAATTTCAATTTTTTTTTTATTATACATGAACTTTTGAAGAGATGAACACTTTTTCCCAGAAATTAAGCATAAATGTACTTCTTTCCAATTCAGGTGATGTACATGTACTACTTACTTGGACACCGTCTTACAAAGATGTGTGAACATGACTTACTGAAGAAGATAAAGAGCAACCCAGACATATACCAAGCTGATGTCTTTGAGTTACTTAATGAAGATGTTAACAAAACTGTAAGTATAGTTTTCATCACAAAGTAACACACTTACATTTTTTCTCTTCTACAAAATTTAAAAAAATTAAAGGAATTAGAAATAAAGTAGTTTTTAAAATTCTGAAAACAATTTTTCTTCATTTCAAATCCGGAAGTAAACACACATTACCTAAGATCATAACTGTAAAAGAATAAAACCTCTAAAGTCTTTTGTTTTGTTACAATGGAATATATCTATATGTAGATCCATGGTTACAATTGTAGGGCTTACTAATGTGGCATTGAGACGTTTGCCCAGCTGGTCCATTTAATGTTCAATCCCGCAGCTGACTGTTGAATGGATCAGTTTGATCAAAGCCTTGCTTTGTCCCATGTTGTGTTTGATTTATATCATAAGGCTGGCAAGGATCAAACTGTCAACAGGAATTGTTGAATTGATCTGGTTCGGACAAAGTGAAGCCACAAATCATAAGATAAATTGTAATAAAGAAAATATTTTATATACTTTTTCTTGTAGAGAGCTGATGGTACAATATCAGTTTTCCAGGTAGAAATATATGTTCTTCATGCAGGAATATATTTGTCATGCAAAGTTATTCAACACTTCCCTACTTTGGATATTTCATGACACTTTGATCATCATGTCAAGTCTTCTGAAACGCAGCACAAAGTCAGAGGTGGCAGGAAGTCATGTGAGTTCAGTGAAGAGGTTGTCTCTTACCTGGCATCTGGCAGCTTTTCTTATGTTGGTCACTTTAAACTTCTGTTTATGTGAACCTTTGTTCAAAACTGGCATGGGTTCTGATGTAATTCAAGATTTTAGTGATTCCTCTTATTTCCACAAGGTGTTCTTTGTTTGTTTGACTCTGGGAAATTAATCGCATGCCCAATTTTGGAAATGTCCCTCTTCCAAGGAGTAGTGGTGGCAGAATATCATTTTGCCCTAACTCCTTCCTTCTTGTATTGGTGCCTCATATCAATTCCTCTGCTTCTCTTGGTGTTCTACCTAGGCCTTTCACTTCTCTAGACTGCATGGGAAAAAGTACAAACTCTCTCTCTCTCTCTCTCTGCCTCTCTCTGTCTCTGTCTCTCTCTGTTCATCTTCAGAATTCTGTAGTGACAAGATGTCTTGTTTCTTCTCTAGGGAGGTTTTCTAATGCCCAAGTAAATCACATGTAGCATGCAACATACCACTTCTGTTAAAAAAACTATATCCTCATGCAACCACAATGAGATCTCTACTACAACTTATCGCATAATGCTTCTCTCTCCATTCAACACATGCTAACTTCCCTCTTCAGCCAACTGGTAACCTAATACCACTTCTTATTATCTTCTTTCACTTTGCTTGTGTTATTATTCTGGGTTTTATTAACATGATAAATCATTTGCATTCTGATGTTTTGTAAATGAAGTAAATAAATGTTGAAGTCATTTATTTTGATATTGGTAAAATTCTCAAATGAATACCATTCTAATTGAGAATCCCTTTCTATTACACTTTCTGTTTTATATAGCAGAAATATTAAACTGACTTAATTCTGTTTTAATTTCAGGCTGAGAATACATTCTTATTAGCATTAGATGGTGATATTGATTTCAACCCTGATGCTGTCAAGCTTCTCATTGATCTAATGGTGAAGAATAATAAAGTTGGAGCTGCATGTGGTCGTATTCATCCAATTGGTTCAGGTTAGTAAAAATGAAGCAAATATTTTCATAGTCATGCATTTTTTTAATAGTTAACTATTGTATTGAAATGTTTTATTTCTAAATATCTTTACATCATTTATTGAAATATTTTATATTGTCTTTCAAATGATTTGCAATAGATTTGTTAAGACTTTACACCAAAAACAGGAAATAATAAATAAAGTTAAAATAGAAATGTTCAATAGATTTAAACAAATAATAATCAACATTATCGAACAAAAAGTATACAATTTCTTAAATATTCATAAAGCTTTTCTTTTTTAAAAACATTAGCAAAATTGAATTTGAAACGGGTTTGAAAAGTTTGAATCAGTTTATTAATATATAATTACCTATCATATAAGAATATATAAAAACATTTTATCTAAGAACTTTATGAAAGTTAACAACAGAAATTTTAAGTTAACCATAGAAATTTAAGGTACATTGTTTATTTCATTTGCTTCTAATTATATGCTTTGAGAATGTTGAATAAGCATGTTTTCATTCATTAATTTGAAAAATATATGAAACAAGTGATATTTCTGTTTTCAGGACCTATTGTGTGGTTTCAGATCTTTGAATATGCTGTGGGACACTGGCTACAAAAAGCCACTGAACATGTACTTGGTTGTGTCCTTTGCAGTCCTGGATGTTTTAGTTTATTTAGAGGATCTGCTCTTATGGATACAAATGTCATGCGCAAATATACAATCTTACCAACAGAACCGAAACATTATCTTCAGTATGATCAAGGTAGAGGGAATTAGATTTTCATACTCTGAAAGATTGTAAAATATTTTTTCTAGATTCTTGTTGAATGAATGCATTTTTATTTTACAAGAGTTCAGATGAAATCTCTTTTTGGCTAATTATAGTTGATTTTTGTCAATCAATTACAATTTCTGGCATTGAAAGCTAAAACAAAATTTGTTTTTATTTCTCAACTAAGTCCTGATTATACACATGATGCTAAGTCTATGATTCATGAAATAACAAACTATTACAGTTAAGATAAAAAAATTAAAAAATTCAAGTAAAACATTAATACCTAAAATATCTGAATACATGAATTCCAAAAGTGCCATGATAGCATATTGTGTGAAAAAGAATAAAAGTAATGATAGAGCAGTATTAGTGCTATCTGAAAATCTAAGTTTTGTTCCTATTCTATGAATTATTTAAACTAAGCACCAATGTGTATCTGCTGTAAACTGAAAAGTGATCTATATTTACAGAAAGGAATTTGTTTCAGATCTTTATGAGGAATAAATAATAACAGGTAAAAGACAGTTAATCTAAGTGTTGTGATCATGTTCATAAAAATTGCAAGAGATGAGATCATATCAATGGTTTAAAAAAAAGCTGTCCATCTCTGTCTGGGGAAATATGTCAGTTTGTCAAGAAACAAACCTGCAACAGTTATCAAACTATTCACAGACTGTCAGCTTGATCCTCACAGGAGGCGCTACACTTGTAGCCTTCTTCCCTACTAAGCAAATCCAAACAAATAATGATAATTTAATTTTCTTGCTCCATCTAGTGCATGTGCTAATTCTGGTAATATGAATTCCATACAACTATCGATATAGGGAAGAAATACAACAATAAAGTTAGCTTTTTTGGTGTCTTAACAGGAGTATGAATTAAAGATATATATAATATTGCACATTGAAGTGTGCATAAAATTCATTTTGCACTCTCCATACTGCATAAAGAAAGAAATCATTCATTGCTTTCGGTCATGAGTAAAGACATTTTTAGATTAGTAATCCTATGGTGTGAGTTAACCTATAGCTAGAATACTTTCCAACTAAGTACCAACTAACCTATACAAGTTAAGTCTACTATATAACGAATGGTCTCAGAAGAAACTAACACTATAAGCTTTCCTTTTATAAGAAGTTTAGCTTTCAAAAATAGACGTTATCTGTATAATACGACACAGTTTTTAGCAGCAAATTCATTATATCAATGACAATCAGCCATCAGAAAAATATTATTTGTATAATATCACATGCAATTGCAGCATTTACTGTAAGCCACTCTTTTTAGATTAGACTTTAATGTCAATGAAAATTCATAATCTGATGAAATATATAAATATATATTGGTTAAAATCTTCATGTGCCAGGATTCTTTGATAAATCTCCTGGTGGTGGTGGTGGTGGTGGGGGGGGTAATCAGTTAGTTTTGAAACATCATCGTAGAAATTTCTGTTATGAATTTGTTTCTGAGTCTTTGCATAGAAAGCATTTAAAAAGTCATCATTTTTTCCCAAATAAGATTATTTTTCAATCACTTAGGTGAGAAAATTGTCAAATTTTCGAAGTTGGTTTCAATTTATATAAAAATTAATTTGCAGAAGTCTTTGTATGTTAATTTCTCACAATCACTAGCAATTCTATCAAAGTGTTTCAGATATGAGACAGAATATAGCTGAAAACGTTGTCATACATTTTGATCATAGAGAATAAAAATTAGTTTCTTTTGGATATTGATTTTTTTCCCAATCAGCAAAAAAATGTGGCAAAAATATCCCCTTTTTCCAAAGCAACATATTTTGTCAAGTACGAATAGCAAATCCTAAAAAGGATTTGCTATTTGTATTTCAAGTGGCATAAATTCATGTTTCATGAAATCATTTCTTTGCCAGAAAAAATTCTTAATCATAATAAATACTTAAAGAATAAGTGGTAAAAAAGAGCAATTTTCTTATAAATCTTTCCAACATAATGAAACTCATTTCTTTTGCTTTAATATCTTATTATCTTCTTTCAGAATGTTTTATACTTGTTTTTCTTGCCCACAGGAGAAGACCGTTGGCTTTGCACACTTCTGCTGCAACAAGGCTACAGGGTTGATTATTGTGCAGCTGCTGATGCTTATACTTATGCACCAGACACATTCAGTGAATTTTTCAATCAACGACGTAGGTGGATGCCATCAACCATTGCAAACATAATGGATTTGTTGGCAGGTTACAAAGTAACTGTCCAGAAAAATAATAACATTAGTACACTCTATATTTTATACCAACTGGCTTTAATGCTGTCAACAATGATAGGTAATTTTACATTTATTAACCTCAGAGCATCTAAATGTACATAAAAAAAATTGCTTTATAAGAAATGTGTTCATTTAATTGGTAATTCACCCATGGATAATTCTTGCAAAATATTGTAAAAATTGAATTTATTTTATAATTTAAAAAATTATATTCTTTACGCATAAAATTATAGTGATTAGCTCCAAAGCTAGATTAATCAATTTTGATATTTAAGTCACTGTTAATATTATTAAAAAGTATTTTTGTAATTCACTTTAAATCTGTAATCATTTGGTTTGATAGATATTATATAAAAAGAAAGAGAAAGATGTCTAGTCAGCATTGAAGATTGTGTCAACTCAGCCATCAGATTATTTCTAAATGGAGTTGCAGCATTTATATGTGAAAAATTATTTTTTTAAAGATTGAGAAGCATAATGAAAGTCATTGTTTTTGAAACCAGAAAATTCTACTAGCATATTTGATTTTTATAATTTTTGTTTTCTTATTTAGGTCCAGCTACTGTGATGATGATGATTGCTGCTGCACTTACATCCGTGTTTAATCTTGATCTTCCAATCTCATATGTCTTGGTCTTAATTCCAAATATCCTTTATACTGTTTTGTGCTTTTATGCATCATCAAAAAGTCAAATAAATGTAGCATGTCTGCTTACAGCTATTTATTCTTTCATTATGATGGCTGTATTAGTTGGTGTTGTGGTACAGGCTGTTCGGACATCAGTGTTCAATCCTGGAGTTGTGATCATTACGGCTATGGTCATTCTATTTCTTTTTACTGCTCTATTGCATCCTCAGGAAAAGAGTTGTCTGCTGCCAGGAATCCTCTACTTCCTCTGCATCCCTTCTGGTTACCTATTACTGGTAATCTACTCACTGTGTAATATGCATGTTGTATCATGGGGAACAAGAGAAGTAAAAGCCAAACTTACTAAAAAGCAAATAGAGTTAGCAAAAAAAGAGGAAGAAATTGAAGCAAAAGAGAAAAAAAAAGCATCATTTTTTTCCAAATTATTTCAATTTCCTGCAATATTAGAATTGAGTGAAATGTTCAAAGCTTCACAAATGAAAAAAGAAAATGAAATTTTAAAAGCACTTGAAATAATTAACAGTAATATTGCAAGACTTTTATTTGAAAAAAATATTGATGCGGAACAGTTTCCAAGAAATTCTAAAAATCAAAAGAAGCTGAAGGACTCTCAAATGAATGCTGCTGAATGTGATGATAATGATACTGATGATGACAGTGATGACATGGCAGTGAAAGAAGACACTAGATCACCATCATTAATACCAGCCTGGGCAAATGGTTTAGGCAAAGGTATCATTGTTGATTTAAATGATGAAGAAAAGAAATTCTGGAATGATGTCATTAAAAAATATCTCTACCCGATTAATAGAGACAAAGAAGAAGAGAAAAAAGCCCAGGAGGATTTGGTGATTTTTCGAACAAATATGTGTTTTGCAATGATTATGATTAATCTTTTATGGATGTGCATTAATTTTATGTTCCAACATACAAAACCATCGGAAATACACATCAATAACATGAAAGTTGAATTGTTTAGCTTTGTATTTCTTTTATTCTTTACAGCCATATTTACTATCCAGTTTTTTGGAATGTTAATGCACCGATGGGGAACTTTTTTGCACATTATTTCCTACACGAACATTGGAAATCCTTTCAAGAAAAAGCAACATAAAGACAAAAATCTTAATAAAGAATGCTGCAGGGAAATTATTCGTAAATTAAGATATGAACCTCTACCGGATTATGAAGACAGAGATGAAATCCCTCAACTGCAAAAAGAATTCGAAGAAAAAGTTGAAAGGCACATTGAACAGACTGCAAAAGAAATGCAAGAGGAAAGAAATGTGGAGAAAAATATTAAAGTGAGAAACATCGGTTGTGTTCTGAGGAAATCTCAGAAGCATGAAAACAGAACCATTGGCCTGACAATGTACAGGAAAGTTACATCACCAACTCGCAAATTGGAATCAAGATATGACAGAAAAGGGCAGCAAGTTGGTTTTGATTCAAGAATAAATCATCGTAGGAATTTTCAGTTTGTATCAAGAAAAAATCTCAGAAAAGATGTGGACCGACTGTTGCAACAAAGTAGAATGAGGCATAATACACCAGTAAGTAATAAAACTAATTCTTTTTAAATATATATATGAGTGAGTGCAGCAAAGTTCTCAACCTGATTCAATTCCCAAAATCTGAACAAGTATCAGATATTTTTTTAAACAACAGATCTTTTTTTAATCTTTTCCTGGTTAGGATAAGAATATAAATGTACAATTGTAATAATGATGATATAAATTCTTTATTTTTTCAAAGAAGGGAAATATATAAAAACCAATCTTTATTTTTATTTATTTTAACCATGTTTTGTTTTGAGAAAATCTTGAGTTAACAGCAAATTTTCTTTTCAGAAAAAAAGAAAAAATTCAGTAAGTTTTATCATTCAGAATATGGTTTCTGTTTAAATTTGATGAAACATTTAGGTTTCATGAATTTAAATTTCTAAGTTAATCCCAATTTTGTTTATCTTTTTGATAATGAAGCTCAAAGTTTGTGAGAATTAATTGTTGTCGATTTTTCAAGTCAAAATGTTAGCAAAAATATTTCTTAAAAATCCAAAGGAGGCTTTTAAATTGCGTTTGAATCTCTGAAAATTCAATAAATATAAGGAAGGTTTTGGTTATTTGACTCGATTTTGGGAAGTGAGCTGGGCCAGAAATCTTTCAGCACACTTTATATATATATATATATATATATATATATATATATATATATATATATATATATATATATATATATACATATATATATGATAATTCTATTTACTATCAGTACATGTAGAAAAGATTTTTTCTCTTAAAGCAAAATTACATGAAGCTTAAAGAGAGGGAAATATGTTGGACTCTTTTTACTCTGCACTACTTCCTATAGTAACAATAATACTTCATATAGTACCAATAATACTTCCTATAGTACCAATAACATTAAAGTAATCAAATGTACCTTCAATATTTTTTGCAGGTTGACCTAGGTAAATCTTTTTACCCACAACCATCTTTTGTGTAAGATTTTTATCACATACATTCTTTATCAAACAAGTTATACATGTAGTTTAGAAATCAACAGTAATAATGCATAATGAAACTTGCTACTTATAAATGGAAAAAACTTGTACATTTTCTCAGTTTATTGATATTACTGTTCTTTTTAAATATTGAGAAATCTGATTTATCAAAATTTATAAAAAGAATGAATTCTGCAGAAGAGAAAAACAATTTTAAATAATCCTCTTCATTTTTTTTATCTTGAGGACTCATGATGTCTTTGATGATTATTTGAAAAATTAAAATATTGAAATGAAATATTGAAATGGTGAACAGCATTTTAATAGTTAATCAATTCTCATTATCTTGAAAGAACGGAATTATTTAAGAAATTGCATGAAACAAAGAATAATAGCAGAGCGACTTTGGAAGTCAATATCACTTTTCTTCTGTGGTTTTTCTGCATACTTCATGTACAAATTTACCTCCAAGAATGTAATTGTTTGGTTCACTAATTCTGTTAATCAGGTGTTTGGAAAGAGAGGGGAAATATGCTGGTTTTCTTCATTCTCCAAGTTCCATTATAGGCATTAGTATGTCTATGATATGCCAATACCTTAACAGGATGGAATGAAAGAAATGAATTCCCAAAAATGAGTTATACATGAAAATATTTTATATACATCACTGAAGTACACAAATATAAGTAATAATAAAATGCAGAACATATATATATATATACATACATATATATATATATATATATATATATATAGATATATATATATAAATATATATATATATATATATATATATATATATATGATTGATATTTATATATTGTACAACAATCTGTAACATACACATTATATATATATATTTTAAGACATTTTTATGTTTATACATTCTTTTTAAAATAATTGTTGGACTTTGTCCATTTCATAATATATATATATATATATATATATATATATATATATATATTACAACAATCTGTAACACACACACTATATATATATATATATATATATATATATATATATATATATCATTTCACCCTAAGTAAGACAGGAATGCCACAGGGGTAGGGGTTATAGAGACTGAAGGTGAGAGAAAAGACTGGGTATAGTGGAGACCAAGGAAAGTATGAACGCTGAATGGGGGTTCAAGAAGATAGAAGATAGCAGTTGATGTTGCATTTAAATTTTTGAAGATTGTAGTCATCAGGGAAGCAAGGAAATAGAAGGGAGTTCCAAAGGCAGGAGGTGCAAGAAAAGAAACTGTTGGAGTAGAAGTGGTGGCTACATCTAACTAATTCAACAGTGAAAGGGTGGGACCAAGATGCCAATCTAGTAGCACATTTAAACTCATGTAGTCTGAGCACAAGGGAAAAAAGCAATAGTTATGAAAATATTTGTAGAAAAGATAGAGGGAAGCCACATCATGCCTGTAAGAAAGTGACTGCAATCGAGATGCCAAGTCAGGATCAGTTACATTGCAGATCCTTCTTTGGATTTTGTCAAGAACCTCAAAATGAGTAGCAAGAGCACCTGACCAGATATGGCAACAGTATTCAATGCACAAACGAATGGTAGATTTGTAAATATGCAAGATGGACTCTGATGAGCAAAACCTTCTGGCACAACACAGTGACACAACTTTTCTAGCAGTAGATGCAGCTATTGATTCAATTTAGTTGTTCCACTTCAAGTTAGTTGAATATATGAGGCCAAGAAGGCACAGTCTGATGATCTCCAGGAGTTGAGCATCAGCCATGCTGATGGTGGGCAGGTTTCTCTATAGTGGTTAAATGAGAGCAATTTCATTTTGGAGTCATTAAAATTTATGAGCCATTTCCTGATTGGCGGTCCTTTTCAAGAGCAGCAGCCAGGTTAACTTTATCAGCTCTGATGGATTTGCTATTGGGACAGGATTAAAAGGCAGGGTCAATGATATTAGAAAATAATTGATGAAGATCAGAAACAGCATAGAACTCAGCATAGAAATGTTGGTTTACACCAGCTTTTGTGTGAAAGGATCTGGAAGCAAAACGACCTTCATTTCATGATTTGAATACAAACGGATTAAACCAAACAAACATCCTGTAATAACATAGGCTTGGAGCTTACATAGAAGCCCAGCATACCAAACACTGCCAAACACCTTCGATATATACATTTTTGCTTACATGTTTTCCGTAATTGTCAATGTTCCAGTTTAACATGTCACAAAAAAATGAGACCCCCAACTCCACCCTCTGAGCTCAATTTTCTATTAAGAATAGATCTGACACTTAATTGGTTGATCAAGACAAACCCACAAGTCTATTTTTAATTCTGACCTTGTGTTTTCTTACTCCTACCCTTTTATCTTTTGACATATACACTCACATATACATATATATATATACACATATTTACACACACACAAGTACACATACATATCCATATACACATACATATACTTACACACGTAGTAGTAGACACCTACTAAAGTTTACATCCCTACTCGTACACTGGTTAACATATGATAGGTGTCAATATACACACATATATACCCTCATATAAAAAAAACAAAAAAACTGCTAACATATATATACATCCCCATATACACACATCCAACAGTACAAACACGCATACATAACATATAAATATATACATACAAATGCAGACACGTATAACACTTTGTAAGTACACAATACACATTCATATCAACAAGATGACCATCATGTTATAAAGATAATAGTCTATTAAATTTGACTTATCATTATCATTGAAAGTATATGATCTCTATACTAAGTTAAATTTAAAACGGTGTTTACAGTTAACTGTTAGTTCATATCTTTGATTTAAAAGATCAGTCTTATTTTTAAATCTAATTATTTCAAATTTTTCGTTAAGGCATAGGTAACACGGGGCATATAGGGAGTTACATGTCCGGGCTTTCTTAATCAATTTCCATTTAACCGTAGGTGTTTTATTCTTTTCTTTTAGACTCCAAAAGTATTTGGATAATGAAGTCATATATTTATAGTTACTGTTATTAAAAGATTGCATATGACCCCGCCAACATTCCTTGAATGGTCTCATGGTACTACCAATGTAAAATTTCTTTATATTTGGATTTTCTAGTGTTGATATTGTACTAAGATAAACTACAGAACTAATGAAACAATTATTTTTTAGTGGACAATTATTAGGATTCCTACAATTACATAATTTATTATTTGTGTCATTATACTTAGTATTGCTGCTTGCAACCTGGTGGGTTATCAAGTTTTCTGAGTCCCTATACTTGTTAAAGACTCTGTTGTTATGTTTTTTAATTATTTTCTCTAGGTTATCTGCACAACTATAGCTTAACTTAAGAGTATTAGGATTAAATATTTTACTAAGTGGGTTAGTTTCAGAGTTGGGGAAATGTTTTTTGATGAGGTTTAGAAATATACACCCCAATTTAGTTTTAACCATCATATTAAAAGGGGAGTAAACCATATGATCTTTCTAGATCTACTTTTCTTATTATGGTTGCTATTAACAGGGCTTTTATATTGAATAGTGATATCTTTGTATCCACTATTTTTGAGTGCAGAATTGTAAAAAATCCTGATGTTTATTTAAAACATCTCTGTTCGAAGAGTTATTACTAATCCTAAATCCAATGGAGGAGGATATGTGTTTGATGACTGAAGGTGGGGTGGTTGGAATTTGGATGCACGTATATTGGGTTGGAATTAATCTTCACATATGGTTGGAAAGTGTTGCTGGTAAGGTCCAGGGTAATGTCTAGAAAATCTACTTGTTTAACATTAGTTGTAACTATTGTCCTAAGACCCAAATCCTTAAATACCTTATGAATCATTTTCCTAATATGGTCTACCTTAATTTTAGTGGAGTTTTTAACAACTAATAATCCATCATCCCTATACAATCCTACACTATCAGAATCTAGACAATCAAAGTCACTTAAAATGTACATGTTATATCTGCTCTACTCTGTATTGAGCACTCTTTTAAGAATAATAATTGTTGGTTATTGGAATTTATTCCGTATATACCAATCCTATACTTGTATATATATATAGATATATATAGAGAGATATATATATGATGGGTGTGTTGTACATATAGGAATTAAATGACAAGCAGTATATGAAGAAAATGAATAAAAAGGTCTTATAACATCTCCAAGAGGGACAAGGTACAGTCCTGTTGATATATCTTAGCTTCCTATTTAGGGTGCATGGGGATTGTTCTATCTACCATAGTCAAACTGCAACTGGTATTTGTATCCACCTCCATTGTGAGCTAAGCAGCAACTGACTCTATTCTTACCCATGGACTGTCACATTGGCTCTTAAGGATACTTTAAGGAATGTTAACTCTTCTTATTTCTGCACTATCTCCAATAACCTCTGATGACCTCGAAAATCAAATGTGACCGTATCCACCTATTTGTGAGGTCAAAATCATTTTATACTTCATAGAAATTGTGATGTCTTAAATCTATCTTGTTAGAAATTTCTTCATTTTGTGAGAAATGTTATGCCATGCTATTTGATGATCTATGGTGACCTTGACTGAACCTGAGGTTAATATTACATAGGCTATAACTTGAGGTCTTGCAGTCATTTGTGCAAAAAGAAGAAAAAAAGATCCCTAAGACTTTATTTTACTGTGATGTGCAATTGAAAAAAATTTACAAAGCATTAGGGAGGAGTTGGGGGTGGGGGGTAATCTTCTAATTGTTTCAGGACTTTTGAATTTTTACTGATTAGGAATCCAAGATCACAGTTCTAAAAAGAAACTTGAAAAATTAAATCAAGAACTAATCTGAGATATAAAACAATTTAAAATGTATAATGTACAGAAAAATCATGTTTATTTAAATTTTATCGTTCTATATCGATATTTTTTGTTTTTATAGAATAAATATTGCATTGTAGTTTTTATAAATTTTTTAATAAAAAGATTTCTTTTCAACTTTATTTCTTTATAAAATTATAAATAATAAATATTATGTTATACTTGGTTCATATATTTTTATAATCTTGGTAGTTAAACGTAATGGCGGTGTCAACTTTCTTCTGAAACTGCTTTTTTGCAGGCATTGTCAAATGTTTATACATTATTTTTTTTATTAAATTTACAGGGACCTGTACATGAAACTGACATCAATGAAAATTAATGGTAAGTAAAATAAGAATATAAAAGCAAAATATGCAATGCAGTGAGAATTTCTATACAAAATATTTGCATGAACATTGCATTTTAAAAAAATATAGTTTAAAATATATTATTATATATTTGCTATGTTTTTTGTTTTGCCAGAGCTGTCACATCTTCAGTGAATAGTGGTATATATTTTAGAAAATGAATATGAAAATTTAAATAACAGTGATCTACACAAACAAGGACAAAAAAATGAATGATATTGGAGAAACAGAATCTGCACCCATTTTTAGTGTTCATTATTTGAGGACAAACAGAAATTAACACTGTCTACTTTTCTCCACACAAACCTTTCTCTTATGGATTTTTGATTCAATCCTTTGGTGACAGATGTATCTCTTTTTAACAGATTGTTTTATATTTATGTTATTTGCACTTGAACTGTTGTCCTCATCTTTGTTGTTATTCTCTCAGAATTTTAGCCATTGTGCCTTTCAGCCTTCTTCAGGTGCTTGTTAATCTAGATAATCTTTTGGGAATTTTGAACTGAACGCTTTATTTATCCATGGAGGTAGATTGTTCTTCTTCTGCTCTCCATGTTTAGGGATATCTTATTTAGCACTAGTTGGTTATTGCTCACCCTGTTTCTACTGAATTTAAGTCTGCACCAGTGATAGGAAACATATGCATAAAATATTTTGAAGAAATGACTTTAGAAATGACACCACTAAAGCCAACAGGATGGCTGAGATATGTAGATGACACCGGGAAACTGTACAGATACAACTGGGCCAGTTCACAATGGAAGAAGAAATACAAATCAGCCTTCCTGAATGTACTAATAATTTACACAGAGAATTGACTCAAGATATCTGTATGATGAAAACAATTTCTCTGCCTGTGACAAAATGCACAACTGAAAAATTTCAGTCATTGTGCATTTTTTATGGGCTGATGCATCTATATTAGTGGACCAAGCTGTCAAGTGATAGGGATTTTATTGAGTCACCATCTCTAGAATGATTGCTAACCAAAGCTATAATAGCCAATCTGTCCTGCTGGAGGGGAGAAGAGATGGATCCGTACTGAATCCTTTGGTTGGATTCATTGTATTAATTACATACATGCCTCTAATGGTTATTCCTTTTCATGGCGGAGGGGCTTGTGAGACTAGTTGCAACAACATTTTAGAATTCCATTTAATGTGAAAAAGATGAAATTGTAGCAGAATTAAACAATAACAAAGAATTAACATACACTTAAAATTACTATTATTTCAATATATAATAGGGATTTGGGGATTTTAGATGACAAACAACTTTTGAAGACATTAAAAATTATCTATAAAAATGAAAAATGTGTTAAAAATGAAAAATGTGTTAAAAATGAAAAATGTGTTAAAAATGAAAAATGTATCGAATGTTATGTCTTTATATATTTATATAACAAAATCACTTATTGTTGTTCTTTCAGTTATTTTTTCATGTAACTTTTAAATTTGACATATCAGATGTTAATTCTTTAAAGTTTGCCTCAGTTAATTTAAAAAAACAATTTTTAAATGTTTAAATGCTTGCAATTAATATAAGACAAACCATGAAGGCATATAAAAATCAAGAATTTATCTTATTTGCATTTCAACTGTTGTGCTCTCCACTGTTCATTGGGAAATTTTGAACTGAGCCCTTTATTCAATCAACTGGGTTTGATTGTTCTACAGGACCATGTCTAGGAATATTTTGCCTTGTTCCCTTTTTAGTACTGCTTGGCTATACAATAGACTCGTGGATTAAAGCATTCCTTCATGAATTTGGTGATATAGTAATTGTGAGTTCAATCCCTGAGCTAAAATAACTACTAAATAGATACAAGCTGAGATATCTCCAGAATAGTCAGTGGCACAACAATCTATCCTTATAGATTAAATAAAAGGTTCAGTTTGAAGTTACTGAAATCAACAAACACCCAATGATGGCAAATTTCAACTGTCTCTTTCTGATTGTTAGCCACAGTTTCAACACTTCTTAAAGCTTCTTTCTTACAGGCTCTTTTAATGTTAAAATGTGTAAGTAAAACTACATTCTGGTCACTTCATGTCTTCATTTGTGACAAAATTGTATTGACTGAAGGAGAACACAACAATCTTGTTTCTTCATTTTTAAATTTATTTTTCACTACTTTCAGTTTCTGAAAAGTATCTTTGGATATTGTTAGGCATTTTCCATTTCTATGTCACATTTTTGTCATCTATTCAAATAATTGAACTTCTGCATTAAAATAAGGAATGAATAGCTGTAAGCAAAAAAGTGATTTTTGCTCATAGCTGTGCATTCCTTATTTTAACAATTAATATTTAGTTTTTTCTTCTTGTTTTCATAAATTACCATGTCAAATAATTCCTTCATTTTTCCTTCTGAATCTGATGTATAAGATTTTCTGATAAACCTAATAGGGTTTTTTTATAAATAAAATATATGAAGCAACAACAATACTTTTTTCAGATATTAAATTTAATTAATGTTACTCTAATATATACATATAAATATTTCCATAGATGACTAATGAAATAAAAGTTGGTAAATGTAAGAAATGAAAATAAAAATAAAATATAAAATAATAAAATGGTCACTGTCTCTACATGTAAAATAGTAGCAAACCTGAGTTAGTCCAGCTGTCTGTTTCCTGACTTTTTTTCCTGACAGACATACTCAGATAAAAATTAACAGCTGACATGCTGCAGATTTCATCATCTCATTGTGTTCATTTTGACCTCAATTCACTCAGGCTAAGTTCAATTGCTATGAAAATGGATTGACATTTAAGTTTAGTGAACAAGATTTTAGTTATATTTACTCTTACTTCTTGTGTTCTCAATATTTAAAAAAAGTTTTTGTGGAAATTTTTTCTTATACATTAAATAATTAAATTAATTGGATTTTAAAAAAATATTCTGAATAATGATAAAAATTTGAATGTTAAGATTTTTCAGAATTTTCTTTTTATATTTCAGACAGAATCCCAATGGCAGAGAAACAATACACATATGAATGTAAAATATTTGGTGAAGTGAAAACAAGTCATTTAATTTTTTTTTTATTTTTATAAATGTGTTTAGTATTTTTTTATTTTTTTATTAGTGCTTTACATTTTTTCTGATAATTTTCATGGGTTAAAAGGACAATCTGAGATTTTGATAAATTCTATGTAATATTTTGGGAAAGGTCACTATCTTCTATGAATTTTTCAAACCACAATTCTCAACCTTGTTTTTATGTTTTTAATACAAGGTTTCGGTTAATTAATTATTCAGAAGGATTTCTATTCCAAATATATATATATATATATATATATATATATATATATGTATATATATATATAATATTCTAGTTCTGGGTGATAGATTATCAATGCATGCAGGACTCTATAAAACCAGTACAAGTGAGCATACAAGAATGAATAATTAGTTGAATAAACTTTGATATTTTTATGGGCAATTTTATAGCCAGAAACATTTTCAATTATTCTTTTCAGATTAGTAAACAAATTTAATCCAAAGTTAATTCTGTCTAGCTATTGGTTTAAAATGCTGAAATTTAACACAATATGTATGAAAATACTAATAATCATTGTAACAATGCAAAGATAGATATAATAAATATCTTCAAGAAAATATGACTATCTACATTTAAAGATCAAAAGAAAGGAATTTGGTTGTTGGTTGTAAAATAAAAAAATGTTTTAAATTTCATTTTTTACCTGTTATATTTTTTAAGCATTGTTTTTGTAAAAATCTTTTTAAGATTCTCTGGATTAAAAGATAGAACGCTTTACAAAAGCAAGTGTCTTCCCAAATAGATCATGAAAAGTGGGTATATAAAAGAAACCTGATGGAGGTTTCACTTTCTGTGTAGGAAGACCTTGTGTTTAGTTGTGCTGGAGGGTTCTTTGTAATTTATTTCATCAGAACTTTGGAAATAAGAGGACTAGATTCAAGGGTATAAAATAAATAATATATTTATTTGATATAAATATTTATTTGATTCCTTTGATATTCGGTGTAGTAAAATGTTCGTTTATAAGGCAGATCTACTTAGCCGTCTGGAGAAAATTAAGACCATGTTGGTGGTAGTAGTCATCTTAGAGATAGGCCAGTGTCAATCTACTATGTTTTTCTCGGCCCTAAGAAGGTCAGAAATATCATTAGCAGATGACATCTTTACTTCACGTATGGCTGGTTTCTCTAGCGGATGCGTCTCTTCTTCAATGGTTTCTCTTCCCGTCCTCCTTCTAGTCTAAATCAGAGCTCATATCCTTTGCACCATGCTCAGAGACTCCGAGGCGAACCTTGGTTTCGGCTTAACATAAAAAAAATGTTTGTGTTAATATTTTTGATTGGCCAAAATTATTTTTATTTTCTGGCGTTCCTTTCTTTTATATAACGGAAGTTATGCGTGGAATCTGTCTTATTTTGGTAGATTTATAGTCATATAAGTAGGCACCGATTTACTTCCGGTGTTTTTCGGCCGTGTTCAGTCTTTTCTTCTTTTTATTTGAGGGCTGCCTTCTCATTGAGAGCGAGAGAGAGGCAGACAGACAGACAGAGACAGAGGAAGAGGAAGATAGACACAGAGACAGACAGACAGACAAACAGACAGACAGATAGCGCAAGCAAGTGCCTTATTTTAATCTGAATTCCTTTTATTTTTGTTTATATATTTTATTTTCATATTTTATTTTATTTTTATCGGGACAACCTTATAGATAACTTTCAGTTTATGGAGAAGGATACTAAAAAATAAAGTACAATCTTCACAACTGTCCCTAAACTACTCAGTGAGAACGTGAAATTCCCCTGTTACGATTTGAAACCAGGTTTTGACCGATGATAATTAATTCGGAGATTTCTTACAAATTATATAAATGATTTTGATACGTTTAATCGTCCATTTATGCTGGTAGAATTTTGTGTGTAATTGGAAGGCCATTCTTTATCTCGATATTTCAGGAATGAACCGGAATTTTCTAACATACTCGATTAGTTGAGGTTTGTCAATCACCTTCGTACAAGAAATATATTACGCACTTCGTCTGCGCTTTGGGCCTGTCATAAACTATTTAGAATTATTGTTAGTACAATCGTAGTAGATATGTGCGAGTAACTAAGTTATGGCTTACTAGGAACGCCATCTTATATAAACATATAGGTCGAGGATCAGAAAAAAATTATTTTCTTTTTAATGTCAAAATGTGAACTCCCGCATAATTATTACATGAAATAGTCACTATGAATGTAAAAAGTCACTATGATGTAAAAAGTTAATATTCTTAGTGACTGGCCACATGTCCTAAAAGGGATTTAGAAACAAATTTAGTTCCGATCTCACTGAGCAGCGGATAATGGTTTTTATGGTAGTTGGATAATTAGAGAGAAGCATAAAATAACGCTTTCAGAAGCATCGGACATAACTGCTGATTTGCGTATGGAAACGATGCGACAAATAACTTCTTGTCATCATTGGATAACCAACTCCTTGGCTAGAACCGGGAGAGGTGTGAAGCTTTCCAAGGGAAACTCGATACCTTAGCTACCATTGTAAAGAGCTGCTAGCAGAGTAATTCGAGCACTATTCAAGCGCAGACGAAGCTGCGAGTGCTTGACGAATTCGATTTCGAAAAAGCATCGAAGAGAATACGTCTCTGGTTCACTACATGTTTTTTATTTTTATTTCCACTTTCCAGTTATCACACATTTTGGGATCCAATTTCATATGTATATATTATAGCTGGCTTACTCATATGATTGTTCTTCGATGGATTATCAGATATATTGTAAGAATATCTAAAAAAGAGCAAACGTCTTAGAGAGACGGCTAATATAGAGATATTTTACTTAACGATATAAAATTATTATTGAAAATAAAATACAAAATGGTAAAATAGTGTTTAGTTGTCGTCAAAAGTATTGACGAATCTCGACCGTTCAATGTTTTTGAAAGAGAGCATTTAGAAGCAATCTTTAACGCTTCCAGTTTTAAAACAGACTTTCCCTTTTGAATGTCTACCAATGCAACAACACAAACAGGATGAGGTCGAAACTCTTCACTCGGACCTATACCATTCTAGTTCGAAAATGTGCTGAAAAGTTCTCGTCCTACCCACCCAAAACTATGATTTTTAGTCATTTGATCAGATTTTGGGAAACGGATCGGGGTGAGAGCTTTTCATCACCGCCTGGTACACGTGAAATCCTAACCAACAAGCGTCTAGACTTTGTTATCTAGTTGTTACATTAAAAATAGTATGCGTTAAAATTTACTTTCGAAAAACAATATCCAATGGTCCTATGAATGGAAGATGTAAAAAATATCCCTAAAGAGTCGAGATAATCTTTTATCTTTTAATTATGATGCATGTGCAGACAGTGTATAAAAGCACGTAGAGTTCAGGGATTAGTAGAGTTATTAGTAGTGATTAGTGTTATCAACATTCTTTCAAAGTTTCGTTATGTTGGCACTTCTCAACAGGATTATAGACGCATTAACTGTAAGTAACCTTATGCAAGAATCACTTGAAACGTGATGATTTAAATTAAAGTGTCAAAGAATTAGACAGGGCCACAACTTGTAGAGTCCCCACATTACTGCTATTGGAATCCACATTGTTCGCCGAGACCTTCTGACCAAGATCTTGTGCCGGCACTGAAAACCAGAACTTAGACACTTATGTTACTACTAAAACAAGCTGCAGACTCCAAGGAGAATCCCAGTGTCATTTGATTATAACAACAAGTTAGAAGGATCAAAACCGTTTTATACAACAAATCCAAATCGTTACATTTTTATAAACCAAATCGTTACATTTTTAACCCGGGTGATTCTTTATTCCAAAAGAAACTTTTTGGTGTAGCGCCCAGCTATCGAACTGTTTTCATTTCAATTTTATTCATTAGCGATCTTCTCACCCTCAGAAATCAAAAAAGCATAACTTTGCAGAGGAGTGAATGGTAGTGAACAGACAAATTCCAGCTGTCGAGTGGAACTGTGCCCACCATCACGATACCAGCGATAAATGAGCCACGCGTTAATGAGTGAGGAACCAGCTAGATAGTAACCACCGTGGTCTGACAGAACGTTAAAACTAACACGGAACATAGGACTACATTACTGGTGGCCGTTGAAGAGGATCGACTCGTCGGGTGACACTATTGCTTACCGCTGACCAGGATCGACTAATGGGATTACATTTAAAATTCTTTAATTTCTGAAGTCTAAAAGTTTCTGGTCACGAAACCTACCACATTTTAAAAAACGCATAACGGTAATTTAAAATTTATTAATTTTTTTTTTTCTGTTGGAAATAAACAGTACAAATTTGTTTTACAATAGACATTAATTTTTTAATTTTTTTGAAAACGAAATTATTTTTTATTTGAAACTTACATTCGTCAGTTGTGCAATTGTTTTGTCTTGATAAGCAATAAAAATAACCCTGCAATATGAATAATATAACTGCCAGAGGAACTTGATTCAATCAATAAATGCTCAACTGAATTGTTAAAAAAAAAAATGTTTATTATTTTTCCCTAAAGTCATGAGCTTTCATTTATCAACACAACAAACTCAGGACAGCAGTGAAAACAAGTAAAAGCCGCAGTTTAAGAAATAAAATAATTGTTATCGCTGAAATTTAAACCCAGAATTAATCTTGCCATTGTTGGCTTTAACTCGCATCCCAGAATTTAATTTCTTCTTTGTTGATCACTTAGTCATCAACACCATCATCATAAATGATAATGGTGTTGATGACTAAGTAAACCAATTCGTGCATGAAAGAGTCGATGGTATTAACTGCATGGTAATGTTGGTGGAAGACGAGGTCGATGTTTTCGAGTCTCTCTCTCTCTCTCTCTCTCTCTCTCTTGACTTCTTCCTTTTCTCTTTTGGTGTCTTCGAAAGTTTTGGTTCCTTTGGTGATGGAACATCGCCGCTTGGTACGATCTTGTGCGTGTGTTTCAAACGATTTAGGCTCAAGTCCAGTGGCTTTTAGTGTTGTTTTGAGTTGGTGTTGTATCTTCGAAGATGGTAACCCCGTGGTCTTTTCCCTGATGTGATTTCACTAAATCAGACCTTGATTCTTCCATTCTTCCTACATGTCCTGACCGTCGAAGACAGTGTTTAGTCATCTGCGATTCGATGCTTTAACTGTTGGTTTCCATTTGATATTCAAGATTGAATGAAGCTTTTGCTGGTGAAAGCTTTCTCATTTTTGGATGTCGCGACGATATAGAATCCAGGTTTCGCAACCATATAATTGAAATGACAACAACATTATAGATCATAATGTTTGTTAAGTTCAGAACTGTGTTGTTGAAGACGCGTTGATTAGTTTTCCAAATACCCTGTTTACAGCTTCATTTCTATGTTCCACATCCCTTTCTGGGGTGCACTTGTTTGATAAAAGACTGCCTCGATATGAAAAATCCTCTACTTGTTAGAGAGGTGCATCACAAATGGTATTATCAAAATATGGTAAGGTGTTATTTTGAGGCTGGTTGTGCAAGGATCTTGTTTTTTATGTTTACCGTAAGAGCAAAACAATAATAATCGTGTATAATTCACTAAAACGAAATATTTTTATAAACTAGCAGAATCCTTTCTGGAGATTACGTGAAACTGATTGGCAGTTGTGTACTTAAGAAAGTTGATCTTATGAAATTATGCTGAGATTGAAATAATTCCAATTCGGATTCGTGACAGGTGAAAAAAAGATAGTTTTTTAGAATTCCAGGCCACAAGCGAAGTTGTACGTTTTTTTAGTTAATAGTCAAAATATTTCTGAAGCGGAATTATGAAAAAAAATATTTAAATCGGAGATATTTTGGTATCATTTATACTTATGATGTTTAAAATCAACCAATGCAACTTTCTTTGTGGGGAGTCAGATAAGTTTGTGGTTAATGATCGATAAGATCATCAAATCAGATTGTTATCTCCTTCCAGGGTTCCCAGATCGAAGAAAATCCCGATACCCTCAATGTGTGGGCAAATTTATTCCTAATACGAAACAATTACATCAGTCTAGACAGCCGGTGTGCTTGCAGTTACATTAGCAACGGATCGTCACATAAAGAAAAGCAAAAGAAGTGACTTGAGAGATATTTCAAAAACTCAACTTGTTCCAAGAACAAGTGATTCCAGCTAAGCGTCTCTCCATCAATGTACATGTCGCTGTAAAAAAATGTCTACAGCATTCTCTGCGAATCCAACTTGCAAAAAAGGAAAACTAATTTAGCACTAGAGATTATTAATATTTTTTATCTCCAAAGAATCTCTTATTAAAAGTATTTTCTTCAGTGTTATTTTGTTTTTTATCGTTTTATCGTTATAAAGAATAGGTCATATTAAAGACGACTTGGAAACTGACGACACAATGAGTAGTAGTAGAGGAGCAACTTGTACAATTTCCCAATAGTCAAAGCTATGAAGTAGACGTCGACCGAGATTCGAAACGACACGCGGCAGTTCATACACGCCTTATGTGTCGCTGTTTTTTTCCCACCAGGGTCCTGAATTTACTAGCCACTGACAAAGTAGCAGTTAATAAGAGTGAGAGACAAGAAGGCAGGACACCACCAATTGTTCTATTTACAAACACACACACACATACACACACACACGCACACGCACACAGTGTAGAGAAGGAGAAGGGTAGTACTTGTTCTACAACCGGATGCCTGCATTCATGCATAAAAGATTTACAATTTTACAAATTATTCAAATGTTTAAAAAATGAAAATAATTCATGTAAAAATTCATTATTCATCGAAAAAAATAAAGACAATAGCGTCCATAATATATTTTATTCATCAAAACAAAAAAAGCTTTTCTAATTAAAAAATGTGTTAATTCTTATTGCAGTAATATTTTATTTTAAAAATGGTTTGGATGCACAGTTAATTAGTTTGGCATTCCTTAGTTAAAATTTTTAATCGTATGTAAAATAATAAAATTTAATATGTGCTAAAGAAGATTTTATTAAAATTCAGTTTTACGAAGAAATTAAAATTGAGAATGGGCATTGAGGATGAAATTGAAATATTATGGCGCATATTTTCATGCCATCCATTTTAAAAATGTAAATAAGGCCAGTTTTTTCAAATACTAGATTCCAGTTAAATCACATAGAAATAATTTATATAAAAATTGTTTCTTCTTTGTGACGGTACCAATTTCATGAAAATCAACTTGTACAAAATACAAGTAAAAAATAACGTATTGTATTCGTTGTTTTTATTTCCATTGAAAATAATATAATTATATTATAATTATTTTATTTGTTTTATTTTTACTCAAATGTAGTAAGTTTGTAACTGGGATTTATTTATGATAGAAGCGAGTAATTCTTTGCTCTTTAGATTCTAGGTCAAAAAACGAGCAAAAGAAATGAGTGCCATCGTTTGCCACTTTGTGGTTGATTTAAATTCCATGAAAAGAGTAAGTTTTTCGAGTAGAGGATGAAGATTGAAGATCATCGAAATATCACAAAGAATGACTCAATGTAAAATGGCCAAGGAGTACATTTGTTTTTTATTTTGACGACTGTACACCATATAGTAGGGTCGGTTGGGCACCGTTTGCGAGAAAAAGAGCACCATAACACAATTCACTCCGTCAGAGATTTGGAAACGGCACACTGTACTGCTTGGCATTCGCGCCGGAATCTTTAATGCGAACATTTCAGAGTGTTTGAGTGTCATTCTGAGGATAGTGCAGAGGACCCGGAAAGAGTTGGATTAGTCTAATGGTGATTACGAAGGTACGGCAGGTCGGGAAAGTCACACTGATCTTTCTAATAAGAAAAGAACTCCATTGATATTCCCACAGAGCATCAGATTCAACACAGAAGCCTACATCAGGTGCATTGAGGAGATAGTGCTGCCCTGAGTTAAGAGGGTGGCTTGTGGAAGACCATATGTTTCGCAACAGGACTCTGCACCATGCCACATACGTAGGATTCATATCAGACAATTTCTGCTACCACATCACCCCTTATATCTGGCTGCCGAACTCCCTAGATTTGCAACTCCCTTTATTATTATGTGTGGGGCGCTGTTGAACTAGAGACCAACAAAACTCCTTGTAACACCATAGATAAACTGATGACAAGGTATATGACAGCATTCACCAATTAAACAAGAATTCCGTCCGGAAGAGTTGCAGGAAATTCCGAAGTCGTCTGGAGGCCGTGGCTATTTTATTAAATAAATTTACTCTTTGGTATTTCAAGATATTTTTGTGTAATTTTGTTAAATATATCTGTTAAAATGAAATGTTAGTGTTATTTTCATTTTTGCGTCATTTAGACTACAATTTATCCATCGCAACCTATAGTATGTGTTACAAGAACGTTGTGAAAACGAATCACGCACTGAATTATGATTTAAATTTTTTAAAAGTTAAGCTACAAATATTGAGCCAGACGAAGTAGGCCAGGAGAAAGAGAAATTATTTGAAATCGTATTGAAAACAAAAGCTTTTGGTTTCATTCTTCCATATATTTTGAAGTTATGAAATCAGATCAGGTCATTTTTGTTTTTACTGATTTGTACAAAGTTTTTGTTTTAGTGATTCTGATCCTATTTGTGTGTGTGCGTTTCTTACTTATGTTTCATGTATTGGTTGTAAAATATAGGATTTTATAATATATAAGTATACTTTTTGTGCATGGGGGTTGTAGCGGACCATGGGGGTGAAGATGTGAAGAGATATCAGAAGGTTAAACTTTCCTGCTGGCCAGTCCAGCTACATCAGAATGTCGGACATCAAGTCCAAAGAAGACAAACAAGACCGATATACATGGGTAAACAAATATATATTATGGGTAAACAAACATATTAATACACGAAGACATGAAAAGTTACATAGTGTTTGTATGGAGAAGTTATGTGTTGAGTGTCCGTACGTACGTGTATTGTCCTTAACGTGTTCCCAGAATATGGGAAACGCTGTATCTGTGAGATGTCACATATTGGCCTAAGTGAAAAAGAGAAAGTTTTACCTCGCCTCCGCGCGAGGTTGCGGCCTAAGGCCTGAGTCGAAAAAGAGATCGAGGCGAAGGGTCAGCCAGTATTTATAGCCAGGGGAGAGAGACCCCTGTTGAAGGATTAAGGAAACTGAGGAGGAGCTAACTCCGACGGGGTAAAGGAAGTTTGTGGAAAAAAATAAAAATTGAAGAAGAAATAAAGTGGAGAAAAAATAATATTTTCTCGAGGGATATAGTGTCTCCTGTGCGTCAGTGTGAAGGGTGATGTCAAAGACCAAAATTTAAATGAAAAATTAAATTCTCAACCAAATTCAAATTTTACCCGTATACGATCTTAAAGTAATATATTTAAATTACAATTTAATACACTAAATAACACACAGGACTAAACTCTCGAATTCTTTCTCGGCTTCTTCAAAGGAAATCAACAACAAACCCACTCAATGAAGCAGACGATCTTATAAACAACTATACCGTTAGTGTTCACAGATTAAATATTTATTTCAACAAATCATAATTACATGCATATTGGTCCATATGCTAAGCGGGTAACAAACAAAAATGAACAAAAGGATTTTTACTTACAAAACAATGTTGTCAGCAAGCAGACAACGCAAACATCTTTCAACTTTTTCTTTACAACAAACAATATTGTTAAAGCATTTTCTTTTTTTTACAATCAAATCAATTTCTTTTGTGTTTCTTCTTTCTTCAAATATTTTCTTTTCTTTCTTTGAAACTCTTTTTCACTTCCTCTGGAGCTGAAAGGGTAAATTGAAAAACACAAATCCTAACCTAGTCTAGGATCTTAAAATCTTATTCCATGAATAATATCTTTCAAACTATTTTAAAACTTTAGCTTTGGAATTCTTTTAAATCTTATTTTAAAATAAAGAACGTGAATAGGGGCAGAATTCCCCGCATCGATTGACTCTGTCAAACAAATAGAAACGTTGATTCTCCGAATCAACAAACAAATAAATCAAATGAAATAATTCCCCTACTAGGGAATAAAATTACTTCTTTTAGCTTCGGTATTCTACCGAAGCTAACCAAATCTTTTCTTCCAAATTTCACAAATCTTAGCTACGGAATTCTACCGAAGCTCACGAGATCTTTTCTTCAAAAATTCTCAAATATATACAAATCTTAGCTACGGATTTCTACCGAAGCCAGTTAAATTCTTCTCTTCTGAAATTCCACATATTCAAACAAAACTTAGCTACGGAATTCTACCGAAGCTGAACAAATCTTCTCTTCAAAGTTTTTCAAATATAAACAAATCTTAGCTACGGATTTCTACCGAAGCCAATTAAATTTTCCAACAAAGCCCTTCGATGCGAAAACTGACACTCCCCTGTTCCCATCCATAAATAAAATCAGTAATATAGCTATTAAAAGCTAAATAAATATTAATTCTATAATCTTTAAAGGCAAATAATTCGATACTGTAATTCGAATTATTTAAAGTAACATTAATATACATGGCAAACTAGAGTAGTTCACCACGGAGCCAGAATAAACACGTCTTTATCGTCCGAGGATAAAATTCTGACTGAAGACAAAATCTTCTGATACAAAGGACTCGCTTTCAGCTTCCAAATTCCATGACAAAGCGCGGCAACAAATTTACCGACCGCCCCGTCCTCAGGCGCCACCGACCCCATACACCAAAACAACATATCATATCTAATACCGAAGTCGTTGAAAGATCTCTTCTCACCTTATGTTAAATTTCTGTCAACAAAAATTTCCAAAAAACACTCAAAACATCAATCTCACCACCGAAGTCATTGAAAGGTGACCTCTCACACTTATGTTAAATTTCTGTCAACAAAAATTCCAAAAAGTTTGGCAGAAATAACTGGAAGATGCCCGATTGCGAAAAGTTATCACATTTTCGATATCTGATTTGCAACTGACCTGAATGAGTGTTTCAAGTAAAATATTAATAAGTAATCATATTTCAATATTGAATTTTTTGTAATGAAATAGTATCAGTGTTAATTAACTATATTCATTATAGGGAAACAATTTTCTAATAATAAAAAAAATGTACATTTTTTAAACATCCAAGAGAAAACCAAATTTTGTTTGCATTTGTTCGAAATGTTCAAGTGAACGCCAACCTGTGAGCTGAGCAGATTCCTAACCCGTTAGAAACATTATAGATAAAAACTGAAACTTCGCTCAGATTTAGTGAAAAAGAATTACGTGAACGAATTCAAATATTTATTAGCCAATCAAATTTGCTTATGATTCGTAGCACTTTGGAGCATTTTGGCTGATGTAAATAAAAGAGTTTGAAAAAACCCTTTCAATTTTCACCTTTCATCGTAATCCTATTTTTTTTTTAAATCCAAGTAGAGATACTGACAATTTATTTCATTTCAGCAACATATATTTATTAACAACTTGTTGCAGCGATCTAGAGATTTCTAATTTTAAGTTCTGCATTTTTGGTAGCTAAATTCTATGACTCTGTTTCAAAGAAAGTAAATTTCAATCGTCCCCTAAATTCTAACGCGATGCGAAGTTGTATAAACATTAAAAATAAGGATTGAGATGATTGAGCTAAAAGTTGATAGTATTGTTGCGGAATCTATGCTGAGTTGTAGGAATCCTTCTACTCGGTTTTTCGTTGAATGATAAAAATTGGAGTGTCGAGATTCGATACATTAACAAAATATCTTTACAGGGTCGGTCGTAATTTGACCATCTAGAATAATTACACGATTTGAAGGAATAAAATTCAATAAAAAAGACAACATAGTTTCAACAAATAAACATTAATTTAATATAGCGACAAGAATACAAGCAGTTGGTGATAGATTGGAAAGTAATGTATTTTGTTTGGGTTGATAAAGTTCTGAAATAATATATAAATTCTCTTTGTGTACGTATGTGAGAAACAATAAAATGTTGTGATATGTGTGTTTGTATGAAAAAGTCAACATGTGTGTGCGTGATTCATAACGGATACGAGAGATAGGAATATTTTCTTACTGTTGGCGGTATTGCCATAATCTGGAGTTTGTCAACGCTGTCGCTTTTAACATAAGGTCATGAAGATTATCAGCGAGAGTTGTGTGGAGTTTTGTGACAACCGCGTGTATGCTGTTTGGGAACGGATTTCGTACGTTTTTATACACTTTTTCCGAACAAAACCGACTCCAGAATTAAATTATTTATTTATTTATTCCTAATTGGCCCCAAAAGGGCACGTGGTATGTCTTCTACTACGTCCGTACGATATTTGGTCGGTATCTACCTAAAAATAATGATGACTAATACAAAGTCTAAAGTATATGTGCTACAAAATGCTTCAAATTTATTTGGAACAGATTGGATTGTACTTTTTAATTTATGGGAACTCCCTATAAATTCTTTTTGCAATAGAATTAATGTTTCTTCTCCGTGTAAAAATCGGGTTATAGAAAATTTGGTGAAAGATCTGAAAATAAAATTTCCACAAGTATTTTCAGAAGGTCTTGGATGTTGCAAAAAGACAGAGGCAAAATTTGAAGTGAAGGAAAATGTAAAACCTATTTTCAAGCGAAAAAGAAATGTGCCATTTGGTGTTTTGGAACAGATTAACAAAGAATTGGAACGGCTTGAAAATTTAGGAGTTATTTCACGCATTGAATTTTCAGAGTGGGCCTGCCCTGTTGTATATGTTAAGAAAAAGAATAATAAAATTCGGATGTGTGCTGATTTCTCTACGGGTCTAAATGATTGCTTAAAAGACCACACATATCCTTTGCCTTCACCGGAAGACATTTTTGCAAGTTTAAATGGAGAAAAAATATTCTCTAAATTGGATTTATCGGATGCCTATCTCCAAGTGAAAGTGGACGAAGAATGTTCTAAATTGTTGACTATCAATACACACAAGGGTTTATACAAATTAAACCGTCTGCCTTTTGGTTTAAAAGTATCCCCTAGTATTTTTCAGCAAATTATGGACACTGGCAGGGTTGGACTTCGCCATTGCATATCTCGGTGATATTTTGATAAAAAGTAAAGATCGAAATGAACATTTGGAACATATTAATCAGGTTTTTGAAAAAATTGAAGAATATGGATTCAAACTTGGAGCTGAAAAATGAGAATTTTTTATGAGTGAAATTAAGCTTTTGGGGCAGATAATAATCTGATGGAAGAAGACCAGATCCGGCGAGGGCAGAAGCGATCAAAAGCATGCCAACTCCCAAAAATGTAGTAACGCTACAAGCGTTCTTAGGACTTGCTAACTATTATGGGATATATATTCCTAATATGTGCAGCCTTACGGCTCCATTAAATAAAATGCTTAAAAAGGGAGCAAAGTGGGAATGGTCAGAAGTGTGTCAGAAGGCGTTTGACAAAAAAAAGAATATTTTGACGTCGGAATTATCACTAACCCATTATGACCCTAAACAGGAAATTATAGTGGCATCGGACGCAAGCGAGTACGGAGTAATTCTGCATAAATTCAAAGACGGCAATACGAAGCCAGTGGCACATGCGTCAAGGACATTATTACCCGCAGAAAGGAAGTACTCTCAAATTGAGAAAGAAAGCTTAGCTATCATCTATGCTTGTAAAAAATTCCATAAGTACATACATGGAAGAAGGTTTATATTGCAGACCAACCATCGCCCGCTGCTTTCAATCTATGGTTCGAAGAAGGGTATACCTACTCATACGGCAAACCGTTTGCAACGATGGGGAACCATTTTGTTGAATTACAATTTCAAAATGGAATTTTTATCATCTAAAAAATTAAGCCATGCTGATGGTTTATCTAGACTGATCCCAACGTCTTCGGAACCGCTAGAAGATACGGTGATAGCGTCGTTACAAGCAGAAAATGAAATGGTTGAAGTAATGTATAACACAGTAAAAGAATTACCGGTGACATTAAATGAAATAAAATTAAAAGCAGAAAACGACATTTTTATTAGAAAAATGAAAGAAGTTGTAACTTCAGAAAAGTATAAAACTTCTTCACCAATTCATTCAATATGTGATGAAGTGCTGTTATATGCTGGAAGAGTCGTGATACCGGTTGTGCTACAAAAACGGATTTTGAAGGAATTTCATCAGGGGCATCCTGGTATTGGACGTATGAAAGCCCTGATGAGGAGTTACATTTATTGGCCAAATATGGACAAAGACATTGAACCGGTAGTTAAAACTTGTAGAGGGTGTCAAATGGCAGCGAAAGCACCGACAGTAAAATACACACCATGGCCCAAAACAGATGTTCCATGGACCAGACTCCACATAGATTATGCTGGACCCATGAATGGTAATTTCTACTTGATAGTTGTGGATAGCTATTCCAAGTGACCTGAAATTCTTAAGTGCAAATGACCAACTGCCTCTGTAACAAAAGATTTTCTTACAGAACTGTTTGCACGTTTTGGAGTACCAGAAAAAATTGTCACCGACAATGGAACTCAATTCACAGGAAGTGAATTTAAGACGTTTTGTAAGACTCTGGGAATTGACCACATCACGACTTCACCGTACTATCCTAGGTCAAATGGACAGTCTGAACGGTTTGTTGATACGTTCAAGAGAGCCCTTAAAAAAACAAATGGTACTAATACCAGCAGTTTTTAAGTATATACAGAATAACACCAAATCCAAACGCAATATCAGGGATGCCTCCAGCTGAACTGATGTTTGCTAGAAAAATTAGATCTGTATTCAATAGGCTGCTGCCGGAAAGAAAAAAGAGTTACCAGAACAAAACGCATCAGGAAAATATGAAATATTTCAGGCCGGGAGATAAAGTTTTTTTTTTTAATTACAAAAATGGGAAGGAATTTTGGCAAGATGGAGTTGTAACTCAAAGAATTGGTAAAATGTTATACATGATAAGAAGTAAAAAATGGACGCACAAAAGACATTTGAACCAATTAAGGAAAAGAATCATTGAAGAAATAAGTAAAGAAAATAAAGAACCAATGGAGATATTATATGATTTATTCGATATACCAACTCCACCATTGCCTGAAACAGTTGTCCAAAGAAGGACAAGCAAAAGAAAAAGAACTAGGGTGGAACGTTTAAGTCCAGATCCCAAAAGAAAAAGATATTAATTCCTCCGGAATTAATCTCAAGGGGGAGGTGTTGTGTTGGAAACCTACCACCCCTCTTGAAGATGAACTTGTCTGCGTCTGTGAACAAAGACTTTAAATAGTGGCACGTCGAGAGACAGAAGACCGAGAAGTTCCTGGCTGAGCTAGTTATTGACTACTCAGGCGATTTCTGTACCTTTTTACCAACCTATTAAAACCCTTTTTATTGTTACGTGTTATTTGGCGTTTGTCTCTACAAACCCCAAACCAACATCATAACAGTTTGGCATTGTGTCTGTGTTTTTAAAAGGTTGAGTGATTTCCGCGTATTTTTGTATTAATTCCTTAATACCGCTAACTTGTGGTAAGAAAGAACTAATTCCAGGAGAAAATTGGAGAGAAAATTCCTCTCACAGAAAGTTCTGTCAGATTGTCAACTAAGGAATGAGTGGTCATGTTAACCGATAAATTAAATTTAGTTGGAAAGTCTGCACCTAATATTGGTGTGGTAACATTAGCTTGAGTAAAAACCCACAGAAAATTTCGCCGCATACCCAGGTCGATGGTTACAGATTTCTCGCCAAAGGTATCAATTTTTGTACCGTTAGCAGCTTGAAGTTTATAGAGTCCTGGTTTAAATTTTGCTTTGGATCCGGTGGTAAAACACTCACTTCGGCTCCGGTGTCTATTAAAAAATTATATCTGTGATTTCTATCAAGGATATAGAACAGACGACCCTTTTGTGAGAGTCGAGCAACAGTCGTCGTCTCTACTGGCTGGAATTTACGTTTTCCGATGCCGGGTCTACAAAGGCACAAGCGTCTTGCCTCTGCACCAAATTTATAATGATAGTAGCAGATGTCGAATTTTTGTCTTCCTCTATCATTGCTGAAACTCCTGCTGTTACTCCTTCGTCTGTACTTAGGTCTGGTAGTTTCACGAGAAGTTCGTTGTTGTTGTAGGTTCAAGATAGACTGCATCTGTTTGGCTAAACTTGCAACCGTTGCTTGCAGTTTCTCAATTTGCTCGTTTTGCTGTTGGTTTGTACGTTGCGGTGTCAATGTGTTCACCTCCCGGTCTCTAAAACCAACGTGGATTCGGTCAGCAGAATCCGCAGGTTTTTTCAGTTCCGTTTCCTCAGCCATGGGTGCTAAAATCTGCGTCATTGTGCTGGGTAATTTGTTTAACCATAATTTGTTTCCGGTATGTCCGTTACTTCTACAACTTCTACTGGAAGTTTTTCTATTAAATAACAGTATCGGGCTCTTTGCGAAACAATTTTCTTCGCGTTGAATATGGCCTGCATTTGTATAAACCATGATTTAATGTTGTTAGGGTTATATGCAGGTAAATTCAGCTTTCGTACGATTTGTGTTTTGTTGTTCCATTTTTTTTATAAATTTAATTCTTCTTTTAAGATACGTATATTTGTGTGTTCTATTTACCAACTTTCGTGTTTTCACAAGGCAACGAGGTCACCATTTGTAGGAATCCTTCTACTCGGTTTTTCGTTGAATGTTAAAAATTGGAGTGTCGGGATTCGATACATTAACAAAATATCTTTACAGGGTCGGTCGTAATTTGACCATTTAGAATAATTACACGATTTTTCTTGAAGGAATAAAATTCAATAAAAAAGACAACGTAGTTTCAACAAATAAACATTAATTTAATATAGCGACAAGAATACAAGCAGTTGATGATAGATTGGAAAGTAATGTCTTTTGTTTGGGTTGATAAAGTTCTGAAATAAAATATAAATTCTCTTTTTGTACGTATGTGAGAAACAATAAAAATCGGCTCCTGAATTAAATTATTTATTTATTCCTAATTGGCCCCAAAAGGGCACGTGGTATGTCTTCTACTACGTCCGTACAATATTTGGTCGGTATCTACCTAAAAATAATGATGACTAATACAACAAACATTCTGATTTGTAATCTATGATTTTATTGGTGTGTTTTAAGATGTAAGTGTTTTCTTGAGTATGATTGGTTTATAAATATTGTATTTGATATTTTAGTGGACACGACAGAGTAAGATGTATCAGAAGGTGATTTTTGTGAAGGCTAAGAAAGTGCGTGATCATAATGCATTTATCCACAACAAATAAATCAAACAAAAATATAAAGACAATTCAACTTCAAGAAATTACTGAAAACAACGTAATTAGAGATTTCAATAATAACGTGAATTTATATATATATATTTGACATACACAAAGTGATAATAAGTTGCTTGTGAAATGTGGCAAGTGAGATAAGGTTACAAAGATTGTCCATGCAGAAATTTAATGAGTAAAGGTTGATAGTTTAAGTTTGTTTGTGGAATTAAATTAGTTTGGTATCTGCAAGGAAAATTGTCAATTGTGTAAATTCAAGTGATAGTGTGTATGTGTGTGACAACTGTTAGTGTTGATTGAAGTTCTGAAAAGTTGTTCGCCTTTAGCTAAAGTTGATTGAATGTACAATTACTGTTTTGTAGTGATAATGTGACTTTTTAGCAAATTGTAAGTTAATTTTCTTCACGCGTCAATAGTTGTGAGAGTTGTGTTGAGGTGTTGAGAGATTGGTAGTGGTTATTGAGTCACTGTGTTGGCACGCGTGGGGTCTGCTGGTATCTCTCGAAACTCAGTGTCTGATAATATTTATTCCTGTAAAAATACAGAAAATGTGGCACAAGGCCGAAAAAGGGGGGTTGGGAAAAGGACGATCATCATTTGTCTTAATTTTAAACTTAGCTAGCCACAACCACTGACCCAGTCATACAAAACAATATTCCTACCACTAAAACAACACATTCATACTTACCTTTCTTACTACATCCACCAAAATACCTCATTGTCTCAATGAAAATCCTAATTAACCCCATATGTACAAATCGTTGTCTGTGAGGGGAGGGGAATAAAAAACAAGTTAAAAAAATCCCCAATGATTATATACAATATGCTTATAAACTACAAGAAAATAAACAAAACCTTAAAACTTAAATGTGGCAGAAATATCAGTTAACTGGACGAAATGGATGGCGGACTATAGAAAAATAGAAAAACATTCATCCATCCCAAGCACTCACACAGACACGCACTCATTCTGACACAACAACAATTACGAAAAACACACACGCGAAACGAAAGGCATCCCACATCCACCAGAGAACTGACATCACTGACCACCTAACGAGGGAGGGGATGGGGATTTAAAACTAAAGGAAAAAAGGGACAGAAATAAAAGGGGCCAATGAGCAAACACACCCTAGCTAAGTTTACAGAAAAAGAAAAGAAAAACTAAAGAATCAAATACAAAAAACGTACTCTAGCCTAAATCCAGGGAAGGGTTGCCAAAGTTCAATCCAGAAAACCAATATCCTGATGTCTAACCGGCATCAAAATGCCACTCCAGGTCATCCCCTTTTACTCGGCACAAGCGCGCAAGATTCACCCACCTTTTGTTGAATTCTGGTGAGGTGAGCCGCCGCCTCTCCGTCCTAATCTTGACTTTAAGCTGGTGCTTAAAGAACAAGACCAGTTGGGCAGCAGTGAACTTCTCTCCATCATAGTTCTTCGTCATCTGCGGCACCACATTGCTACAAACAGAACTGGCCTCAAGGACAAAGAACTTTCCCTGTAGCATGCGGACCATGAGGCCTTCAACAAACGGCGCTACCATCCTGCAATGAAAGAAGGCGTGACCAATGGTCTCGACTTCCTCAATACAGTGTCGGCAGATTTCTCCAAGCCCGCTGAACAAAGTCTTTTGGCGACCCAGAGGGCCCAATGAATCACCAGCCAGGTGAGTAATGCCTCATCGTTATTGGGGCATTTCAACCCAGGCGCCCAAGGCCACATTGAGTGAGCCTCCTGCTTCGTAAGACCGAGCTCGTCAATCAGATCATCCTGTACGGACCCCCTGACATATAGTTGATACAATGCACTACGAGACCATACAATGCCCTATTGGACGTTGGAGAGGCCATCCACCACCCATAAGAGGCGTTTCAGAGCAATACGACACTCACGATAGAAGGAGCATTCGGCTCGGGGTAAACGGCGGGCCTCCTCCTCGATCGGGTGCACACTTCTCAGGGATGGGAAGTTTCTACGGACGTCTTCCTTCCAGAAGGCGCCCTCCGCATCCGATTCGCGACAAATTCGGTCTAGGAAGGCGATGTGAAGCATATATTGACGAATCTCAATGCTAGGCATACCCAGACCGCCTTCAGATGGATGAAGGAAACAGATCTCCCGAGATACCATAGCGGCCTTGTCTGTCCACAAGAAAGAGAACAAGAGCCTTCCTAATGACATTAGTGTGGTATACGGAAGTGGAAGTACAGAGAGTCGGTAAAGGAGAATCAGGTAGATGTGTGAAACACATACTTCCGCCCTCCCCTTCAAGGAAAGATTCCTCCGAGACCACAAATTAACCGCGATCTCGGCCTTCCCTTGTACCCCCGACCAATTGGAGATCAGGACCGAACCAAACGCCGAGTATCTTGATCGGCCCATCAGTCCAGATGAAATGTCCGGGAAGAGAAACTCCCGTCCACGCACCCAACCGCAAGCCACTAGACTTATCGCGGTAGATCTTGGCCCCTATCACCATCTCATAACCACTGATCTCTTTGCTGACTTCGTCAATATCGGCTCTGCTCGACACGAGAACCGAAACGTCATCAGCATAGGCAGAATACCTGGCTGAGGAAATTCCGCACTGGACCGGATTCGCCTTTAACTTTCGAAGGAAAGGTTCCAACGCAAAGGCGAAAGCGGACAACCTTGACGAATGGAGCGAGACAATACGAAAGGCTCCGATCTTACCACATTCACTTCCACCAGCGCACCAGGAGACGCATACAAAAGTCGGATCCAGGAGCAAAAGTTGGGTCCGAAACCGGCCGCCGAAAAGACAGCCTACAGAAAACGATGGTCAACCCTATCGAAGGCCTTGGACTGATCTAAATTGATCAGCGCGGCTTCACTGTCGACTTGTTCTAAGATCAAGCGTACCATATGAAGGTTGTCCTGAATAGTCCTGCCCATCACAGCACGAGTCTGTTCGGAGCCAATCAGACTAGACAAGACAAGCTGCAAACGGTTGGCTAAGATCTTCGCCAAAATCTTTAACTCTGTGTTTAACATGGTTAAAGGGCGAAAGTTATTTAACCCATCCCTACCGTTCTTGTCCTTACGCAGCAACTTGATCACACCCCTGGTGAAGCGTTGAGGTATAGATCCCTGCTTCATCCAATTGTTGAAAATCAGTTCCAGCAAAGGAACAAAAATGGGCGACTGCCTTCGTAGGGAAGACCATCTAGTCCCGGAGATTTATCCAGGTCAACCTGTTTCAGTGCTTCCCAGATTTCCGACTCTGTGATGGGACCCTCGCACCCAGCCGCTTCAGCTGCCTCGAGGCAGGGAAAGTCGGCTAAATAGGCGTCGCACTGAGCAGGGCTCAGACAGGGATCCCTGGTGAAAAGTTCCTGAAAGTAATCCCGAAAGGCCTCGCATATGCCCGCGTTTGTAGTCACGTTCCGCTTATCCGGCAATGTGACGCACGCGATATGTCGCCGAGATGCGCTCCGATTTTCCTCTAAGGATATTCTTTTTAACCTAGCCCTAACTACCTAACTATTCTTCTTGATAAGCAAGGAGGACAACTCTACCTTAGCTAAGGGTATTTCCCCACAATCACGGGATTTCACTGCCCGATCAACTTTTTGTTCTAAAGCCGTTTGCGCTGCTAATCTATCTAGATTGGGTCGACGACTAATACCGGCAGCAAACCTTCTAATTTTGGATTTTAATTTATCCCACCAGGCGTTCCCGACAACCGCCCCTGTCAATTCCCTCTGAATCAGTAGTAGCAGCTGGTCCCGGAAATTCTGCTCACCAAATAATGAACAGTTTAAATTCCAGTAGCCAGCCAACCTAACCTTAGGCTTATCTAAGTTTACACGGACCCGGACAAGCCTATGATCCGAATAAACTATATAATTGAAACTTGAACACCCTAAGAGCCCTACATCGACTCTCCTAAGACTCGATCAAGGTAGCTAGCAAGCGTCCCAGGAGTCGAGTTTTCACTATTTGTCCAAGACCATGCTACCTCCAGAGGGTGCTCATTCAAACTCGTCGATAAAGTCCCGAAAATGGTTTCACATCCCTGATTTTGCCCTATACGATCTATATCGGGGTCAAGGACGGCATTCCAATCCCCCGCTAAAACTACCCGACGAGATGTCGTCAAGAACGGCTCGATCTGTCGAAACAAAGCAGGCCGCTCAGAATGGTTACTGGACGCATAAACCCCCATGAGACGCAGAGCCTTATGCCCGCCGGATCTGCGAAGACAAGAGTACATGCAGCCTTCAAAGACCTGCTCACCAGCCAAGAAACACCCCTCGAACGACCATCAAAACATGCTGAATAAAGGGAGAACCCCTTAGACAGTATGCCCTCACGGTCATGAGAAGAAAACCGTGTCAAACAAACATTCACCCCTAGGCGCTGAAGGTTGCGAGACTCCGACCTCAGGCCTCGGACATTTACACTTGCTAACCAGAGAGCCACAGTGAAGACCGATTAGGGTTGCTTTCCTGAATTGAACATGGTCGGGGTAAGGATGCCGACCTCCTCTTCCATAGACCCATGGCCCATCTCAGTCTTGATGGTACCGTCTTGGGCGATATCCCAGGGGAATGTCAATTTTAGTGCTCTATAGAGGGAGTGGTGAACAAAAACCGGGACCCTCCCCGCACAAAATTGCTTCATTTTTCTCAATTTCTCGTTCTGGACGATAGCAATGGGCGGGGTCATTTTGAATGAAGCTATAGCTTCATCCAACATTGACCAAATTTGTTTTGCTCCCGTCTCAGTTCTTATTACTGTTAGAACCCTTTGTGCATTTGGGAAATTATGAGGTTCTTCAATGTCTTTTTTTTTATTCCGGTTGATTCATGCGTTGGGCTTCTATGTCTTTTGTTTAGTGGATGGGGCATTTCTGGGGATTTAATGGGAGAAGGACTAGGGGAGTGGATGTTTGTCTAAAAGGGCTGGGGTCTCTACTGAAAGGAATTGAGGATTGGGAAAAAGAAGTGGAAGGAGAGGCAGGTGAGGATTTCTCTCTACAAAGAGGGGTTGAGGGATGGGGAGAAAGTCGGAGGATGTAGAGGGAGTGGCCTTCATTGAAGAGGAGGACTTTTGCTACCTGGATGTAGAGGGCTCGGGAGACTGTGCAGTGGATTTGGAAGGAAGTGTTTACTTGGTTTCATACTCTGGGTCGTATTTTTTTTGTAAGTCTTGAATATTCGGTATTGAGGCCGGGGTGTCGCCCTTATTGTCGTCAGAGGGAGTGGGTCTGTATGTGCCTTTAGTCCTAGGGGCTTCAGGGAACTGAGGACCCGCTGTTTGGCGCTTCTCTCTGGCCCCGCCAGCAACTTGCCAGCAACCTGCCATTCCCCCTCTCCGTTCTCCTCAACTGCACTTGCAGTGGAAGAAAGCCCTTCTGGGAATGGGGGCTTTGGTGATAGCCCAACCGGGGGTTTGACCACACCAGCAAGACAAATTGAAAATGTGCAAAAAAATTAGACGAAAAATAAAAGAACAAAGTTCGCCTAGAGGCGAAACAATAAATTTAAAAAAGAAAACACAAAAATGAAAACGCTAGACAAAGAAAAAGGAAAAAGTTATACAAAGAAAATACGAAACTTACAACAATAGACTGAGCTAGTCACAAAACAAAATGGCTGACGCTACGAAAGCGAGTCAACCCGATAAACACATAAACAAAAGAAAATAAATAGATAAATTAGATAATACGAGGATTAGAACAAAAAAGGCACAGAAAAATTTTACAAACAAAATGCGGAAAACTTAAAGGATATTAAAAGGAAAGAAACAAATGAAGAAATAACACGTAAAGGAGAAATTAAGATCTCGTAAAAAAAAATAAGCGAAACACTGACAGGGGTTACAAATTAATAAACGAAAATATATTTAAAAGAGAAATTAAAGAAAATGAATATCGAAAAGGAAAACTAAAATAAAAAGAGCAAAATAAAGGGGTAAAAATAAAAACAATGGGGAGGATAAAAAAGGAAAAGAAAAAATCAAAATCTTTTTCAAAACAGTCGTAAAAAAACACAAAAAGACGGTAATAAAATTAAACTCAACCAAAAATGTAGTTCAACAAAAAAAAGCGTAAAGTCCAAAAAACGGTCGGGAGGCAAACACCAGTCAGAAACGGCCAGTCCACCAAAAAAAACTCAGTGTCTGACTGACTTGAATTAAGTCGAGCGATCCTTTTTATAGATTTTCGAGTTTTCAAATAGGCTCCAAAGCGGGAAAAAGGTTTGTCTCTACTTTGCTACATTTTAGTGCCCAATGGGGGATTGAGTTTGGAAAAGTAAAGTGATGATTGGGTAAAGGTTTATTTGGGGAAGAGTGCATCTTCCCATAGGGGGTGACAGGCAAATGTGGAGGAGTCCATAATATAAAAACATTTACACACTATAATCCTCTGCGACGAAATTAAGACCAGAGCCTCAATCATTACGGCACACGTCTACACACACTCAGCTTAGCCATCTGCCTAGTGAAAGGAAACTCGAGCAGAAAACCTACGACCACGAAACTTTATTCGCTAGGCCACGTAAAGCCTTGGTTTAAAAAATGATGTTGAAAAGGAGCAGCAGGTGTATTAACCCCTGCCGCCGCCCACCTTCAGTCCCCCAGTGCAGTTCACATGTTTTGTGCAGTTGATATGGAAAGTTCTATAACTCTCGAGAAAATAGCTAAATGTTAGTTGTTTTTTTTTTTAAGCATTTCACGCCAAACACGGCGGGAAGCCACTACCACGCAAGGGGTTACAGAGGATTTGGAGCAAGAGCAGATAGGAGTGATAGAGGAAAGAATGAGGAGAAGGATGAGAAGGATAGTGGATAGATTGGAGATTATAGCTATTTTTACAAATACTTTCATGGTGATTGCTCCGATGTTTCCATCGGAGCAATCACCATGAAAGTATTTGTAAAAAAGACAGAGAGAGGCGACGGCACGTCTGTGGGAGAGCGATCGCGAAATAACTACTGTTGAAGAGTGAAATTGGATATTTGATATTTTAGTTTAGTGAAGTGCCTTGTCTCGTAGCTTTAATCATTGATTGGAATCTTTGTCAAAAGGCGAAACTAATTCCGGCAGTTGTATTATAATACAACTGCCGGAATGATTTCCCGTTTTCTTTTCTTGATATGTAGGTCGAAAGATAAAATAAATATTTTCCGTATCCACTGATACAAATAGCTATAAGATGCTATCTTTCTGATTGACGTTTTTACTTTTGCTTTATGTGCTAAAATATAATCAACATTCTATTAAAAATGTTTCCTGTATATATCTGTGTGTGAACCAAGTATGGAAAAAATTAGAAACTCTAATGAACAGCCCAAGCTGAGCCCAGATCATTAAATAACTATTTATGCCTATACCTAGGATTTTATTGGTAGATAATTTAGTAAAAAAAATATTTTTATTTTAAGGGAGACAAACAGAATATATTCTCTGTATATAAATAAAATCAAATAATAAAAATAAACCATGCACATGTACAACCGAAGCGAAGCATGCGATTTTAATGTCTTAAGATACTTTAGATAATCTAATGCAAATGTAATTCTAAATTAAAAACAGATAATTTTACAATTTTCAAAGTTACAAAATAAGAGCTTCTTACCATACTTAATCTCAAAATAAGATGAATGATGAATGCCTCTTCGCCCGTATTCATTTTCTGCTTATAGACTTTGCTCTACTTTGAGACTATGTCGTTTCCTTTTGTTATTTTAAGATAATTCTTATTCTTATGTTTTAATTGTTTCCGTCTTTTGTCGACCTATTTTCATTTTGCAATCGCTTTAATGCTAAAATGACTTTCTCTCGCTATATCTATCTATCTATCTATCTATCTATCTATCTATCTATCACACACATATTTACGTACAGACATAGATACAGAAATGCATACGCATCTATATGAAATGCATTTGGACTGTATTATTCAAATTGTTTTCAAGTTACGTTTATTCGTACAGTTTTTGTTGGTTTTAACCATTGCATCACGTCAAAGTGCTCCCAAATATTAGAGATGGCCTCCTAATAATAGGTATCACAGATGAAAATTTCAAACAGGTACTAGGTGTTGTTATCTGATTGCATCTTCTTAATCTACATGATTAAAGAAACTTAGCAGTTTTTATTTCATCAAAATATCTCAAACCGTTTAATTTTGGTAGATTTATTTTTATTTTTACACATGTGCTTGATTTTTTGTCTATTATGAATTAGGACAAAATACCATATTTGGACTCCTATATTTTAAAAAGCAATTAAAAACAACAGTTAAAATTATACTAGCTTGTTAGGTACATAAAGAAAATAATAATAAAATTACAGATGGTATCACTGCATATTTCTTAAATAAATTCAGTCTGAATATGCAAATTTTATAAATCAAAACTTCTGCAACGACGTGCAAACAACTCATAACCTGAGGTTTGACATTTCATAAAACTGGAAATAAGACCCACATTCATCCCAAATTTCAAATATCACATTATGACTATACCAGTAACATGCCTATTTTGGGGGGAGAGATAGAATGGATATATTCTGGATTATTCTACTTCAAAATTGAAAAAAATTGCTTTTTACCCTTTTGTCACAAGGTATTTGAAAGGCCGATTTTAGACTTGCTTGAATTGTATCATAAAATGAATACTTCTTACACTAGAAACACCAAATTTCATATCTAGCCATTTCTGGGGGTGCTTTTTCCATTTATCATGGTTAAAATTACATAAAATCAACAGATTAGAATTATATGGAGCAGATTCTGAACAAGTACAGTCCTGACTCAACATGTACAATTTCTGGACTGTCGAGAGAGAAAAGCTTAACACAGCCAAGCAATACCCACTAATGATTACTAATAATCCGTATGAAATAAATATTACTAAGAAATAATAATAAATTAGGAAAATAAATATTAAATCATAAATTTGTATCTAGATAGCAATAAATCGTAACTAAAATAAAATCCATTCATTAGATAATTTAAAAGTAAGAAAATTGTTTGATGGGATAATTTTAAACAAAATGTTACTTGGTAACTGAGATGCTGATAATTATTGTGAGAATATGAACATTTCTCGATCAATAAGTCCTACGTTTTTTTTTCGTGATTTAAATCTGAGCGTAAAGTAAACAAATCGATTTTTGTTTCATATTTTTTATGACGAAAACGGTTTTTAAATCCAATTTACATTTTACATATCATAGAAAATTAATATTTAAAACAAATTCTTACCCATTTCCTTGAAAATTTCGTCCATAGAAAACATGCTGGTCGATTCTTGGGTGTACGTGTTGACGCTGTGTATTGAGTCTCGCGTGGAGTTGAAATGAGTCGCACATGGTTACACAAAATCGCACACGCGCAAAACGTAGCTATCGTTTCATATTTGATTATTAAATGAACGTTTTAATGATATATTTTATGTTTTTATTTTTACAAGAAGCATTTGAATTTTAAGATCAAACTTTTCATTTGAATTGTTTACAAACTTCTTGTAAAAATAAAAACATAAAATATATGAAAATAAAGCTTAGAATGTTAACTTTCAAACTAACGTGTTACCAAAATTGTACTAAACCCTGCGGAGTGCGCATATTACAAAATTTGAGGAAGTCTAAACTGCCGTCAGTGAAAAAAATAGCCAAAATTTTGCGAAATCACCAAAATGTCTCTATTTTCAAACTGTAATGTTCATCGCACACTGTAGTACATATAAAAATAAATAAGATAGAAACAAAGTTCATGAAATAAGCTTTTATTTGGTATGCATTATGTTTTTATGGAGATATTGAATGAAATAACACAGCGAGTTGAATATATGCATTTTTTAGTGTTTAGTTAAGAATTCCATCGGCTGTAAGCTGAGTGCTGGGATACCTACTAATAATAATGTGTAGCTCTTCTCTTTGTCTGAATAATGTTGGTTATGGGATGTGGCATAGAGTCTATGAGGTGCTTGAGTATTTGTCTAGTTATATCTATCAAAGTTCAATGAAGTTTAAATATATTTAACCATTACACCACGCCGAGGTGCCTCTTCTCTTTTATTGAAGAAATTAGTTATTTGCAGTAGCAAGTATAAGAAAATATTAGAAGCCAATTCCATTAATTCCCAAAATGCCAGTACAAAAAAAATCACTAATCCGTTATTTTTAAGCGTAGATGTCGCGGTCTTTTTAAACCCACTGCCATCTAATCATCCAATGAACTGGGCAGGCGCAATCTGCATCTGCGCAATTAAACAAACTATAAAATTACATTTTGTACGAGGTTAAGCAAACACTTTTTTCAGATAAATAAAGATTAAATTAAACTATTATTTAATTATAGTTCCTAAATCTATCTTAACATTATATATTTTCCTCTAAAAGATTCCAAGAAGAACAAAGCGATTCTTAAAAATTACATACCAGGCCTTCGGAAAGCGTAGAAGAAATATTCTGTAAACAGTGAAAATTCCTGTTTCTATGTCTGCTTATTAGAGTATCCAATTATTTGAGAAAGAGAGAGGGGGAAGAAAAACAGAGAAAGCGAGAGAGAGATAATTAAAAACAATTAACTTCACAATTTAACTTAACATAAATACATGTATCAAATAGGAAGCAAACTCTCAATAAACAAACCAAGGAATTTAAAACTGTCAAAAACATTTAAATGTCAAGATAAACATTGATTAGAAGATTACTTGAACAGAGTTTTCAATTCAGAAGGTGTACATATTTTTTTAATCGGTATGCAAGGGGTTACAGGGCGCGGAGGAATTAGGAACAGAAACATGAGTAATGAGAAGAAAGAACAGAGTAATCAGGAGGATTGATTTACATTGCAGATTAAAGTTGTCTGAAAAGCATGGAGTGGGGTGTTCCGCAAGCGAGAAGTGCGAGAAAAGAAATTGTTAGCATAGAAGTTACGGCTACATCTAGCTAACTCAACTGTAAATTGATGTGATCTCGTATTGCTCTTAAACTCATAAAGTCTAGGTACCATAGCGAAGATCTCATCCGAACAATTACCATGAAAGTATTTATAAAAAAAAGAAAGAAAGCGGTGAGCAAGTGATTGAACCCGATCCGCGAGATCAGGCCCAATAATATCGCTGTTTATTCTTTGGACCTTATCGAGGAGCTCCAGGAAAATAGCAGAGGCATGAAGTCCTGGGGGACACCTACGCTAGTACGATAGGATGTAGGTGAGTGTTCTGATAGACATCCAGCAGGACGATGTCATTTGCTATTTTATTATTTCCACCAAAAATTTATGTCAATAAATGGCTTTAAAATGATGATTAGGCCTGGCCTATCACCTCAATATGGTCTCTATGGCCTCAATTTAGAACATTAATTATACAAGTGAAACTAACACGTAAGTATTTCTTTAACATTGTGGAATATTTCTCAACATTTTTTCTTCATTTTTAATGCACTTAATTTAATGGTGAATATTATTTCCATAGATCTGACATTATAGAGTGAAAATCTGACATGGAAATTCAGCTCTATGGATGAGACTACAGACTTATTAATATAAAAAGATAAAAGAAAATTGAACTAAAGATATTTTTTATTTTCGATTATTCGCTGGTGTTCTTTAGACATGAAATCCATCAAGACTCATGAAACTATTTAAAAAATTAATTAAACTTACGACAAAAGTAAATAAACATGTCAAAGAATATACTTTTTTTCTTTTCTTTTTTTGTCTCTCAAGTGCTAACTTCTGCCAAAAAATATTCTGAGAAGAATGCTGTTGACATCTTGAATAGCTGAAGCATTTAACTCACCAACACAAAATAAAAGTAGATAAAAAGAAAAATAAATGATTTCTGTCCGGTATCCAGCGATACTCGGTCGGAACATTGCCTGCTAATCGATAATTCAAATGATGTTCGGAATGCTGTGACTATAAATAGATTCAAAGAAAATGAAGAAAGAGCCACTGGTAGAAATAATTCTCAACGGAAAATCAATCAAAGGTTCGTGTTAAAAAGCGTGTTGACTTATTTTCTGACAAACCTTGTGTGACCGACTTCCTGTCACTAAGACAGTTTACCAATTCAGAGTCAGTAAAATTATGCACAAGATTTTGCGGACATGTTAACTTTGGCGTATCATTTAGCTAGAAGGAGATAAAATATTATCTCCCTACGTAATATTATTAATAAATGTTGCTTTTTCTATTAACACTACTCGATATTTTGAAAAGAGTGATTCTAAGTAGTTTTTAATTTTTAATTATTACGATGTGATAGAGATCTTATGATCAAAATAAGTGATTGTTATTCTGAATTAAAAATAGAATCGTTATTTGTTTTTAAACCTAATTTATATCTGTCTTGACTAAAGTTAACTTCAGGAACAGGGAATATTCTTTAGTTTCTCTTCGATGAAAACAAAGAAAAAGTTTAACGGTTTCCACCCATAATACCAAATATATTAATAAGTAATCATATTTCGGGTTTAGTACTTTTTATAATAATAATAGTATGGGTATATTAATATTAACTATATGAACATGAATACAAAACAATTTTCTACCAATAAAAATTGTTCATTCTTCTAAACATATTGATTATCCAGCAAAAAGCTAATTTTTTTCTGCTTTATGTGTTCAAGTATGCGCCAACTTTTCAAGCGAGCAGGTTTCTGATTCGTTAGAAGCATTATATGTAAAAACTGAACATTTTCTCGGACGCAGTAGAAAATAGTCACATGGTCGAATTAAAATATTTATTAATCAATCAAATTTAGTTTAATTGTGGATATTATATGTCTTGCCTTTGATTATTTGAATGAAACTATAGGTTGATCATATTGGAGAGTTCATCACCACCCAACCCAGCATGACAAGAATTTAAAAGATAATTTGCAGGATAACTAGTCTCTGGAATATTTGTCTTGTCCAATTACTTTAGGACAAGACAGGTTGCCGGTGAGTCACGGATGAACTTATTGTAAAGAATAATGCATTTTATGTACAGAAGAAATGCATTTAACTTCAGAAAGGCTGAAAACATGTACCTGCTGATACTATTGGCTCCATGCTACAAATAAAAATCAGTGCAAACTCATTCTAATGTTTCTAAAAGAAAACATTTGATGGAATAGCCCAGATGTGCTACCTACAGCATTATTAATCTACCAAATGCCTATAAAGTCAGTGGTGGTGAACAAAAGTTGAGAATCCAATCTATTTGCACTTATGTCTCTGTGAATTTGTGACAGTCTGCTACATTTTACAAAAACAATCAATATAAAATTATCATCAATGCAAATGAATAGTGATTATATCAAGCACATCTACTGTATAAATTTATATATAATTTCTATTTGTGGTAGTCAAAGATTTCTTGGTGCCATGATGAAGAGTACTGCCACAGCTGTATCTCTGGACGATTCTCGCCAAGGTATTTATACATGCGACTTATGTGAGTGTGTGTTTCTCTCTGCCTGCTAGCCTTCCGCCAACCAATGCACACATGAAATCACTCAAAACGCAAATGAAGAAAACTAGCAAACCCAACATAAAAAACAAAGTAGACTCCACGTATACTATCTCCTACAATATGACTTCAATATGCACCATAAAGAATGGCTTGTCCACTCCAACAAAACTGATGTTGAAGGCAGACATTGCAGAGACTTCCTCATCTCTTCTGAACTAACTCAGATCATCGGAGAATCGACCCGTGTCCCGAACACGACGAGACATCAAGTGAACCTCCTCGACCTCTTCCTAAGCTCCGACTCTGATAAATGCTTAGAAGTTGTACCTCCACTAGGCACGTTAGACCATTCCCTAGTAAGCGCCCAGACTGATGCCGAATCTAAGGCATTCCCTGATGTACTGATCCATAGAACGATTTTCCCCATACGAAGGCAGACCTAGACAGCTTTCGATCCTACATGATAAAAGTTCCCCTCCCAAATCACTTCATGAATGCTGTCTCCAAAACTTCTGCCCTTGTCACTGAATGAAAAGTTTTATAAAAAAAGTCCAACAAAAAGCAAACAGTCAAGCCTGGTTCACTCCTGAATAGCCTGCATTCATAACTCACCAAAACCACTACTTCAATATCTGACGCAAGGGACGATGTAGTTCGGCCCTCACTGCATTCAGAAATGCCCGCGATCGCTGCAAAAAAGGTCTAGAAAACGCCAAGTGTAGCTACGCACGAGCAATCCAGACTAAGGTTGAAAAGAAACAAATTGGATCCCGTGAATTCACCAATTAAATCATAAACAGAGGTAAAGCGGTTGTGCCCACAATTATAAATGGCCTCGGGGTCTTCCTCCACAGATAAGGCCTTGACTCTAAGAAAGCCATTGGCCCAGACAAAATTCCAGTGGTTATCCTGAAGAATATCAACCCGGAATTATCACCAATCCTAGCAAAGTTATTCAACCGCCACTTGAAGGAGAAATCCTTCACAAGCCTGTGGAAGGTGTCAAGCGTATGTCCAGTTTTTAAAACGCGGGCGTGCGATCTTCGCCTTCTCAGTATAGACTCATCAGTCTCCTCAGTATCACCGATAAGCTTATGAGGCCATAATCAATAAGAAGGCCGTCAAGGACCTAGGAAAAAAAAGCCTCTTCAGCGACGAGCAATATGAGTTTCGGTCGTCCAGATCCACTGCCGACGTCCTAACTACCATCACGCACAGAATCAGTGAGGCTCTTGACGACAAAAACACCTTGAGGACTATTGCATTTCAAAGGTCTTCGACAAGGTATGGCACAAAGGTTTACTAGACAAGCTCTCCAGTTATGGAATCACTGGAAGGGTCTTCTCAATCATAAAATCCTTCCTAAAAGTGAAGTCCCCGCAGGTAGTTACTAATGGCCAGTCCTCAGATCATGTCAAAAATGGAGTACTGTTTTCATTTTGGGACGGGAAATACCCAGACCTCACTTTCCAACCTTGATAGAATCCAAAACCGTCTCCGAGCCCTCTTTTTTCAACCTCTTTCCCACAGACGAGATGTGACAAGCCGCTCGCTGCTCTACTTCCACGGAAAGTGCTCGGACGAACTACATTCCCTGGTCTCGCCAAGTCAAACCTTCACAACAAGAACACGCCATGCCACTTACATAGTGGCAAACGCCCACCTTCCCTCCGTATTCCATCGGTGAGAAAGAAGTTCGGCTCGATCATCTTGTTCCCGCAAACCACTGCCCTGTAGAACCAACTCCCAACAGTATGTTTCTTTGATCACTACAATCTTAACCCGTTTAAGACTCGGATTAACCGTTATCTCCCACTCCTATACACACAAATGGCCTCCTAATGTAACCCTTTACCTCGAGTGGCCCCCGCTCCTGTAAAAGGTAAATCTTACTGTAAAAAAGAATAATGCAAAATGATTTTTAGTGGTTTATTTGAATATTTTGAGCATGTTCTTTATCAACGTCGTATAACGTTAATTTTCAATGATCTCTATCAACCACTACTGGACTACTCGATCCTAGAGCACAGTTCAGCGAGAAATATCGAACACAAAAATTATTTTGACACGTTCAAACATTCACAGCACGTTCTACATACACATTACAAGTATCTTTTTAGCGACTGAGCTTCATTTTTTGTTATATTATAAAAACCGTAATATGCAGAAATGGTTGCTTATTTTCTTCCATCTCCAATGTCAGAATCAATAAACTACGCTAATTTTTAAATGCACGTTTAGGAGACCTAATATTTGAAACGTTTTCTCTGTGTGAAACTTCATTTAGCATCTGTTGGAAACAGATAATGCCTAAAAAGAAGCAGAAATCGAATAAAAGTTACACTTGAAGATTTTTAAATAATGAAACTAGTGGAAAGGAATAATCCACTTCATACAGAGAAAGTAAGAGAGAAAGAAAGAGATAGAATTGAAAACTACTGGAAAAAAGAAAAGACATGCAAAAATCTAGTGCCAACAATAATGATCCGATGACTTCTTTTAAAGTGTGGGATTAAATATTATTGGCGTTAATAAATATAATGACAAAAATAACTTTTTTTCTTTTTTAAAATCATTTTGCCTCAAACAATGCGATAAAGCCACAAGCGTGAAAGAATCTGAGAAAAAATTAACATTATTAAAGAAAGGAGAGAATAAAAGAACAGGGATTAAGGAAACAGAAGATGACGAATGGCATTGCATTTAAATTTTTGAAGATCAAAGTTGACTGGGAAGCAAGAAGCCGGAAGGGAGTTCCACAAGCGAGAAGTGCGAGAAAAGAAATTGTTAACATAGAACATACGCCTACGTCTAACCATTTCATTTGTAAAATTATGAGACCTTGCCGTCAATCTAGTACTGTGCTTAAATTCATAAAGTACTATAGTGGAAAGTTCATCCGAACAATTACCATGAAAGTATTTATAGAAAAGGCGCAGGGAAGCTGCATTGCGACGGCGGCGGGACAGAGATGCCAGGTCAAGACCAATAACATTGCAGATTCTTCTTTGGATTTCATCATGAATCTCTAAATACATAGCAGAAGCATTACACCATATGTGGCAGCAATATTCTATGTATTGACGAATGGTAGACTTATAAATGTGTAAGATAGATTCCTAGTAGAAGATCTAGTAATTGATTGAATATAATTGTTCGAGTCAGTGGAAAACATTAGCCCGCAATAAGTCATATTCGCCTGGAGGTTAGTAACACAGCCATTGCTTATGGAAGGCAAAACTGACTGAAAAGAGATCAGTTTCGTTTTGGAGGCGTTAAAATTAACAAACCATTTCTTGCTCTCAGATTTGAAGATCCTTTTTTAGTTCAGCTACCAACTTCAGCTTCGAATTAGAATTAAGACAGAAGTAAATAGCAATACAATTTGCATGTCAGAGAACTGATGACATCGAGAAGGTCGCTAATGAATATTAGAAACAATGTAGGTCCAAGATAGATAGAGCCCCCGTGGGACACTTGCATTAATGTCAAAATATCTGGAAGAGTGGCCGCTCAAGTTAAAAACAAAAAACACTCTTCTTTCATTATGGTGTTTTCTTAATTTGCAATCTCACTTATGGCAATATCCAAACAAAAATTGTCAATCCAGAATTGGAATTGTAGGATAACTTGATTTTTTGTACAAATTTATACTTTATTCATGAAGCTTTTATGATTTAACATTAAAAAGACAAAATTGACATACCTATACAGACATCATTCTTAATCTTATTCAAGTAAGCCAACCTCATAGCTTCAATTTTATAACTTTTAACTTGTAGAGATGAATATAAGAAAAATGAGGATTACGTACACCGCTCATTTGTACTAAAGTTGTCTATGAAGAGTGTTGTGCTTACGTTACGTTGTCATCCTATTATTAACAATAGTACATTCAGTGTTGCAAGGGTATTGAAGGATATAAGTTATATATGATGATATTTAAGGTATACCGTCACTAAATTTCAATCAATACAAAATAATATTGACTAGCTAGTAATATTTACAATAAGAGTTTTATTTTACCTTTATGTATGTGGTAGTGTGTTTAAAGTTCGATTATTGAGTCTAGTTTGCTCCGATAAGGTTTTGTTGTTTTTATTGTTTATTTTATGAAGAAATAATTTTAGAATTGTGTCATGCAGGAATACATGTGTGAATATGAGAATAGTTCATACTTGGACTTGTTTAGTTCTTACTGTTGTTGGTAAATGACCATATTGTATCTGAGAGACATTTTCTTGTCACCTCATAGAATGTTGTGTTTGTTTGTATAGACTCAAACTCTCTCTCTCTCTCTCTCTCTCTCTCTCTCTCTCTCTCTCTCTCTACCATGTCCCTTCAGGACGTAGGGAATCATGGATTTTCCTTTCTTTTGTTGCTTTCACCAATGTTTGTTCATTTTTGTTTTCATAATACTTGTTCCTCCATCAATTTGCTCAAATTTGTCAAGTAAGTTTCCCGCTGCATTTTCTTTACGTATTTATTATCCACGAATATTTTAAGCATTTATTAAAAAAAAGCACGTTTGTCACTTCAAGATTTTCCTTCATTTGTGAGAAGATTATTTAGCTAGCATTCACTAGGAGAATAGACGTACGTTACATCTAACACTATTTTCTTTGTTTTTAATGTCATTTTCGAATACTTTAATACCATGATCAGGTACTGGAAAACCCTTTTGTTATTTCAATGCACCTTCGGGGTTCTGTGTCACACATTTCGAAGTTTATTACTACACTACGTAGATATTTGAATTTCTGCACCTACTTAATTTTGTTGTCCCCGATGTGTAATTTACACCTTGTACTGTCCCTTTTGGTCGCAACCATACATTCCGTCAACTTACAATTGTTGTTCAGTATTTTCGTTTTGTCTTCCTCGGCTAACCTGTCTAATAGATTTTTCAATTCATTCTTTCCTTCTAAATCAATCATCAAGACAGATTTTAAAAAATGTCAAAAATATGTCTTCGGCTATAGGCTTTAATTAAACGGAAAATATATTTTATTATTTTACCACCAAATTTTGTTTTCTACTTAAAACTACTTTCTTAATCTCTATCCACTGACTATAAAAACGAAACAGCAATATTTTGATCAGCTCTCTAGTAGGGAGCATGGTCACTATAATAACCATGAAAAAAATTGTGGCATACTTGCGTAGTCTGTAAACAATTTTGTATTTCTGTTTCATAATTTATTTTTCATCTTAATGTCGAGAATAATTGACTCCAAGCCAAGGTTAAATAAATTTCACGTAGATTTAAGTCACCGTTTTCTCGACAATGTAGAAGACGTTAAAGCATTATAGAGTATTAAGCCGTAAAGAACTTTGTATATTTTCATTTGAAAGCAGAAATCTGAATTTTTGTTTAAGCACAAGTTTATTATTTGACTCTACTTATACACGCTTAAATTCTTGCATGCAGCTTTCTGTACATCTACGTACGCATGAATACATACTTAAAATACATCCCTTAAAATCCCTTAAAATCTACACTTATTAAAGAAATTAATGAGCTGATAAAGATCAAATATGCTGTTGAAAATAGTTAAACTTCATTTATATTACTACTTTTTCTATTCCCGTATAGGAAACAATGTGAGACAATGAAGAAGCATTTATGAACGAAGCAAACAGGATATAAGGCAAGTTTGGGATCTGGCCAATTAAGCTTAATGTTGTATCCTGGGTGCTGTTTCATATTTCCACATGGCTGAGAACTTTCCTCTAATTCTGCGGAAATAGAAACTGGTTAAGGGCCCTACATTTCCTCAAGATTTAACAATAATTAGGAACACTAATGATATATTCAACTACCGGTATATTTTCGGTATTTTCCTTAATCCGTTTACAAATTGACACTCCAACTTCTCTTATCTGGTAGGACTTCAAAGATTTCAGTTGACAAACAAGAATGATTTTTATCAGAAAACATATCAGAGTAAAAACAAAACCTTATTACTTGAACAAAAAAATGAACTTATTATTTTACTGATTGGAATTTTCGACATATGCGTGTATGTACACACACACACACACACACACACACACACACACACACACACACACACACACAGAGTTGTATGTGTGTTTAATATTATTTTAAAAGTGTTTTGATTATTAAACATTGACAGTTGTTATACATTATAAGGTTAGAATAATTTCTAATAATTGACGAATATCAATTAATTAAAAATTGGTATTATTAAATAACTGTAAAGAAGAGGTGCTGAGGGTCAAGTAATCTCACTTAAGAAGACAGAAAAGGCAAGATTAAAACTTTTCTCAGGGAACCAAAAAGAAAGTATAACAAATAATGAATGAAATTATTATGATTAAATATTCAATTTAATGACCCCAATATTTTGAGTTTATATTTTCAGAGATACGTCATCAAACTTACGCTCACTCACAACACAGAAAAGTAAGAATGAGAAGAAAAATATGTTGTGATAATATCCTTTATTATTATTATCATTATTTATATTGAATAAGATGCGCGAGAAGAAAATCGGGCAAAGGGAAAGAAAAAAGCTGCGTATTTTATGGCTATTGCTATGACATCTAACTTTAAGTAATTTGTTTTTATTACTAATCTTCACCCGATACAGGGCCCAAGTGCTACTCAAGATAGAGATTTACTGAAAGATGTTGCTATATGTGCGGCAAGAGCAAGAGTTAAGGAATGCAGTTTATATGTGGGAGTTGTAACAGTTAACCCTCGACTTGAAGTAGTAAAGATTGTAATTGTTAGAAAAGCTTTCTCTTCTCGGGAATTTGTTCCACAAAATAACAGTTCTTGGGAAGAATTGGTCCGAGTAGAACTTCCCTTTTATTAATGGGATACGAAGGGAATAGGGGCGCTTCAGAAGAATTTGATACGTTTTATAACGCACTAGAAAATGTCAAATATCAAAGAAAGTTACAAGAAAGTATCTTTATTATGTGGGAGCAAAATGCAAAAGTATGTATGGAACAAAATGGCAAAATGATTATTGATCAAATAACGAAAGCGGAGACAAATGTGTTCATTGGTGCACAGCGAATGACGAAGTAATAACCAACACTTGGTTTGAAGAATATTCAAAACAGGAGACATTAAAAACAATGTAGGCTACTTAACCATAAACAAGCGATTTAAAATGCTGCTTTGCACATAGCCAAGCGCTGACTGCGATAGGGATCACTTTCCATGCGTAAAGCAATGTTGGAAGTGCAACGACAAAACAGCGATTGTAATTGCAAACAAACATATGAAGTTATGAAACTTTGAAGAGGTAAATGATTCAAAGTGGAACGCCTTAAAGAACAGCACCAATGATAACAGTAAAAGAAGTCATCCTTCTTGAGAAAGATGAGAAAAAATTGGATGTCAAGTGAAATTTTCAATGAAAGTGAGGCAGTATATAAACAAACAAATGTCACTGAATATATGAGATTAAGTAAAAAAACATTAGAAATAAATGCAAAGAAGCAAAATAGGAACGTGTAGAAATGTAGCAGGTAGGTACAAAAAAGTAAAATAAAACGACATGCCGAAAATTAAGAGATGTATAAAATCTAAACAATCAAAAGAAAAAGAAAAGCTTTTACAGAGATGTCATGAGCTCTTTCATGACAGCAGAGAAAGAAAACCTAAAATACATAAACTCGTGGGATGGTCCTTAATACAGACTTGTGTTACTAATATTTGAACTTAGGTAATTTACAAAACGGTAAGAAACAGCCAGACAATTTGGGGGTTGATAAGGTTACCGACATGACAAACGAAATATACGACAGGGGCGAAATACAGGAGCACCTCAATAGATCAAACTTCATAACCAAAGAAAGTAAATGTGAATGAATGCGAACTCAATCGACTAATCAGCTTGATGAGCTACATAACTAAACTAAAAATTATGTTTCTAATAACTAGAGCTCGTGTCAGAATTAGACCGGAAATAGGACAAGAATATTGTGGCTTTGTTCAAATGTCATTTTCATTATTAGCATAATAAACATTCTATATCTATGATTCCTAGATGATACAAAAGCGTACGATAAAGTACAGCATGAGGAACTACTTGAATTGAAATTTTAGAAATGTTTAATCTACATGAAAATATTATTAAAATAATCTATAACCTGTACCGAGATAAAAACAGCGTACGTACACATTATGTGTGTACACAAAATAGAAAGAGGCGTACAAGAATATGTTTTCACACAGCATTTATTTAACCTGCACACAGTGGTGGTCATTCTAAGAGGATTAGAAAATGTACCATAATTTATTATTGGTTGAAGTAAACTTAAAGATATTCGCCATTTTTGTACTGTTGAGCAACATAATGTTTGCCAGACTGACTTGGCCTACAAAAGAGTCCTAAACAAGCAGAAACAGTAGATTCAAATAGCCTTTGAATTTGTTCTAGTCTCTTGGTTGGTTCATAATATTTGAGAAAAAAATTGTTAATTTTTGAACTCGCGTTTATGTTTTGGGCGTAATTTCTTTGTTTGATTTTCACGTGAAAATGTGAAGTTGTAGTTGTCTTTTCCGATTATTGATTTTTTATAACCACGCTAATTAGGTTACGGTTCCATACAAAAGTTATTTAGATTTTCACGAAGTTTGAACCGCCAAAAGGAAAAAGTAGGGAATTCTTACATTAAAATTATTCGTATAGCCTTTGATAGAGATATTACAATATGAAAAAAATTGTTTACGAGACAGAATGAATGACAAAAATTTGATCGTCTGCAGAAATTCATTTTTTTTAATCGGATTTACTCCAAGCAAAAGGCAGTCAAGCCACTAAGACATAAAGGGTGACAGGATGTGACAGAATAAGAAAAAAGAGAAACATTACTAAGGAGCGAGAACAATAGAAGAGGAATCGGGATGACAGGAAATAACGACTGACACAGCATTTAGATTATTGAAGATCAAAATTAAATGGAAAATATGGAACCGGAAAAGAGGTCTGCAAGCGAGAAAAGAATCTGTTAGCATAAAACTTACGGTTACATCTCGCCAATTCAACTGTAAATTGATGAGACATCGTCGCCAGTCTAGTACTGCGCTTAAATTCATAAAGTCTCGGTGCCATAGCGAAGAATTCATCAGATCAATTATCATGAAAATATTTATAGAAAAGGCAAAGAGAAGCAACTTTTCGGCGGTGAGAAAGTGACTGAAGCCGAGACGCTAGATCAGGACCAATAATACTGCTGATTCTTCTTTCGATTTTATCAAGAATCTCTAAATATATATTAGGAGCACTAGTCCATATGTGGTAGCAATATTCTAAGCATGGACGAATGGTAGACTTAGTGATATGTAAGATAGATTCTGGAGAGAAAATTGTCTGGAATGACACAGTGAACCAACTTTCTTAGCAGCTGACCTAACAGTAGATTTAATATAGTCTTTCCATTTCCTGTCAGCCAAGAATGTTAGCCTGAGAAAGCATAACGAGTCACTCTCCTGGAGGTTAGCATCAGCCATGCTGATGGAAGGCAGAAAAGGTTCTCTCAGATGACTAATTGCGAGCAGTTTTATCTCGGAAGTGTTAAAATTAGCAAGCCATTCTTTGTCCCAATTAACAACAGACTGTAGGCCGTTTTTGACACCAACTGCCAATATGACCTCATCGAATTGATAAGATTTACTATCGAGACAGGAGTAAATGGTTGTGTCATCAGCATAGTTACCAAGTTGAGAACTGATGCCATCAGGAAGGTCGTTAATGAAAATTAAAAACAAAGTCGAACCAAGGGTAGAGTCCAGATGGACACCTGCACTAGTACAAAAGGATCTGGAAGAGTGGCCGTTCAGGATAACTTTCATTTCACGATAAGAAAAACTGGATCAATTCAGAAATTCGTTCATAGACACCATAACCTTTCAACTTGTGAGGAAGACCGGTGTGCCAAACCCCGTCAAACGCTTTCGAAATGTCCAAAGCAACTGCCCGAGCTTCACCATTCTTGTCTAGGCTTGATAGACTCTTTCCGCATTAATCGTTAATACATCAGCAGTTGACCTAAAGAAACGAAAAAGATATTGTTTATCTGAAAGAAGGTCATGCGATGTGAGATGCTTAACTAATTCAGCATTGATTAGGTCCTTTAGTAGTTTATCAAAAAGAGGTAGTAGGCTAATATGCAGAGAGTTGTAAGGGTTGGACGATTCACCGGAGCAACAGATGAGGATTTCAGACAGGCAAGAAGCAGCGAGGCAATTATTATACAGTTTAGAGAGAACATGAGCCAGTTTAGGAGCACACTTATTAAGGACTATTACAGAGATACAATGTAGCAGGAAACTGTCTTCTGTAGCCCAAACACTCGAACAATACTCGCAAGGAACTCTGGTTTAGCATGCACCGCACCGACCCGACCTGACCAGTTTTTCTTATCAAATCCTGAGCGCAAAAGCTTACTGGGGTCCCAACAAACACTCGCCTCCATTCGTTTTTGCCAAGCCAGTCTCGGTGTAACTCAGTGACGCATGCGTCGTGTCATTCCAGCGTCGATGCTCGTATGGTTCGCCTCGCTCACAATTTGCTCGTCTTATGTGCAAATTTAGGCTACTCCTATCTGGCCCTCTTGGACCTCCGAGGCAATTGCCCAGTACAAGGGGTTATATGCATATCTCTCAACAGAGACTCAGTTCTATGTTAGGCAAGGATTCTTCAGATGAATCAAGAGTAGAGTTTAAAGAGAATTTACGAAACATTCTGCTTTACCAGCAGGTGTTAACGCCTCAAATTGAATGAAGGGAGGAGGAATAGAAAACTTTCTCTTATTTAATGCATAGAGCCGCCAGTAATCACAAGAGCCAAAGTTGTTAGATGTAATAGAGACTCGTTGTCTCAGCAAACAAAGATTTTGCATTTGTTACGTCTGTTACGTCATTTTTTGCGTCTGTTGTGATCAGAGCTGTCACATATTGGAAATAGTGATTTCTGTGGGCTATAGTGACAGAACATGGAGAAAACTGAGGTTTCACCGGGTATTTCCCAGAAGGAATAAAAGCATTTATGCCGGCCAGTGATGTTTCTTCTTGGTTGACCCAAGAAGAAACATCACTGGCGCAATTCTCAAGAGGAGGGTTAAAAAATATCAATCCAAGGAGCGTTTCGAAGAAAGTCACGAAATGAATACCAATCAACGGAAAGTGGTTTTATGAATGGGCAGTTCCTGTCCAATAGATGATTGGAGCGAAATAGCAATAGATACCACAGAGTGATCCTAGTTGCCAACAGGACAGTGTTGCGGCGAATCTCGACAAGAGCTGCTAGGAAAGGAGGTAAGGGACAAAATCAAGTAAAGAAGCATGTTGCTCACATTTATTAAGGAAAAGAGTAGGGAAACAGACGATTTACGAAGACTTAGATACCGTAATTTGTTTTCATTCATGCGGTAGCTTCTTTACCCTGGTATTGCCTCTTATGTCGCCTAAATTCTTTCCCTTTTGTCGCTACAGGAATAATAAAACCTCATCCATTATTTATGCCACTTAAAATCAACAAATACCTCATATAAATGAAGAATTAATAGATTTTCATATTACAAATTTGCATTTAGCTACGTTTCGCAAGGTATTGTCTTCCCAATGGTAACTTTTTTCACGATTATTGGTACGTCATGTAGGTTACGGTTATCGAAAATGCATGAATTTTAACCTCTTCAAAAAATGATGTGTGTATTTTTTGCGTAATGATCATACTCAGGTAATTTGGTTTAATACTGGGAAATGAGTTGGAGATTTACTGTCAATTTAGTTTGAACATATAAATATAGGAATGATAACTTTTGAATGATAACTAACAAGGCTGAGAATAATAGCAAATTTCCTGATGCAACCTGAGTTGGTAGTCTTGGAAGACTTGTTTGTTCAAGTGTGCAATCATTTTTTTTCTATCAATTGTTGTGGGCCACTTGTGACAACACCTTGGTCAGGATGTATGGTGAAAGGACAGGACATTGGGAAAAATAGTTTCATAACTTTAATTTGTAACCACAGATATGCGTTTCTTTTCTTCAGGGATCACTCCACAGTGACACCCAGCTTAGTGTATTGGTCTAAATGGATCCAATTTTAGCAATATATTGTTAGATCGTGTAGTTCTAATTGAATCGTTCATTCAAGTTCTGTGACCTCCGGAACTGTAAAGGATTCTAGATCCTTGTCTCTTGACCACATCCATTTTAAGCGAACATATGTTTTATATTAACATTTCTATATTTATTTCGTCAGATATTTTCATTTATTAAAAGATACCTTTGTAATCAAGTTTATAGGAAATAAATTATTATTATTAATCAATTTTAATTAATCTATGGAATCGCTAATGGTCGTGAACAGAAATCATAAAACATTTTCTTTCAAATATATTTTAATAATTTAAAGGCAACCACTGGTTTATAATTCATCGGATATTTAATCGGAATAATCACTGATAGAAATATAAACATTGGCATAATAAAATACAAAAAGAACATCAACGAGAAGAATTTGCCAGTAGTGGATAAGAATGTAGTAGCTACTATTACACTCCGAGAGTCACGAACGAAATAACAACGTTGATGTTATAAAGAAAATGCTTAGAATGCGATTAGGATGCATTTTCCTGCAGCAAGTGAAATTTTGATGTTAAAATATTAAATATATATATTCTGTTCAATGAATTATGTTGTTAAGTATTAATCTATCTTTATATAACATATTGGAAAGAAACTCTCTCTCTCTCTCACACACACACACACACACACACACACGCGCGCGCGAAAAAAAACTTTTAGTCTTTGGCCAAAATATAAGGCTAGGCTAGCAACATCATTTATATAAAGTACCCACTGAAAACCTATTTAGCTTTCATCATTTTCTACATTTTCATATTTATTCTCTTTTACACTAAGAACTTTGTCAAGTTAAAGCCGTAAATAATTTCAATTCATAGAACTTTTAAAGACACTGGACAATAAAGAAGTTCCGATATTGCAGCACACCAATAATCAGCCATTTGTTGTTGTTGTTTTATGTTATTGTCGCCTTCATATTATCATTTCCAGATAAATATGGCGAAGTATAATTTACTTTCATTCTTGCTTGTTCTTTTTCTACGGAATTCAACACAGCTTTAACTGATGACTAAGTGCAATAACGGAGAAACAATTAACTATTCTTTCGCGTACTTATCTATTTCAGTAGACAATTTAATAATAGATTTTGTCATGATGACACGAAGTGTACACTTCTACTTGTTGTTCTTCTTCTTCTTGTTGTTCTTCTTCTATGTGCCGTGTCCATTCAGGACGTGGGCGATCATGGTTCTCTTCTCTTTCCTTCCTGTCTTTTGTAAGTCTTAGTAAAGTTTGTCTTGTTGTTATCTCTTCTAATTCCTGTTCTGCAAAACATTTACACAACCTCAATATGCCCTGTGAGCGTCAAGTTTTCCAATCCCTCTTTCCTCGTCATGTGACCTAGAAATTTCATCTGTCTCTTTCCGATTCTAAGTATAAGTGACCTTATTGTTCCCATTTTCCCTAGAACTCCCTCGTTACTAACATGTTCAGTCCACGGTATTCTCAGCATCCTTCTGTAGAACCATATTTCTGTTCCCTTAAGTCTTCTCGCTATCTGCGAGGAAAGTGTACAGTTCAACTAGTGGAAATCTAACTCACATACAATTTATTACGCGCATACGATGTTTGTTCAGAAATAATCTATCCAGTTGGTATTAATGAGAATGAATCTTACGTTCGGCTTTAGTCGCCCTTCAAAATATTATTCCTCCTGCAGAGACGTCACACTTATTCCACTATCCTGTCTAATCTTCGAAACAACAGCCAAAAAAGTTCTCTTTATGATTCTTCCGCAGCCGCCTTATTGTTTTCTCATTAATTTAAAATCTCCTTTTAAACGGTGAAATTTTGAAAAAGCCAAAAGTTGCAGGGGGTAAATTTGGACATGACCTGTGTGACCTGTATGTAAAAAACGTCACAAAACATGAAGAATAGGCAATCGATGATATTGAAAGGGGTTGAATATTTTCCGGACAGTCCTTGGAATCTCAAGATTTTCTTCTAATTTTCCAAACCGTCAAACGCTGATTTTCTTTGATTGCAATTCGCGTAGGACTTCCAGAAAGCAGATTGTTTTTAACAGATTCTCAACCAATGTCAAAGTATGTGTACCAAAGTTTTAACTATATCTCATTCATTCAGTCATCTCCAATAGTCTTCTAAATCAATTGAATTTTTCCTGCGGATAAAGTAAAAGTTCCAATGTTCAATGTGAATACAACGGTTACAAAGAAGTTGAATCAACGGCGTTTCACTACCGACATGAGGATGTGTCTGTTTGCGCATGCGCGGTATTATTGCCCCCAGCTATCCATACAACTGGTTATCCAGATTTAGTTGAACCTCAATAATCGCGATATACAGGTTCCCGCGGATGGTCAAATCTGTGAGTAATAACACAAGTTATCTAAGTATGTTCAAAGTCTATAACCTCTTTTAAAAATGTAAGAAATGTTTTTGACTTCTGTGGTAGACCAACTGTAAAAATGAAATGAATTAAACTAAACATTATGGTAGTCAATGAACGAAGTTATATTTGATTAATTTAAGTTTTCTAAGATTTTAGTGTCTTTGAGACAGAAGCGTACAGAAAGGGGCGCACAGGGTGCGACTGCCCCCGGGCATCTATTTCGGGGGGGGGGTCCTCCAATCAAAGAGTGAAATAAACATTTAGTTTATATTTAATTTGAATAAAGTATTTATTTCATGTTTCACCTGTTTTTACATATTTAAAATGTCTTCTTACATTTCTCAGTACGAGACCCTATAGCACCCCCTACTTAGATCTTAGGGGCATACAATCCTTATCAAACCTTACAATCCTTATTGCACGTCACTGCTTTGAGGACGACATTTAAATTAATTATTTTTAGATATTCAAAATATCATTATTTAATAATAGTATTCTGAAAATATGTTTATATTTTACTTCTTAGTTTTGTTGATTAAAGCAACCGCAGATAAGAGATCTAAGTTGACGATCCGTGAATAATGAGGCACTACTCAATTTAAAATAATAACATGTTCAATATAGGCTTCTCGAGAAGACGAAACCTAACATATGATTTATTCTCACAATTTAACGACTGTTCAGTACATTTTCGCAATAAATCCTCCTGAACAATAACAGAATACATCTTAGATACGTTCACTTTGCACAAAAGCATCTTTTCTTCCTCCCAACGAGGGGGTAAATAGTAGAGTAGACAGAGCTGTTTAGCCTTGGTTGACAACCAATTTAAGAGAACAACTCTCTATCAAGACCGTATGAGAAGGCAACAAGAAATCGCTCCACCACTCGAAGGAAATTAAAAGAGCCATGACAAACTACATGACATTTAAAAATGTTTTGAATAAGTTGTTGGCTAAAAATAAGGTATTAAATTTGATATATGTTCCTATATAAATAATATAATTAATTGAATATTTGCCTATATCTAATTAATAGACTTATTTTTGTATAATCTATCGTTATGTCACCTGAGTAAAATAGGACGTACTATGGCGGATAGGCTAACACACGAGGATGAAATATTTAAACTTGTTTGGTAGGATCCAGAAAATCGAGTAGAAACCACTGTATAAAGGCAGCAGTATAATGCTGGTAGTCGAGAAGAGTAAAACTGTCAAGCCGGAAACCTTCTAGAAATGGGAGTTGGGAGTGTACAACGGGTGACCGAATTTGCGATTTGTTCAGAACCTCTACTAATTTACTAAAATTTGAACATATCAAAAGAATCCGTAGATCGTTTTTCATGGATTTGACCCCAAACGTGATGGAGGGGGAGGGGCATTATCAGCAGTAGCAGCTGGGACTTTCGTCCAGAGGTAAATATTATAGTTGCACTTAAGGATAGGTGACTAATGAAAAAGGAACGGAACTTTGTGGTGGTGGTGGTGGTGGTGGTGGTGGTGGTGGTGGTGGTAGACAGACTTTATTTAAAAAAAAAATAATATGACGCACAAAAAATGTTTGGATCTGTTCTCATTGTAAGTATAAATAAATAAAGAGCATGAACGGTGCGTACTACCCCCGAACCTCCCGACCGGCGTTGCTTTCTGATCCTCGCTGTCTTATCAACATTTGCTTTTTTCTACCGACATTTTTAAAAATTTATATACGTTACAAATTAAACTAAGCGCAACTATTAAAGGATGACAAAATTTCGTGGATTATAACGTAATTCTGGCATCATTTCTTTTTGGACAAAAAAATTGGCAAAACAAAATTCACGGATTTAAACAAATCCGTGAACTTGTTTTGCCAATCCTAAGTCTCGAAAAAAAACATAAAATTCACTATTTTTTATCCATGTTGTTGAATGTGTTAAAATTGTAGCGGGCTCCCTTGGAGGGGGTCCGAGACATAAAACCACGGCCCGAGCGCCCCCGTGTCGCAAAGTGATGAGGTCACAAGGAGCCCGCTAACATTTTTCATATTAAAGACGTGAAATCTGACAAGGCGAAACAAAATGGACAACAGAACGCGGATATGTATGATTAATGCTAAGTTTATAATAAACTTAGCATTAATCATAAAGAAGAAACCAGTGGGTTATATTGTAATGGTGGTCGTGTCGAGGGTTGGATTGGTCATGTCGACGGTTGGACGTTGAAGTGCAGACGTTCCGGTCGAGTCGACGGTTGGACGTTGAAGTGCAGGCATTGCTGGTCGAGGTCGTTGTCGAAAAACCTCCCGTAGTAATTACAACCAGTAGTATACGGGAAAGGCTGGTTGGTCGTCGCAGATGATCGCTGCTGGTCGTCGCAGGTGATCGCTGCTGGTCGGTTGGTCTTGTTTCCAACTGGACATGTTGGAAAGGAACGAGGAGCTGGCGTTGCGATGTTAATGGGCATATCGAATATCCGTGCTGGCGTTGCGTGTCTGCTGGCAGAGTCCGATATCGAAACCAGCCAGCAGGGACGGAATGCCGAGTGTCGAACATGGGCAAGGAGCCAAAAGTAATGAAGCAAAGTAAAGAGAGAAAGAATGGTAGATCCAACTAGCGTCTAGTTGGCAGACATAAAATGGGAGCGTAACTTAATACACAGACCGGGGTCGGCGTCCTGGCCACGAAGGCCAGGAGCCTGCGTACCAGCCGTTCAGTGCCGACAGTATTACTGTCCCCCCACGAGGGATAGATGTGGCACAAGGCTGGGTTTAAAGTTGGGTATTCCCGAGCCCGTAGGCTCGGCCAAAAAATGCCTGTAGATCCCGTATAAACGGGATCGGGTTGGTCAACCTCCCCGAACGATACTCTGCCCTTCGGTGGAGCCTCGTCCGGGTTCTTCTCTGCTCAGAGGCAGAGAGTTCGACCGTGCCGAATATTTATTTGCACAAAATACAAATTGTGGCACAAGGCCGAAAAAGGGGATGGGTAGCGGCTGGTCCAAACTAACTATCCTATACCTAGCTAATCAGATTCACGGCCCATTCATACATTACAATTTTCACATTCACCAAAAGAACTCATCCGTCACCATTCAATCCTCCATCCACCATAATACCGCGTCCTCACAAGGGGAACCTAAAAAACGCGCCCCAATCCATAAAAATTTAATGATAATATATAATACATAAAAATTTAATAATGAGAAAATGAGATGTGAGGGAGATGAACCCAATAAACTTCTAAAATGAACAAATTTAAACTAAACATAATTGATGTTAGTAGGGCCCGTCCAACCCTCAAAACAGAGAGGCCGCTGTATTCTGACTATAGGACAAAATCAAGAAGCACTCTCGCTAAGGGAGTGGGAAAGAGATAAAGAAAAATAACACGGACATAGGAAAATAAAAGGCTGAAACAGTCAAGATAAAAGGGGGTCAAAAACAAACTGGGGAGGTTGGGAATCTCGACTTGGATCATAAGAAAGGAGATAGCCGGGAACAGGCCAGGAACTTACTCACATTAACTAGGTACACTGAAGCTTGTCTAACCTAACCAAGGAGATGGTTCCGCAGGAAACCACCCCGATGTGACCTAGAAGAGAAAATCGAGGTTAGCCCCGTTCAAACGAACCAAGCTCGCCTCTTTCACCCACCTTTCGCTAAAGACTGTCGAATGCAATAGTTTCCTATCAGTTCTAATCTTCATCCTGAGCTGATGCTCAAAGAAATCGGATTAGATCCTGATGAGAAAGACGGTTGCCTCGCAAGACTTCCTCCTTTCGCGTCGTCCAAATCACCATTCGGGCCGTGGCTAGCAGCGTCAGAAACACCATTCGTTTCACTCCGGAATACGGGGGCGACTCATTGTCACACGTGTATGCGCGATCAATGGACACAAGTTCTTCGGGAGCGAGACGAGCCGTCACCTCGCCGATATGGTCCCATAAGGGGCGAACCCGAGGGCAATGGTAGAAGGCGTGCAAAGCCGTTTCTTCTAGACCAAGGCCACACCGTTCACAGTCTGACAAATCCGCCCCACCCCATATGAAAGCCTTGTCCTTGAAGTCGCTGTGTTATGCTAAGGGAAACTAACAACAGAAATGGTCTCGCTAAAATAATATAAACATCTCTAAAAAAACGACTAGAGATTTGTTACGCAAAAACTAAGGTCTAAAATGCTTAGAGGTGTATTACGACTAGGTTCGTAATAACAACGAACTAAAAGGTAATTAGCTCATCTCTAAAACGAAATTACCAGCGTGTAGGGAACACGATCGAAAGGTTAAGGTTTCAGGGAGCGGCCAAAGGCGGCTGCGATAAAATTATTCAAGTTTTGACAAGAAAAATCTCAAGTTGATGTTAAAAATGGCTGCAAAACGTTGTTGATTTATGTAAGGTGGAATGATCAATTATGACATGTCTCTAATTTGTGTTTAGATACATTTTATTTATTTTCAATTTTTCTACTTGAATTGTTCACCTATATTGCATATGATCCATTATTGTACATACTTAGGTTACAATAAAATTTGTATTTCATATGAATACTACCTTATGAAAATTGAGATGTAGTAGTGTCAGGGGCGTATCATAGATTCGTGGAGGTGACACATGACACATGCACCGACTCTAAATAAGGGACAAGATGCTAATTACCTTTGTCTTCTTTAACATACATTTTATATTTTTGTGTCTCTTTAAAAATAAGCTTTCGACTTATTCTATCCAGCACACAAACTGTTATACCAGATAATTTTTTATTCATCTTTCAACGTAAATGACGGTATGCAATAAAAAAGAAAGTCTAACAAATAAAATGAAAATTGTACTAGCCAAAAAGGTTGCATGCTTTTACAGAATTATCATAAACTTTGCACTCACAAAATTCGGGCAAAGATTTGTACGAGGCAGTCAATTATAAATTAGTTATTTGTTAATCCAAAATGATAAAGAATTATTATTATGATTGCTTAATATTTTCGCCAAGACTGAACATATTTTTGTATGAGAATATTGCATTAAAATATTATGATTATAATAAAAGCAAAGTGTTGAAACAACTTATGAATGAACTTATGAATGAAAGTTTTGCAATACTGACAGCAGGATTATTGTATATTCTTAAATTAAATATCTATGTGAACATTACGTTTGTACGTATTAAGAGGACGGTGTCGTATCTTGTGATAATAACCTCATTATTGCATTAAATATTTAACTTAAAGACAAGAAACTTTCCAGTTTTAAATCAATCACAATTTAGGTTAAACTCTCAAACGGCCACAAAATCTGTGTGTGTGTCTCTCTCCCTCATTTTCTTTACTGTATTTCGACTGTTATATTTACTCTATAATCATACGCTTTTCCTTAGAAAGTTATACTAAATCCATTGAAAGTTTTTAGTACATAACAATATCAACTGAAATAGTTACATTGTTAAACACGAGTGAAACCGATGAGCAAAAATATTGTCTTACATTTGTCATTATTTTCAGATATCACTAGTGCGAAATTTAACTCGTCAAATTTCACTGTTGCAAGCGAGACTACGAATGGAATGTGTATAATAAAATTGTTGTTTAATTCAGTAGTAAATTGTGGTAATGAACTTTAGTAATCTATTAATTTCCATATAGAGTAATAATGGAGGTGGATGAGTGGAAAGAAGTCGAGTCAAATGATGAAAGTGAGTGACTCAGAATTTGAAAGAGCAGGTAACCCTGAATTGACCCTGTAGATAAGCCAGCCTGGCGTTATTTATTCGTTTCTCAATCTTTGCTATTTTTGTTTTGTCACATACACAACTAAATGCTTCACTTTATCAATGCTTTCGCACAATTTCTTTCAAATCACTTTTTCATTACATTTCTACCTTCCGTTGTTTGTCGTCATTAACCACTGTTAAACAACCATTTTTTTCATCTAGTCCTTTACTTGTGTTAATACTATCGTTATCATTGAATATATAACTGATCTAATTTATAACTTGTATGAAAAGTTTGTTCCATCACATATTTTTGGAAACACACTTGTACAGGTTATATTATAAACAAATACATCTGTAAAAAACAAAAAGACAATATGAATAAGGACAAAAGCGTTTCGTCTTCAGATGAACTTTCACTTATGAAAGTGTAGTGAGTTCCGGATAAAATAGATATAAAAAATAAGATATTTAAATAAAAAAAGAATTCAAATTAAAAGGAAGCATTTGTGCTTTCCTTTAAAATCTTTATCTCCTCTCTCTCTCTCTCTCTCTCTCGCTCTCTCTCTCTCATTTCCGTTTCTCTCTTTCAGTCTCTCTATATGCTTTTATCTCAATTAACGAGAAGGCAACCCTGAAATAAAAATAGAAAGAAGAAGGAAAGACTGAAACCGGCCAAAAACACCTGAAGTTTGCAGGAGTGATTGAAAAATATAAAAAAATCAGGGGGTTTCCACGCATAACTTCCGTTATAAAAAAAAAATGAAAAAGCAAGGAACGTCTAAAAATCAAATAATTTTGACTAATAAAAACAATTGGCAGAAAGAGACTTTTGATGTTAGTCGAAACCAATGTTTGTGTAAAAATCTCGAGCGTTGTCAAAAAATATAAACCTGACACCTGAGCGAGAGGCAGATGATACAAGGAGAGGACGGGACAAAAGAATGCCACAGCATAGAAACCAGCCATGCGTGACACGTAAAGAAGTAGTTAATTCGTCCTTTGCTACTTATAATTCCGCCCTTCTCAGGGCCGAGAAAAAGACAGTAGATTGACATTGAACTAATTTCTGAGATTACTAATATCCTTATCATAGTTTGACTTCAAACTACCAAAACAGACATTTCCTCAGACTGCTACCAATATCCGTTTTATTAACGAAGTTTTTGCTACGACTAATACCAAAGGACCCACTCATCACTCAAAAGGAAATAGATAAAAATATATTATTTATTTTAAACCCTTGAGTTAGTTCGTTTTATTCCAAAGTTTCCAGTAAAAAAATACCTACCACACAATATCCACAAAGGTAAATATCAAAGAATATTATATTAATGCAAATGGTAAAGAATTATTTTCCTTTTCTTTCTTTCAATCATATATATATATATATATATATATATATATATATATATATATATATATATATATATATATATATATATATACGTGTGTGTGTTTGTGTGAAAAATTTCAGATATAATTAAAAATATATCTGTAAAAGGACAATATGAATAAAGAGCAATATAAGTTTTCCTTTTGTTGTTATTCATATCCCTGTGTGTGTTACATATATAGATTAAATGCGATAGATTGAGTGAATAAGAAACAAGTAAGAAATTTTTACAAATATGACATGTTTCGCTTCATGAGAAATTTTTGATGAAGTAGAATAAAGAGCGAAACTATTATTTTCTTGCTATAAACGTTATATTTGGTGAATATACGTGTTTCAGTAGACAAAGGTACCTCCGCGAGATCGCTAAAAAAGCATGATGAAAAAGACGAAAACAAAACTTTATCGTCTAAATGTTTATGTTATTATTAAGAGGAAAGATCAAAGTATTTTTGGAGTATTTTTTTTTAAATTTTAATCATTCCTAGCACGTCTAAAATCTTCGTTAAAAATCTTGCTTTTTTTAGTCAACAAAATTAACAGATAATCAATCATGTCAACCATTTTTTTCCATTTTATAAAAAAAATGAAAATTTCAGTTTTAAATTCTTTTAAAAATCAATTATAATTTTTTCAAAACTTATTTTAAGAAAATCAGAAATTATAATGTTTATTTAAAATATTTTGAAACAAGCTTAACTTATATTCTGCGCCGAAAAGATGTTTGAAAATAAAACAAAGCAGGTCATAACATTTCGCGTCACTTGACAGGTGACGAAAGGCAATTTCAGGACGTATTGACAGCTTACGTGAGGATAATTTATTCTACGGAAGGAGAGAAGTGAAATTATTTAGATTTAAGTGAACAAATTATATACCTCGTTATTTTTAAGGAAAACTTTCAGCGCTCTAATATTTTTATTATTTTTTGTACTTAGCTTTCACCTTTACGTTTACGATGCTTTATGGAAAATATATTATAAAGAAATTAAAATAAGACTGTTGAAAGTGAGATTAAATTTCATAAGAAAGGTATCGAATTAATTTATAGGTACCTCTCTTATGAAATTTTATCAGAAGTGTACATAAAATACAAATTTAAATTTCATAAGATGATACTGATACTTGTAGGTACTCTTCTCAGTTGAAACTGAAAAATCAAATTAACTTCTCCACACGTGTTTCGCAAAAATAAAGGCCATAACAGCAGAGAATAATGCTTAACTCAAATAACGCAACTTAATTTTATTCTTGCTGGTCTTCCGTACTTTATAATTACAGCCGTATTATAAGCACAAAATTACATTTCTTAATTACTGCGGGTCTTCTGATTGGTCACAACGATACAATTTACAACGCGCTAAAAAAAGATATATCTCAAAAAGACATTTACGAAACTGAATGCGGCTTTTAACTAATTTTATATTTTAACAACTTAAATGTAAAAATCTATTATAGATTTGATTTGCAGCCGTATTATTTACACAAATTATATTTTTTTATATACTGGTGTTCGTTAGTCTGTAAGAAGCTTTGGAAATTATAATCTGTAAATATATATTTACTTAATAACAACATTCATTAAATTGTACAAACTTTTCCCTAATTTTAGAAGCATTAACAACATTTAATGTAAAAATAATAAAATAATTGTTTTAAAAATTCATTTTTCATCGAAATATCTTTTTGCTTTCAGACAATATTGTCCATGTTCATTAAAATAAATAAAAGCAATTAAGAGCTTTTGAAATTAAATAATATTTTTGTTTTATTGAGTTTTGTATGTCACAATTCAGAGATGATTTTCAGGTAGGGGTGGTCCAACTAAAAAAATATAAAAAAATGCGTGATTTGGTTTCCTCAAAGCCTTGTGCTTTTAACTAATATAATCACTAATCTGCCCAAAATTGAAATTATAGAGTTTTCGTACAATTAGTTAGCGGGGGGGGGGGTAATACATATGAAAAAATATTTTTGCCATGACTTTAAAAAAGGAAAACATATTTATAATAAGTTCCATCATTTGTGAATAGTTTCCGAAAGTTTCATTAAAATCCGACAATTATTTTTATTTTTGCAAAATTTTCAAAATTAATGCCTGTCATCCAGAAAAAAACGCGGTAAAATTTTATGTTACTTAGTAGTTCCGCTGGACACGAAGAGAAACAAAATTTAGAATGTTCTAAAACGAGGGAAAATTTTTTAAAAATAATTAAAAAATACTTTGTTCTTTCCTCTTAATAATAACATATGCATTTAGACGCTAAAATTTTGTTTTCGTCAAGTTTGGCGTCTTTTAGATGATGCTATGCTCATTTTTTTAGCGATCTCACGGAGGTACCTAAGTAGACATCTCCGTTTTTTAACAGTGTAATTGTTACCTACCGACCTCGGTTTAAAGATGTGCCCATCGGTCCAGAAACACACAAGCGCACGCGCGCGCGCACACACACACACACACATATACATATATATATATATATAAATATATGGTGACTGTCAGTTTCACTCTTTAGCGTAACCATCAGAGATTGCATTGAACCGTGAGACTGGCAGTCATCATGCTATGTTGATTCCTATGTGTACATTGTCTAGAACTAAATGCTCTGTCTCCTACATTAAGCATTCTTACTTTTTCAATATAGTAAATTTTAAACTACATCTATCTCACATGCACACCTTTTTCATAGAAAGACCGTTGTAAAAGTATAAATAAATGGAATTAATCGTACACAAATGTTTTACAGTTATTATTAGTGTTCATATTCTCAAGATCATATTTTCGAGTTCCTCACGTAGTTATAACGTTATCGCGTACGTAGAAACCATACCCTGATTGCTTTCTAAACAGACGACAAGTGTGTAGTGGAACTAATGTTAAAACGATTAACATGAGTGCTACAAAATAGAGAAGTTTTTATTTTCTTTAAATTAATCGTTCGTGTTTTGTTTTTCGTTAAAGTCTCTGAGAGTCACAGAGAAATATCAGTAGCCGCGTGGCGTTAAAAGCATTATCGCCAAATTGGGAATTGTAATTTGATACTGTTCATTCAGCGGTCAAAGGAGCGGGCTTGCGGTGAGAGACAGTCATATTTCATCCCATTATTATTTAAATGTTCTGATGGGATCACGCACACGCGCGTTAGCTCCACAAATTTCTTATGAAGCGACCGCATATTTTTTGTACACCCGATTGGTCAAAAAATGCGATCGAGTATTTTATTTTTTTAGAAAAAGTACATAGGCGTTTTTTATATATTAAAAATTGTGCCAAAGTTGATCAGATTTTTCTCGAACTTGACAGGAATTGCATCATTTCCTATAAGTGTATAAATCATAAACGAGAATGGTATAGGCCGCCTAAGTGAAGAGTTTCGACCTCCTCCTGTTGGCGTTGTTGCATTGTGAAACAGATTCAAAGGGTAAAGTAAAGTCTGATTGAAAACAGTAAAGATTGCTTCTAAAAAACATTGAACGGTCGAGATTCGTCAATACTTTTGACGACAACTAAACACTATTTTACTATTTTGTACTTTAAGTAATAGTTTTATATACCATATTTTATAAAGTTAAGTAAGATATCTCTATGTTAGTTAAGACGTTTGCTCCTTTTTAGATATTGTCACGATATGTCTGGTTATCCATCAAGGAACAATACTCTGAGTGAGGCAGTTATATGCATATGAAATTGGATCTCAATGTGTCTGATAATAAATGAAACATGTACAAACTAAAACAAATGCATATAGTGGACCAGAGACGTATTCTGTTTGGTGTTTTTTCGAAATTGAATTAATTTGTCAAACACTGGTAGTTTGACATTTGCATTTAAATAATAAGAATTTACTTATAATGCTCAAATTACTCAGTTCGCAGCTATTTTGTTTTTTCGACGGCAAATAAGGTGTTTCCTTTAGAAAGCATTGATTATACTTTCCGAATCTAGTCATGGAGTTGGTTAACCGGTGGCAGCAAGAAGCTATTTGTTGACACTGACTACACCCGAATCAGCAACTACGTTCGATGCTTCGGAAAAATGCCTCTGTATGTCGTTATTGTTACTTCCCTGCATTTTTCATTGCCTTTTCTTATCCATTTTCCAGTATAATTCTTTTTTCAGGTCTAAAGTGGATACAACAATTGATCTTATGTAATGAATTTCAATAGCTGACGTTAACTTTTGTAATTAAGAGTGAAAGCTTTGGAGAGAAAACCTATTTATCTGACAAGGACATGTTGCATACTATCTCCACCTATTTGGTCCATGACAAGTGAATTCATCCTAATGTACAATTTTGGGTACACATACATCTCATCTACAATTATACTGCGGGATGTCACAAAAATAAACAGGGGTGGTAATTAAGATGTTAAAGGTGGGGAGAGTGAAACAGATATTATGCTTTAAAGATTCCTAGTTCTCTTTTTCACCCGATCATCTCATAAAATTAATACTTTTTAGATCTATTATTCTGCTGTATGTATTCTACTGTTTTTCGTTTTGATTTTAAATAAACTATTTTTTTCACTTGTACATATTTTCTAGAATTAAACCTAGAGGACTTTTTCGCATATAAATGTTCTAAAGTTTAATTTTCAATTTTTTAATAGTTTCGTAAAAGATGAAAATAAAATTTTATAATTTATTTTGAAAATTGATGGTAGTAATGATTTTAGACAAATGCTACAGCTCATCACAGTAGCATTGTTATAGACTGGGGCCAAGAATACAAATTTAGAACTCTTCAGTTATCAGTTCCACTAAAACAAAACTTAAGTAGGGATGACCACACCACCTCTACTCCGCCAGCGCCGTAGCTCTACATAAGAGTCTTCACGGATGTTTCCACTTCAAGAACGGAAATGCAAATATCAAAAACTAGTCTTTACGCAAGGAGATACACGCATGAGATATAAAAATAATTCATTTTGAAAATATTATTAACAATCCTGAACCAATCAGAAATTTAAAAAGATTACTTTCAAGTCGGCCCATTGCAGCAATCATTAATCAAAAGAACCAGAACTTTTGATTCATACACAGCCAACTTCACACATACTTCACATACACTGCCATAACTTTGTTTTACCCACAAAATCTAATTGCTGTGTAACCTACCAAAAACATTCGTTAACTTTCATGTAGAACTCAGATCGCTTTTATCTTTCTCCCTCTATTTCACTAAATTTCATAAAAGACGAGGTGGTGGGGGGGGAGAAAAAATGAAATAATAACTTTTTCTTCGTGGAACATGAGTCACTTGTGAATATTGACGCTCTTTTTAAAAAATAAAACATTCACCACCTTGGCAAATAAACATTATTTTACTTTTCTAAATAGTAAAAGTAAATGTTTTATTTTTGTGTCGAACATGCATTTTTATTTTTATGTGGAAATATCGATGACATTAAATGCTTTCCTTATTACATTTTAATAATATCATACTTTAATCAAAGTACACACATAAAGAAAAAAAATCAAATACGATATCTCTACAATACAGCCACTGTCCGTGTAGGTTTCTCTCAAAGTGGGTACTCACTCTTCTTCATCGTGAAGTAAAGTTGCTCTATTATTAGAGATCTTATCTGCTTTATCGCGCTCCGATGATCTATCAGGGATCGCGCGCACGCACACACACACACACACACATACACACACACACATATCACATTGAACCAAGAACTTTCCGTCACCATTCAATTCTTATCTTTTTCGCTAATGATAAAAAGAATGTTTTCTTTTTTGGTTCGGAACAAAATATTTCTTCTAAAGTATTATAGAAATTCTTCTATAAAATATTATCGCTATGTTTGCTGAATAAAACCGAAGACATATTTTTTTTATATAGAAAGATATGTTTGTTTATTTTTATTTATTTATTTATTTTTGGCCACATAAATTTGTTTGGAATTGACAATTATTACTATTATCATCATTCCTCATCATCATTCACACTACCTACCAAGTCTGTGCTAAGGCCTAAGGCAGATAGTGAAGTGATATGTTGTTATGGCTACATATCATGATTTGTTTTTCTAACTCCCATAACATGACTAGCGTTTTTTAATATATTCAATAATTCGCTGAAAAAACTGCATAGCATGATGAAAAAAGGCCCCAAACTTAATAAAAACTAAGTTTTATCGCTAAAAGGTTTATGTTATTATTAAGAGGAAAGACTAAAGTATTTTTTTATTATTTAAAAAAAATTTTTAATCCTCTCTTGCATGCTCGAAATTTTGGTTAAATATCTTGTTTTTTTTTACGTCACCGGTCACGTAATATTTAGCATTAGTTTTTTTTTAGCGCTTTTTCGGTTGAAAAATACATCAACTTGGAAATTCTTGCCAAAATCAAATAATTGTCGGATATTAATGAAACTTTCAGAACTTATTCAAAAATGAATGAAATTATTTTCGAAATGTTTGTTTTTTAGAAAGTCATGGTATTTTTTTTTACATCTGTTATCACCCCTCTTACTTAATTTTATAAAAACTAAAAAATTCGACTAATTTTGTAATTATTTTAATTAAATGCAGAAGACATTGAAGAATATAAATCATCGAATTTTTTCAATTTTTTTTTTTTGTAAATCGAGAAGCGTTTCTACCCAAAGTTTAACTCTGTATTTCAAAATACATAAAATCAAATAAAACTAAGACATTATTTAATTAGAAACGCTTTTAATGCTTTTTATGAATAATATATATTAAAGATATTATGGCCTGAAGCCAAAATAGTTTTACAGTGAAAAATGAATTTTTAAAAGAACTGTTTTCTTTTTTTTCAATTTTAACTACAATATGTGATAAAGTTGTTAAATATTTTAAAATTAAGTTTGAATATGTGTCTTTTTGAAAATGATCTTATTAAAAAGATTTGTTTTTACAGATCTTAAATTTGAAATCTGCGAAGCATTAGAATTTTTAAAATAATTTTTTAATATTCCAAAAAATGTATTAAAAACGTTTTCGGCAAAACTACGGAGGTACAATTCAGAAATAATGTCACCTGTTTTAAGAGTTTTTCCCCTGATAGCGAGGATCCGGTCTCATAAATTGCATTGTTTTCAAAATATTTAATTTTCTTTTTTACATATTTTACTAAATATTTTCTTTTCATTTTTTAAATATTATCATTTTTTTCTTTTTTCAGTTGAAGACATACTGCAATTATTATTTTTTTCTTTTTTAGATTCAATTTTAGGGACGGAAACAGCGCAGGCTTTGGACATATCTTCGTTAAAAAAAAATCAATAAAATATTAGTCTTTTGAAAGTATTTAATTTTTAAGAATTACTTTATAGTTAGATAAGCTGGTTCACTTAAAATTCGAAAAAACTGTCACTTCTGTGCTTCCGTCCGATAAATTGCCCTGTGGATACATTGATGTAAATGTCAATTCATACCTCTAAAACCAACCACCGCAATTAGACATGCTTCTCTTATTTACAACTGAATTTTTTCTGCTAAAAAATTAAGTAGTGTTTGTTTCCAATTACATTATGTAAATTTTCTAATTTTCCTAAAATAACTTTTCAAAAAAATATAATTGAATTTTACAAGATTTTTAAACGGATAATTTCACATATGTTTAGAAAGTTGTCAAAAATGGCTAACATCAACTTCAATTTTGCTGACTAAAAAAAAATTAATTAAAATTTTTGATGTGCTAAGAAGGATTAAAAATTTTTTTTAAATAATCAAAAAGTACTTTGGTCTTGCCTCTTAATAATAACATAAAAATTTAGACGTTAAAAAATTGGGGGGGCTTTTTTTCATCAGGGTTGCGCTTTTTTGCAAAATAATGAATATACCTACGTTACATGGACAAAGTTCTTAGTGTGTGGGCTGTATTTATCAAGGCAATTATTATTATTATTATTATTATTATTATTATTATTATTATTATTATTATTATTATTATTATTATTATTTGTACATGCCATGTTTCCTGCTTTGTATCTTGTAAAGCCAGATCCAAACTATGGTCTTTAGGCTCTATAGTTGAATTGCCAATTAATTTACTAAGAATATATGGCATATTCTTAGTAGGACGATCTTCTGGGCAACTTGTATGTTGATGTTACCTGGGACACTATTAGTAAAATTGTCCATTCCTTTCCTCACGATTACTATTGGTACAGTCTCAGTCTTCATTCCCCACATCCTGTTAATCTCGATCTCTAGGTCCTTGTACTTGGACAATTTCCAATAATTTTCATGGGAGCATTTCATTCAATTGGTACTGCAATGTCAATAAGCATACACTTCCTGAATTTCTTGTTTTTATGATAATATCCTATCTGTTGGCTTTTATTCCCCTATCAGTTTGAATTAGCATGTCCCAGAGGATAGTTACATTGCTATTTTGGGTAACTGTGTCTGACTCAGTGGTTTCGATTTTGTGCTTCTTGCATATCTTCCATATGTTACTACTGTTATGAAATAAAATAAGACATATCTCGGCTGATTTGCAGGCAAATAAACTAACATACTCAAGAGCGAGAGTCGGATGTGAACGGGACAAGGCCCCGTCACAAAATGACCATTATCGTCGTTTACGCATAGGTCCGACGCACGAGTTCCGGTCGAAAAATAAAATAATATTTCAAAGTGCTTCTATTTTTCGACCAATAAAAATGTTTCCCTCCTAATTATACTCGCGTCATTTTTCGAACCCGTTAAGCCATAAAAAACGCCATAAAAAGGGTCACACGGGGAAGTACAAAACAGACAACGGGAGGCCGGGGGAGAGATCTGTCACGGTCAGTCTGAACAGTCAGCAGGAGGAATGCCACGCCAACCAGTGGGAACTACTATGAGAGATCAACCCGGATCGGCAGCCGCCTTATGAACTATACCACAAGGTAGCTGTCACAAAACCACACGTTCCTATTGAAATAAATCACGTAAATCTATTTCTGCTGTTGTCGTATTTCTGTCTTTCAACCATACGCTTGTCTATAACACTGGTGTCAGAAGCGTACAGCAAGAGAAATATGGACGACTACACGAGCTTCACCCGAGCCGAACTATTTAGTCTCATCAAGGAACAGAAAACACTACTATTCAACTTGAAGACGGGACCAACACAGCCTTCCGAAGCCACGATTTAAGAAATTCAAGCCGACAGAAACTACATGCTGACTGCCCTAAAATCAACTACTTTAACAACTCCCACCGCTCAAACGGTGATTACAGCTTAATGATGCGCCAACAAACTATACGCGACATATTGAAGCTAGAGAGAACTTTTCACCCTGGACACGACGTGAACTGATTCATCACGGCTCTAAACAAAGCATACACTATCCACGTCACGCCAGAACTCAGCACCCATCCCAGCCTGGAATGCGAACTCGTCAAGTCTGCTACAGATTTACTGGACCAAAGTATCTTTCAGCAGATGGTTGACTCAAAAAAAGACATATCCACCTTCGAACAACTGAAGGAATACTTATTAGCAGACCACGGAAGCCAGATGACTAAATTCCAAGCCTGGGATCTGGAACGGCGAGACGGCGAAAAATTAACAGACTTCGCGGGTCGACTCGAAAACACCCTTAGAGAGGCAGCCGTCCACATAAAAAACAAATGCCAATAAGAACACGAGGACAACTTCCCACACGCTTCAGAGACTTTATCATGAATTAATCACCCAGATATACACGAATAACGCTCACTGTAAATCAGACCAAGATCTGGGGGAGCCTTGTTATGAAATAAAATAAGACATATCTCGGCTGATTTGCAGGCAAATAAACTAACATACTCAAGAGCGAGAGTCGGATGTGAACGGGACAAGGCCCCGTCACAAAATGACCATTATCGTCGTTTACGCATAGGCCCGACGCACGAGATCCGGTCATTAAATAAAATAATATTTCAAAGTGCTTCTATTTTTCGACCAATAAAAATGCCCCCCTCCTAATTATACTCGCGTCGTTTTTCGAGCCCGTTAAGCCATAAAAAGGGTCACACGGGGAAGTACAAAACAGTCAACGGGAGGCCGGGGAAGAGATCTGTCACGGTCAGTCTGAGCAGTCAGCAACAGTCAGCAGGAGGAACGCTATGCCAACCAGTGGGAACTACTATGAGAGATCAACCCGGATCGGCAGCCGCCTTATGAACTATATCACAAGGTAGCTGTCCCAAATCCACACGTTCCTATTGAAATAAATCACGTAAATCTATTTCTGCTGTTGTCATATTTCTGTCTTGCAACCATACGCTTGTCTATAACACTACCTTGTTATATCTGTTGCTATATTCATTTTTTGCTAGTTTTATCATCACCATTATTATTAGTAGTAGTAGTAGTAGTAGTAGTAGTAGTAGTAGTAGTAGTAGTAGTAGTAGCAGCAGCAGTAGTAGTTGTAGTAGTAATAATAATAATTTCTTCGTATTGTGTGAGCTGTACTTGTGAATACAATGTTTTGTATTTCTTTAAGGCATTACCTACCAGGAATCCCTTCAATGAGTCTATCGGAATCTTTTCCAAACAATCCGGGTGCAACTACAACTGGAATTACTGTTCTCCTTATGTCCCACATTTTTTTAGATTTCCACTTCAATATCCTTGTATTTTGATTTTTTTTTTGAAAATCGTCAAAGATACATTACAATCTGCAGTCTCAAGAAGAGCAAGGCCGATTGAACCTTATTGCATATTGTCCAATTGTTGCTGGTTCAGTCTTCAAGGTTCCAAAAACGTAGCCTCACTACCTCAATTAATTCTAATTATTTTTTACAAATTTTCGCGCCTTTAATAAATGCACATAATCTCTATATGTTATGATCACAGTTTTATCGAAAGATTCATTGCTTTGAAGTGTTATAAAAGACGAAAAACCAAGAATAAATATTATCAGTGACAAGTTTCGTCTTCAAAATTATCAAAATATTCCACTTGTAGCCAATTGACTAAATATCTACTTATTCAACTTGAAGTTGTTCTAAATTATCACTCAGTAGTTATTTGTCACCATATAACTCACTGCTTCTACGGAGCTGTCATTTCGATACATTTTCATAAGAGAGTAAATCTTCTCAATGATTTCATATTCCACTTGTTGCCTCCTTTGATTTTCCAGTTTTAGGCACATTAAACAAATTTATTTCTACTGCTTTCAGCTAAAGTATAATCATATTTTATTTTGAATTGCTAATAGAAAATAATATGAAAATGCATATAAAGTAATAAATAATTTCTCGAAAAGCTTATGAAGCGAATAAGGTGATTTTCGTAAAGTTTAACTAGTTGTAGTAAAGCAATGTTTATTTCATATTACGAACGCTACTTGACAGTGGATTTTGAAAACGCTGAAAAGATACAAAACCTTTAATATTTTGCTTCATTTACTTTTTTCCGCGTAAATAACAATATCCTTCATTTACATTTTCAACCATTTTGAATTTGCCAAGAGATACCGACAGCTTTTTCACTTATCAATTTTCACATCTTAAGAATTGTTTTTATAACGTAACATTCTAACAATTAACATTTCGGTTCATTTTCTATGTAAAAATAAAACGAATGCCGAAAAAATATAGATTATAATGATAATAATTTTATGATTCCTACTGGCAAAATTAGTCGTTGAATACAGAAATATATCTTTAAGCATTTAAATTATTTTCACATCTTAGCGTTATGAATATTAGATGAGTAAACTATCAGGGATTCCGGGGAAAATAACTTTAAATGTAACAATATAAGGAAACTCTTACACAATGTAGCATGAAAAACACCATTTATACATTAAAAAGTAGCTGTTAACGAAAAGAAATATTTAGATGCCCAAAACAAACGCTTCTCCCACACCGAAAAGGGAATCTAATCCTAAAACGACCAACATAAAGTTGGTCATAGGAAAAGCATGAAGAAGTCAGGTTGAGACCAGCGATCTTAAGTGTTTGTCTTTGTGCCTTGTTGATGGTCATAGCAGAACCTCACTTGTAACTGAAGTCACTATATTTGAAAGGACGAATTTACTAAAATTATCATGAACCTTAGAATGAAAACATCCCCCTTTTGGTCTCTTAGTTTCCTTACTAACATTTTATGTTAGTAAGGAAACTAAGAGATCAATCGCTTAGTTGTGAAGCTACTTCACAACTAAGCGATTTCCTTACACAACTTTAGAGGATCACAATTTTTAAGAAGCCTGATGGACTTCCTGACTTTAGTAGAATCCTGTAGGAATGAACACAAGACATCTTAAAAGAGTTGTGGAATTGTGTCAGTTGACTTGTACAGACGAAATTCCACATGAATCTGTTGCAACAGCTCTGAGTTTATTTCTTCCATTGTAACATTCGTTGGAACAGAAAATGCTTCACTGACTGTTTTTTGGACATCTTTAACATTTTAAATAGCTGTAAAATCAAGTTGAATCCTAAAAAATAGAAGTTTTATGTGAAATTGTTTTACAGGATTGCACAATGTTTTACAAAAAAAGAGAAAAGATCAAGAATTTTTACCCCTTTAAATTATTTCATTTAGCTGAAAGAACGTTATTTTAATCCAAAATCGATATCTGGTAACCTCCAACGAACTTGAAGTTCAGCAATACCTGTTCTATATTTTTCTGTCCAAATTACCTTCATGTAACAATTTAACTCCAAGAATTTAATTGTTTGGCTGCAAATACAGATATAATGAACGAATTCTACCTCCAATAATCCCTGATGACCTTGGAAATCGAATTTGAAATTATTAGCCTACTATTTTCATTTAACTGGAAATACATGGTGAATAAAAAGTAAAATAGAACTATTTGAATATGTGCGGGTGGTGTAGCGGTTATCGGCGGTTAAGTGGAATTGATAAGCCGAGTTCAAATTTTGGCAGTGTCTGTTCACTTTCGCACCAATGTTCTTAGGAAATGTATGAATTTGTCTCTTTCCCTCACCCTATGGGTCAAATAGCAGGGTAGATTAAGCTCATTAGGCTCGTATGCGTTCTTCAATAAACGGGTCATATTCTAGATTGTTTAAAGTCGAACTGAATTTTCTAAATCTTTCAATTCCTACAATAACTATAGACATAATCTTCATCTTATTGCATAATTGTTGTAACTGTTGAGCAAGTACTTAATATTTCTGTTTTTCGCTTTCTTCTATCGCCTGTTGAAATGACCATATTTTTGAGATTTTCTCTATAAGCACGAATAGTGTGGTCCCTGTGAATCTCTGTTACAGAAACGTTTGATTTTGCTCTTCACACTTTACCTAAACAACTTTTGAACATAGTCGCTGATTAACTTTTCTTTAAAATTCTTGACTCGCTCTCTCTCTCTCTCTCTCTCTCTCTCTCTCTCTCTCTCTCTCTCTCTCTCTCTCTCTTTTAGTCGATTACATGAAGTAGGTTACAAAACACTGCGCAATGCTCTAAAGTGAAAATAAAAGACATTTTTAACATGAAATATAGAATTTTTAAACTTCTAAATATACTCACTACTGTAATGGTATATAGACTTTTTAAGTTCCTAAATATACTTATTACCTATAATTGCTATGTTCGGTATTTGTTACATTTACTTAAGTGTATATTTATTAAAATACCAGTCCGTTGTCATGCACATGTAGTTATATATACAATGTATTTCGAAATATAAAAAAGAAGTGATAAATTGATTAGATAACGAAAAAGAGTAAAAACGTAAAAATGTAAAACAAAAAGAAAACAATAAATAAACAACTCATTTATATAATAAGGAAAAAAGAAATGAAACACTTCCATACGTATTGCTTGACACATGTTCAAAATTATTAACCAGATTGTAGGACAAAAATAGACTGACGACATTATAACTTTGTCAAAACTGGTTAAGGTCAGAGTTTTTTTCCCATCAAAAAGCCGTTCTAGCTGCCCATGTTATGGAAATTTGAAGGGTTGAGAAGCTGATTTTTAGATCGTTTGAATCTTGTTTTTGTAATTCAAATATCTTCGAAGTTTTCTGTTAATTTTTTTTTTTTTCAGTTTTTTAAGCTCGGCTGTGGAAAATCATCCGTTTTTATTTTTGTAAGTTAGCTTAAAAGTCGTCCTTCAGGATCTAGCCTTGAACCTACGCTGTTACTAATTTTCCTTCTAATTTTATATATATATATATATATATATATATATATATATATATATATATATATATATATATATATATATATCAGTATGAAGGCAGAAATGAATACGACATGCAATCTAAACTGATCATCAGCGGTCTAATGACTGCTTAAGACTTAAATCTGCCAGTCACTTTGTATTCCACCAAATAAATCGACTCCCAGTGCCAGTAGGCTGAGATGTTGTAGGTAAGCTGCCTTAGATTTCAACACAATTTTCTTCGTTATGGGTTATCGCCGGTAAATAAAAAAACTTATTTTTCTGTGTCGTGCAAGAAGAAAACACATTTTAAAACGCTGATCGATCTTCTTTTCTGTAAGTTAATTCTCATCTTTTCTTAAGGCTTGTTAACGACTTACCACTATTGACTGACTGCACAAGCAAAATAAATAAATTAATTAATTAAATAAATCTATCTACATTAACATCAAAAATACTTCACATATTTCAATAAAATGGTGCATGTATATTTGCATCAATCATGCAGATATGACTGACGAAAGTAAACGTTTCCACTGTTGTCTGTTTTTTAAGAGATTTAAAGAAAAATCAAATCAGCCGCTGAAAGAGAGGAGGAGGGAGAGAGAGCAAGATTTGGAAGTAAGATTTTTGAAAGTAACGTAAAGAGAAATTGCATTAGAAAATTGCTCGGAAAGATTTCTGAAAGAATCCTAAAAATTTGAAGTTATGAGTCAACAACTTAAGAGAAAAATATTATTAACTGTGCTTGTTTATTACACGGCCATTGGAATAAAAGAAGTGTGCCGTTGTTTTAGATTACAAAGTTAATTTCCATGTTTGTTAAATTGATTCAACTTTGTCGCATCAGTATATAGACAATCTCACTAAACAATCTCACTAAACAATGTGCTTTTATCAATCAGAACAATTTTCATAACGTAGTCATTTCATAATGAATAAATTAACAATGATTTTTGGGAGAGTCACAACTTACGTCTCTACAAGTTCGGTTAAGGAATTTTTGTAATAAAGTTCACTCAAATCAAGGCTCTAGAGCCACTCAACGTAGAGGGTTACTGCTAAAATGCTTCTGATGAATAAAGTGTGGTATGAGTGAAAGAGGAAAGGGCATGAATGGAGATTATGAAGATTTTAAAAAAACTTTTGGTAGTTTTATATTCAGTCATGGTTAACTTTTGATGTTTAAGTATTTTTCTGTAATTACTCCGGCAGATAATGAAGTTACAAGATAATTATATGCTCAGTCACTGTCAAACCATTATGGTATGCTTGCAGACAAAAGTTGTTTTTTTATAATTTCCCGCCAAATAACGCTATAAAGCCACTAAGACATAAAGGGCTACTGAAAATGAAAGAATCCGAGAAAACGTTATTGGGGAGAAAGGACAATAAAGGAACAGATAAAAACAGAAAATGTCAATTGACGCTGCATTCAATTATTGAAGATTATAGTTGATAGGGAAACTAGAAGAGAGTTCCACAGGTAAGAAGCGATTTCTATAGAAAAATACTTTAGTTTCTTTCTTGTATTTTGCAACAGTAATCAAAGTTTATCTATCTGTAAGTTTGACCTTCAATTACAGTCTTTACTTTGTAACTTTATATCATACTGAGTAAGTATTTGTAAGCTTTTTATGGGGAGAGTACACTTACTGGTGCTGACAGTATTAAAAAGTATTTATTTTTATTTTTATCCCCTGAAGAATCCAATGAAACATGCCATACACAAAATGTGAAACATAGAAACAGTGATTTTATATATTGCTTTCAAAAAATGTTCAAATAAAGTTTTGTTTTACGCTTCCAGAGTTCCTGAATTTTATAGTCGCAGGAAAATATATTTAACTTTAAGTCAACGTAGAGCGATTTATTTTAATTACATTTCAATTTTGATGAGAAAACTCTTTCAACTACAACTCTACTCAGAATGAACGCTCTACAAGAAATTAAAACATTTTTCACAGCATTATGATTAATTTCTGTTCTGCTTCGCTTACTTAAATCTCCTTTCTGCTCCAACGGGTTTAAACAACAACAGTAACAACAAATCTTTCTTTCTCTTTTGTTTTCTTGCTCATTTGGAATTTGAAAAAGTTCAATGACTCACTTTTAAAACAAATAGCAACAGTAACTTGTCATAAGTCAGTATTGGATATCTTATAAATTTCAAGAATATTTACAAAAGTTTTTAAATAAAATTATTTTTATAAACATTTATGAGAAATATTTGGACAATGTCCAAATACAATATGCACACAGTTTTCCTTTAGAAAAAATTGTCAAACTCAGATGAAACGCTTTTAGTTTTCATAATTTGTTCTCAGTATTCCGATAAAAGACAAAATGTAAAAAGTATCCATTCTTTTATTTTTATTATTATTTCCTCTTTTATTTCTGATAGAGAATATATTCGTTGCTTATGAAAATTTTCATTCAACAAAGTTTCTCAGTTTCCTCCGCCCATTTTAGGTGTTTTGACAGTGAGGCGAAAACTTATTGACCAATCGGAAGTGTGTATTATTTAATAATGGTAAACATTTGATAACCAACAAACTTTTTTGACATGATTAGCCCTTTTTCCTTATATTTAAATTTCACTATTTTATGATTTATTCTTTATTAAAAAGGATCCTCATGTCATAAAAAGTAAGATATGCCTTGAAAAATTAAATCTTTTTTTGTAGAAGTATGTCCCATTAAATTAAAACTAAAGCAGATGAAAAAAGTGAAAATAAAGATGCTGAAAGCTAATATAACCCATGCAAGCATATAACTTCATGTGCTTTAAAAACCCATGTTCTGTTGTCACGAGATACGATATTCAATACTTTTTAGAAGCACTTCCTTAACTTAGAAATCATGTTCAAAATTTTGTGATTTATCATCAGTTATCCATAAAGATTTTAGTAAAAATAATAAGATTTTTAAATTAATTCTTGTAGCTTCTGTTTGTTAAAACATGCGTTTTTCGCCTGTCCCAACGAAATAATGAGTGTTCTTTCACGATACATTCATCTTATGTCTCTTACGTTTCTCCTTTCCCTCTCCGAGGCAGAGTTGTTTACTCACACCCACACTCACATATTGAGACAGGTCTGTCTGCCAATAACAGTCACATCTTTCTAGACACACGAAGGAACTACGATTGCAGTTGAAATTTAGACTCAATCGATCGGTGAAAATGGGAGAAGAAACAGTGAAATTAAAGAAAAATGTGGGACTCTTGTCGGGAATTACACTTATTGTTGGCACAATGATAGGTAAGTAAATGATTGTATGTAACTGTCGTCCACCGAGTTCAATGTCATGTTGGGATACGACCAGTTAATACATTTTACACGAATTCATATCTAAGAATAATTTATTTTTATTTTTATTATTATTATTATTAAAATATTTGTTATCTTGATTTTTCTTTCAACATTTTGGAGAAACAAACGTTGTTAATGAATCTTGATATTGGTTAATTTCATAATTAATAATTGATAGGCCGCAATCACATACACCCACTCTTAGTCTTCTTACTTAAATCATACAAAAAACATATACATTCCGAGACGTGTGTTACAGAGCGTTTATAACAAAAAACACTTTGACTTGGTGTATTTAAATGAAAAACACAGAAAAATAAGATTAGTTTGAATACAACGGGTATTTTTAAAATCTTATCACGTCTGTTCTTGTTCTAAGTGTAAGTTTAAACTCGAATAAGAAATTTCTAAAATCTAATGACACTTGTTTTTCATAGTCTGTTTTCTATTTACCTGAAATGAGTTAACAATAAAATCACAAAAGGTGGCTGTAGGGGCTAACAACAATAAAAATTGCCGTTCGTGGTTTGGTTGGATTAATGTGTTTCTTAATACCGAAATAATCAGTTTTTCTTTCTTTCATTTACGAATGATTGCATGTGCGCTTGAATGAACTGATAATTTCTAATCAAAGAAAGTCAGAATTTGACTTGAATTTTTTTTTTTCACCACCACAATTTTTATAAAAATATCTTTTCGGCATTGTGAACCAATGATTTTCTACAAAAACAATTTAATGAATTTCAGTTTCAAAATTTTTCAGTTTTTTTAAACATTTTTTTCAAATCGGTAGAAAAGGTAAAAAGTGTTAAATAATGAAATTGAAAATTTTATTTTTAAAACGAATACATGAAAAAGGACTAGTTAGTATGTTAGTTGTAGCTTTATTTAAAAACAAAACTATGAAATTGGTATGAAAATTCACATAAATTAAATATTTAAAAAAGCGCTGAAGAGCTATTAACAGCAGCAGCAACAACAATTACTTGAATTTGATTCATGTTTGTTTGGATATTCCTTAATTATTTTAAGCTAACATCAATTATTTTAAAAGCTGAGTTTTGTACACAGAAATTTAAATATCTACCGAAAATTCTGTTTTTCACGCGTAATGATCGACGCACAAAAATACTTTGATAAACCTTTATTGCAACTGGGGAGGAATATGAATTTTAGATGCTTTTCAAATTTAAATTAGGTTGCAAAAATATAAAAACTTTCAAAGCAAATAGTCAAAACTCAAAATTAAATGTAATCACAATGGAAGTCATGATTTTCATGCTATTTTATGAGAGGAATGATGCAATCAACTTGGACGTACATCTGGTTCTGTGAAAGCAAATTATTACTACTGCTGCTAAAAAAACGTTAAACAGCAATGGCTGTGTTTTTCTTTTCTTCTTCTTTGTTTTCTAAATAATGAGTGAAAAACGTTATAAGTTGAAGAAATGTATTTTAATTTTTAAATACGAGATTATGAGGCCTATCATTTGAGCTGGGAGTAGAAATAGAAAGCATTTTCAAATCAATCTAATATTTTATTAAACGAATGTATATTGTTGTTGTCCTTCCCCTTTTTCTTCTTCCTCCTCTTCTTCTTCCTCTTCTTCTTCCGCCTCTTCCTCGCCTCTACTTTCTTGAATATTGTCAGAATAGTGTTAGACTGCGTGGTACTATATTGTAAAGTTAATATTTTATTGATTGCTTAATATATTCCAAGACGAACCTTAATTAAAATACTATCTCATTGATAGTCCACTCATTTTGATGTTTTTGATTAATTTCTTTTTCAACCTTTTCCAATTCTGTGTCAGCTGTTTCTCTGTTTCTTTTAAGTTTAAAAAGATAATTTACAGCTGTTGCTTACAGTATTATACACTGGTGAAGACCATAAACCTTTTCATATTTTTTTATGGTCTTAATTGGAAGATTACGTCGGTACTCTTCCAATTGCCAATTCTTTTATTTCATTTATTTCCGCGTGTTTGAAACTTATTTCATTTTATATACCAGCTATCTTCTTTCCAATAAAAGAAAGATTTTTAAAAGTCTGGTCTTTCTTTTTAAAATCATTATTAAAAAAGAATTGATAATTGTGGATAACAAATTGTCAATTTAAAAAAAAACATTTTCTATCAAGAATGGAAACAAAATCCACTTACAAGCCGTGATCTGAGGGGATTGGAAATAAACAATAAAACTACCCCAACAAACGTCCTCAACCCCTAAAAAAAAAAAAATTAAGCTTAAGCTTCAAGGCCCCTAATCCCAGAGGGGTCCCTGAAGTAACTTTTTTAATGAGTGATTTTTTTAACAAAAAAAGTATTCGTTATTCCATTTTAGTGATAAAATCATAAGCCAAAATTAACCTTATGCTCTAATACCCATTTTATACAGCCTCAAAGTCAAAATTCTCGTGTAATTGGTTAAATTTCAAAGTTTCATGTGTGCGTGTAGGTGGGGGGTCTTGCATCGACAAACCCCAATTATATGAGCTCGTTGAGCTTGCCATCGTAGCCTACATAATCTAGAATATATACATAGCCTACATTTTGGTAGTTAGATCTGCGAATCTATTGTTGCTGGTTGCGAAGGGATCCCCATATCTGTTCAAGCTCCAGGGCACGCAAAAGATAGGTCTACCACTGACTGTTTAATACACACCTCTTTAATTTGTAGCCAGTGTAAGTAAAGAAAGATATCGAATACATTTTGTGGCTGAGCTACTCTAGCAGAAAACTAAAACACATTTATTGCTCACACAGAAATAAAAACTTAAATAGATTTACTTGTGTTAAGTATACTAACACCAAAACAAAAAATGGGGTTTTATTTAGATACCTCCAAAAAAACAAACCGATACCTAAGTTTAAAATGCATTTTAAAAAAGTTTTAATTTATTTTTAATTCCAAGTTAATAGATTAATTATTTCCAATAGACAAAGCCGAATTTACACTGATTGGAATTTTCTCATTACCAGTAAAATCTATAAATTCGTCCACAGTGACAGATTTCTCACCACAACATATAATTCACTTTATTAAAAAATCTTTCAAGAATACAGTGTACATTTTTAAACCGTTATTTGAGAAATATTAGCTGATTTAAAGTTTAATTGATCTGAATTGAACCAAATACTACTTACGAATATGAACACCTATTTTTATATATATATTTTAACTACTCAGTAATCTTAAAAATTTTAAGTATTTTAAGCATTTTAATATTTTATTGAATTTAAGGTACTTTGGCCTTATTGAAAAAAAATTAAATTTACAAACAAATTTTTAATTTATTATAAGTACCTCTTTTATTTTCTGATAATGTCCGTATTTACAAAAACCGACACCTTTACATGCACATAAAAAATTCAAAATTATTTTTAAAATACTAGGGGATCGTTGAATTGTAGTGAGCTTTTCCATTTATGATTAGTAGATACAGTTTTAATTTAATAACCATCTCACTTGACTACTACAAATTAATACAGTTTTAAAAGTTTATAATTTATTCTAATTAAAAAAATTTTTAAATTAAATAAATTCTTATAAAAATAATGAAAGGATAATGGAACAGGGCCCAGGAAGACAGAAAATGGTGATTCAAGTTGAAAAATTTTTTTTGAAGATTGTATTTATCAAGGAAGCAAGAAATGGGAAATGAGTTCCACAGGGAAGAAGTACAAGAAAATAAACTTTTCGAATAGAAGTGGCGGTTGCATCTAGCTAGTTCAACAGTAAAACAATGAGACTTAGCTGCCAATCTAGTATCACATTTGAATTCATGTAGTCGAGGAACTAAGGAAAAAAGCTCATTGGAACAAGTGCCATGAAAATATTTGTAGAAAAGACAAAGGGAAGCCACGTCATGTCGGTGACAAAGTGACTGAAGTCGAGATGCCATGTCAGGATCGATTATATTGCAGACCCTTCTTTGAATTTTGTCAAATATCTTGAGATATACAGTAGGATCACCAGACCAGATATGGCAGCAGTATTCAATGCACGGATGAATTCTAACGAGAAAGATTTTCTAGCACGACACAGTTAATCAACTTCTCTAGCAGTATACGCAGTAATTGATTCAATATCGTCGCTCCATTTCAGAAGTCGACTTTATTGAATGAACTGCTACGTCTACTGCAAGAGCCGAAATTATTTTTGTCAGTGGAAAACATGAGGCCAAGAAGGCGTATAGTGTGTTGTTCTCCTGGAGTTTAGCATCAGCCATGCTGATGACAGACAGAAAAGGTTCTCTGCGATGATTAAATGAAAGCAACTTTGTTTTGGATGCGTATAAATTTACAAGCTATTTCTTGCCTCAGTTAACCACTGATTGGCGGTCCTTTTTTAAAGAAGTTGCCAGAATTACTTTGTCGGAATTGTCGAACTTGCTACAAAACCAGGAGCAAATCGTTGTATCATCAACATATATACCTAGTTGGGAACTGATGACATCGGGGAGGTCTCGTTTTTAGCGAATTTTTGGAGGCACCTACTTTTATTTATAATTTTCCGCCTCCATATTTTACGTATCGCAACAATTAACTATTTGAGGACCAATTGCTGAACAAATTTTTATTTCCTTAAACCCCCTACCCCACCCCACCATGAAATATTCAATTAACATGACATGACATCGCATGACATTTGAAAATATATCAATAAAAATGTCTTAAATTATCCAATAATCTAATAGGAAGATTTCAACTTTCTTGAATAATTTTTCTCATCAAGCCTTTCACCAGCATAATTAATTTTTTTACCAATTCTCTGTTAATGGCCTTATTTAATTTTACATTTATAAACACACATCAACACCACATTTCAGAAGTCATTATCGATCTTTCTTCTGTTCATAATTTTCATTTCCTTTTTTCCTTAATTTCATTTGATTTTTTCTCAATATTTATAGGTTCGGATGTATATACTTATTTTAAAAAAGGCTTCTTTTTTTCCATTCCCGTTAATTATCAAATCATCCGAAAGGATCAAAAGCATAATTCTAAATAACTTGAAAGCAGACTTACGTAACTAAAATGTAATCGTAAAAAAACTGGGAAGAGTTTTAAAAAAAATGAACTATTAACTGTCATTATTTATCATTAATCTTAGAAACCCAAAATACTAAAATTGTTCCTACCAACAACTTGACATAATAAACATTCTCGTAAATTTTATTGTAGAAAGTTTTTAAAAAATGAAGAGCTAAGATTAATAAAAAAAATTTTTTTCATTGAAACTACAAAAAAAACACGATTTGATTTTCACTATTCCTTTATCATTTAATCATCATCTGTTGGTCCACTACAAACAGCGATTCACCTAGCATTTATGCCGGTCGAAGCGGTCGTAGCAACCCCCCCCCCACACACACACACCCAAAATGGCACAACTAATTCTGCATGCTACTTCATTATACTAATTCACCTAAATATCCCCGACACAACCAACTCCGTAAAACATGCCGCTCGGGACATACGCCCCCCTCCCGTATGTCTGCCAGTGACTGCAGGACAAATGCTTTGAGGGCAACCTTGACTGTGTTATTCTTTGCCATGTCATACCAGCAAATCTCTCAATTTCATCTTACCTTTTATCTCTTTCTACCTTTTTACTCCATCCCTCAATTCCTACCTCTATATTGTTGTCTTTTAATTCCTATTATTATTATTATTATTATTATTATTATTATTATTATTATTATTATTATATTCTCTTACTTGCTTCCCTGATCCATATTGATCTCTTTCTATATACAGTTTCATCTTTTTGTGCCTTTCTCAGTTTACTTTTGGTTTCATTTATTTTCATATTTCCTATCGATACATCATAAAACTAGCATTTTACATTCATTATACAGTTTATATTTTAAGCATATTACTAAAGCGTTTTACTTTTGTATTATTCTCCTTCATTCTTAAATACTTTCTACGCCATCTTTATACTTCGTTTTATTTCATTTCTGTTTGGTTTCTTTAATATTTTCCCCTCTTCTATAAGTAGATATATTCTTGGATTTCTTCCTGATCTTCATTTTCTATTTTTATAATCTTTTTAGGAACGTGACAATTGAACATTACTTTTGTTTTATTCATGTTCGGTTTTTTAAACCTATATTGAGACATTCCGTATTTAGGTCATTCAGCATTTCTAAAAATTCTTCTGATGCTTTTGTTGTCAGGAAATTGTAAATAATTAAACAAAATTTATATTCCATTTATATTTACTTTTAGTTTTACACCATTCCAGCTTATTTTCCAAAATATATTTTCAAGGTCTGCTGTAGTGTAATCCTACCCCATTGCCTCACCCCTTTTCCAGTCTTTATTTTATCTTTACATTTTTGCGTATCATATATATTCTCTATAACTTTTATATAGTTTCATAGCCAACCAACAATAAACAAAGTGGTTTGTTATTTTTTTTCTTCGATCAGTTGATCTATTGTTTGAAGATTGTCTATTGTTGAGTAGCCACTACTAAAATTTGCCTGTTTGCGTGACTGATTTTCATTTGTTAGTTTGTAAGTACCTAAGAGTAATTTCTTCATGTTCATAATAAATGTGATAGGCGATAGTTTCCAACGTCTTAATTGTCTCTAAGATTACTATTCTTATACTGAAATGTTAATGTTTTTTTTCTGTACGCAATGGTGATACAAATCCTGTGTCTCTTTTCAAATGTTTCATCTTTTAAATGTTCTGTCACTATCATAATGACGCCTGGTGCTTTTCCGCGTTTCACATTTTGAATCGCAACCCTTATTTTATCTCCTGTTACCTTAGGAACATCACTAATATCTGCTGGATAGACTGAAGGTGATATTATTATTTCTGAAGCAAATATGATATATGTTTGCATACGAATCCTTCCTTCGTTATTCTAGCAACTAATTTCTAAATATCGCTATTCATCTATGTGGGTTGCGGGTCGAATATGTTTCAGGCTCTTTCCTTTTCTAATAGCTTCTATTTTTTCAGCTTCATCTCTCTTTTATATCGTTTCATTTTTTATCAGTTTGTTTAATTCTGCATTTTCATTTTTATCTCTTTTTGTATTTACAGCTATATTTATATTTGTCATCTTTTCATTTAGTTCTATTGTTTATTTTTTACTTTTCTTATAAGGACAACAAATATTTACAATCAGCGAGAAACATTTAAAATTGCTGGGGCACATAATGAGGAAAAGGGGTTCGGATAATTTAATACTCACGGGATATTTTAAATCAATTGAAACAGAGGGAAATAACGAGTAACCTGGATTGGTGTGAATAGATGGCAAATCTGGAACAAAGAGAAATGGTAAAGAGTCAAATATTACATAGAGCTTACCAGGGACAGAAAGCTGTGGAGAGCCATGGTCACGAACGTCATGAAGGAATACGGCACATAAAAGAAAACTATTATTTCCGTTTGTTTACCTTGTTATCTCTACAGCTTTCTTAGTTATATTTAATAATTTGTTATTTATATTGTCTATCTAATTATCATTATTTTACAACGTCTGCAATCTGAAATTTGCTGATATTCTCTCTGATTCTTACGATTAGGATATTTTTTCTGAGGATTATTTTTCCTCTCGATTTTAAAATTAGATTTAACTCTACTAGCTATGGTTATTTTCTATATTAACTTTGTTTATGGCGGTTACATCTTTAACGATATCGGCTTTGATAGAAATTATGAAGTCAATTTAATTGTTTCTCCATTTAATCTTTTTCAACCTCATTCAGAGCTTCTTCGAATGTGAAAAAAATGTATTCATGATTGTTATTTTATGTATTTCTAAGAAGTTAGTAACATTTTGCCTTTCTTATTTCTCTTCCCCATTCCAGTTTTTACTACATTAGATTCTTTATCCTCCATTTTTTGATACACAAGATTCTCCTCCATTTTTTTTTTTAAATCAGCCATAAAAACACTGGTGTCATTTGTTTTCTCTTCCTCTATAATGCTACTAAAATCGTTGTAAAAACCTTCAATTTCCTCGTCAAAACTTTTTCAAAGTTGTTGCTGCATATACTTGGTTTATTTTTCAAGTGAAACTTTTGTATAATCTGATTATTACTATTTAAGGAATTCTGTCGAAACTTTCTACATTGTCCATAATATCACAATCGACTAAAAATCCTACGCCACTAAACTTGTCATTCTCCTTTTTTTAATAATAAATTAGATTGTTATTTACTTGCATCGGAAAGGGATTTTCTCCTTTCCTCAAAGTATCTTGAGTGTGGTGAACTCTTTTTAATGACATAGAAATTATAATTATTCAATAATGAATAGAATATTATTTGTTTAGTTTAACAAGGACCATTGCCATACTAGTTGTATAGACAAGAAAATGTACGAAATGTTTTTGATATTTTTAAGTAAGTACAATCCAATTACAAAAATCTTAAATATAGACGTAATTTCTGACGTACTCGTGAATTAAAGTGTATTTGCTAAACTGTACTAACTACTTAGATTTTTAGATAAGTTTTACTTTGAAAATTATAAGACTGACGAGAAAATAGCAGAAAAATGACAAAATCAAAAGAAAAACAAAAAAATCAAAAGAAAAACAAAAAACTCAAAAATATTCTCGGCTGAGAAAGAAAGACTATATTGAATCCATTACTAGGTCAGTTGCTAAGAAAGTTGCTTCATTATATCGTGTTAGAATCTGTCTTACATATCTATAAGTCTACCATTCGTCCATGCTTTGAATATTGCTGCCTCATATGATCCGGTATTCATGCTATATTTAGAGATTCTTGATAAAATCGAAAGAAAAATCGGCAATATTACTTTTTTCTGACCTGGTGTCTAATCTTCACTCACTTTCCCATCACCCTAAAATTGCTTTATGTGTTTTTATAAATATTTTCTCTATAAATATTTTCATGGTAATTCGGATGAACACTTCGGTATGTTTCCTAGACTTTATAAATTTAAGCGCAGTACTAGACTGGCGACGAGGTCTCATCAATTTACTGTTGTCGAGATGTAAGCGTAAATTCTATGTTAACAGTTTCATTTCTCGCACTTCTCAATTATCGAATTCCCTTTCGGCTCCATGTTTTCCAGTCAACTTTAATCTTGAAAAATATAAATGCAATGTCAGTCGCTATCTACTGTCTTCTTGATTACTCTTCTTTTGTTCTTGCTCCTTATTAATGTTTCTGTTCCTAATTCTTCCACGCCTAGTAACTCCTTGTGTCTTAGTGATTTTACTGTTTTGCTTGGGGTGAACTCGATTAAAACAATCTCTTTATGTCTCAGCATCTTGGCGAATCATACTTTAGAAGGGCATGCGCATCTCTTGTACCCCCGCCCCACATACACACTTCATATCTATTTTTGCGTTCCTGTATTCCTCCCTCGACATCCGTGATGACCTCTGAATCGTTCCTTCAGTTTTGTACACGCTACTACATCTTTGAAGTACCAAGTTTATTGCTTCCAAGTTAATGGTATCCAAACACTATATATGTCGCTACTCGGTTTGATCATGTGAGCAAACTCCTTCAGTCTTCATATTCCTTACTACTTCTCTCGATATATATTGATCTCTTTCCATATATTAGCCAGAAGAAAATCCACATACTATTAAAACTTTCTCATTGCTTTTGTAATCTCTGAGTGTCTCTCGCAATATATATATATGGTATCCAGCATTATTTCTTATTACTATAAACGTTCTTTTTAGTGGGCACGTGTCTTTCAGTTGCTGTCCCTGCTTTTTATTTTATTAAACGATAAAATGAATAACAAACGGCTTAAATTGAGAAGTCCTACTAAAAAATTGTGTTTTCCCTGATGTAAAAAAAAAGGATGCAGGTTCGATTCCTGTCAGAGGCACAATTTTTTCTTTAGTAGAACTTCTCAATTTATGCTGGTTATTAATTTCACTGTTTGATAAAATAAAAACAGGGATAGCAACTCAAATACGTGTATCCACTGAAAATAACGTTTATAGTAACATGTGTGTGTGTGTGTGTTTGTGTGTGTGTGTGTGTGTGTGTGTGTGTGTGTGTGTGTGTGTGTGTGTGGAGAGAGAGAGAGGGACAGAAAGAGAAAGCTTAATTTAAAATAATTATATTGTAAAGAAATAATTCCGGCGAATTTGAATTCGTGATTGAACTGAAATTTTGAATTGTTATTTTCGCAAAATCTGAAACTATAATGGCATAGAGTACGAGGGTGAGCTGAAAAGTTTATGGTCTGACTATGAATGAATGGTGCTAGAAAATCTTCTATGCATTCATTTTAACTCTTCTTCTTAATAACTGCATTGTTTCTTTCCAGGTAAACTGACATCTGACTGTTCAAAGAAGACTGTTCGTCTTGTTGATAAAAAGATTAACATCAGATATGACATCATCAACACTAACATAATGGTTTCCAGACATGTGTTTTTTTGTTCATGTTGGGGAACAGATGATAGGGAGCATGATCAACCAGTTCAAAGCCACAGTCGCAAACAGCAGTCATTAAAACCATTGTCCTGATGAAACAAGACCTCTTTCGTTATTTTTCCCGGATGTTTGATCTTCATAACCTTTTGCAACTGTCGCAATAAGTTGGCATAGTACTCTCCTTTAATAGTGTGGCCCTTTTGAAGATAGTCGATAAACACAATGCCTTTTGTATCCCAAGGCCATCGCAATCTTGGTTTTCTTTGGAGCAGGAGAGGAGGGATGTTTTGACTGCCTGCATTGTCTTTTGGTCTCTGGCTCAAAGTGATGGATTCAACACTAATCCTAGGTTAAGCAATGTTCAAGGAGACCAGACGGATCTTCCTCAATCTCAGATTTTCTCGCGGTGTAATTAACCTGTATGTTTTTGATCAAGTATCAGAAGACGTGGCACCCACTGAGCATGTCAGGTTCATTGTGCAAAATCTTCTCAACTCTCTCACGAGATAAACTATTACCATTTGTTTTTTATTTAAATCGCCTGTCATCCATCACCATGTGGTGAATACGATCAATGTTTTCTTCAATGGTGGCAGCTACAGGATGTCCAGACCTTGGTCATCTTCAAGACTCTTCCCCGCCCTTCTAAATTCAGATTCCCACTTTTGCATTGTTGATAAAGCTGAGGCGTCATCCTCTAATATAAGCAACCATGGTAGCATGAATGTCCTTGGGGGCTAAAACCTTTTTCTCCAGACCATTGATAACCCCACAATGCCAAATGTTGTCCAATTTCAAGAGAAGTCGCTACTTGTTACTTTGAAGTCTTCTTTGAACAGTCAGATATCAGTTTGCCTGGAGAGAAACAATTCAGTTATTAATAAGAAAAGTTGAAATTAAAGCATACAAGATTTCACAGCTCTAGAATCACTCCTTCATAGTCAACATTCGTATATAAATTTCAATAACACTGATTACTATTTTGTTTCTCTCTCTCTCTCTCTCTCTCTCTCTCTCTCTCTCTCTCTTACATGTACACACACACACACACACACACACATACACTCGTTTTTTATATAAGTAGCAAAAATGACCAATCAATGAATTGTTTAAAGAGCGTGCAAGTGGCATCAGGTGCAAACAGACGAATGAGGGAAAAGAAGTTCCTTAAATTACGACGAGAAGCTATATTATTAAAACACAGTAAGAACCGAACTCATTACATTAGCGATGTGATTTGCGAACCGAACATGCCATCCATCGTCCTTAAAGCATGAACCCAATCAAACATTGTAAAAGAAAAAGTTGAAATAAAAATACTTAGCTAGAGTGAGAACAACGAACTTCGCAATTTTATCGTCGATTTTGATAATTGAATAACTATCCTGACAATGGCAAATTTTCACAATCAGAATATTGTAAACTTGCCAAGTGAAGCCAATTTAAAATAAGATTTATGATAGAAAATATGTTTTTTTATGATTGAAGCAAACCGTGAATCAATAAGGGTTCAATGATCAGAAAGACTGAACATATGTTGTGTATTTTATTGGTGTTTGATTAACTCTTTCATTTTATTATTTTCTTTCAGGTTCCGGAATCTTTATCTCGCCAAAAGGAGTTTTGCAGAATTCTGGATCTGTTGCTCTTAGCATGATTGTATGGGTTGGATGTGGGCTGCTAGCCACCATGGGTGAGTTATATATATATATATATATATATATATATATATATATATATATATATGATTAAAGTGAGTAAAAGTTTGTCATTTAGCTGATGTTACCTTCCTGCATACATTTCAATGTTTTCATAACATTATCATATTTTTTAGGTGCATTGTCATATGCCGAACTTGGCACATGTGTACCGAAATCTGGAGCTGAGCATGCTTACTTTCTTTTTGCTTACGGACCCCTTGGCAAGATGGTTGGTCCCATACCATGCTTTCTATTTGATTGGGTTGGCCTTTTCATCATCAGACCCACTATGTTTGGTCTTATTACGCTGTCTCTTGGAACCTACGCAGCAAAACCATTCTATGAAAATTGTGATCCTCCTGACTCAGTCGTGAAAATTATCACAATTTGCACAATGTGTAAGTGTATTTAAGCCTCTATTCTATTTTGTATTATTTGGCGTAATAAAAACATGAATAACTTTCAATAATAATTATATCAAAAGTTACTGTAGCATACTGTAGCAACATCTATCGAATAATTTATATCTCGAAACGTCATGCCATCGATTAATAATATTCAAACGTTCCCACGTTGGTCAGATAAATAGCATTAATATAAGTAAATTGATTGTCATTGCTGTATTTAGGTATCATTTAAAAAAACTACAGATTACGGGCTCAAAGTATGCACGATGCCAGCGTGACAGTGCTCGCAGGGGTTCGCAAAACAACAATTTTTATCCTTGGCCCATATGCATATGCGTATAGCACTCCCACGTTAAAATGACCTTGTGTCACACCAAGCCTTGGTGGAGAGGCCGGTGAAATATACCCGCACAGAATTCAGAAATTTTCAATCTTTTAAAAATCTGTCGTTAGTTTGTTTTTTACTATCAATAGGCCTCCAAACTTTCTATAACTTAGGATAAGACCCAAAGTCTAAATCCGACTCAATCTTCATAATTATTTTTTTCCTTATGATTCAAATATCTTGCCTAACATTTGACAGTGAAATATGGAAACATTTTCAATATATAAGCTAAAATAAAGACAATAATATAACAGATTTTTTCATTTTTACAGTTTAATATTTACCGTTGTCAATTATCAATGTTTATATATTTATCTCAAAATTTGCCAGTTGGTATTCATTAAGACTACTAACTCATTATTTTAAATAAATAAGAAATATCCAAAATTTAAATTTTAAACAAATTATTTGGAATTCTCAATAACAAATTATTCCATTTTGTCTACAAAGTTAACAGGCGCCTCTTTTTCTTTAAATGTAAAAATATCCTAAAAATTGCCTTTATTTAGGTACCTAAATGACGAAAAAAACGGCCTCAAACTTAATAAAAACAAAGTTTTATCGTCAAAATGTCTGTTATTATTAAGAGAAAAAACCAAAGTATTTTTTGTATTATTTTATTAATTTTTTTAATCTTTGGCACGTTCGAAATTTTGGTTAAAAATCTTGTTTATTTTTTTAGTCAGCGGTCGACGTAATATTTACAATTAATGTTTTTGCGCCTTTTTCGGATAACAAACACACATTGATTTGGAAATTCTTGAAAAAATCAAATAATTGTCGAATTTTAATGAAACTTTCAGGACTTATTCATAAATGAAGAAATAATTTTTGAATTTTTTTTTTTAGAAAATCTTGGTAAAAATATTTTTTATATGTTACCCCCCACACACACACACACACTTAATTTCATGAAATGTTGAGAAATTAAATTTTCATCCGAATTTTTTTTTTATTAGTTAAAAGCAGGACTCCTTGAAAAATGTAAATCATCAATTTTTTTTCGAACTACTACTCAGTTCCTGAAAATCTGCCCCGAATCGTAAAGTAAAAACATGCAATAAAACGATGACCTTATTTAATTAGAAAAAGTTGCTTTTATAATTGCTTTTAAGATTTATTAAGGACAGTATTGTATTAAGAAAAAAGTTTTTTTCGATGAATAAAGAATTTTTACAAGAATTGTTTTCATTTTATTTTATTTTAATTAAAATAATTTATAAAATAAATATAATAAATAAATATTATTAATAATAAATCTTTTAAAATTCTGCATTACTTTCATCTGGTTAGGTGATATTTTTATTAAGTGAAAACTAAATTTACTTATCAAAAATTTAAAAGCTTCTAGGTACCTTCACTTTTTCGCGGGAAAACAGGATAGCGTAATGAATAAGGTCAGAAACTTAACAAAAATAAAGTTTTATCGTCAAAATGTTTATCTTAATATTAAGATGAAAGACCAAAGTAATTTATGATAATTTTTTTTAATTTTTAAATCTTTTCTAACACATCCGAAATTTTGGTTAAAAATCTTGTTTTGTGTACGTCATCGAGGTGGCATAATAATTACATTGACTTTTTTGCGCTTTTTTCCGTTGAAAACACATTGATTTGTAAATTCTTTCTAAAAATTGTCGGATTTTAATGAAATTTTCAGGACTTATTCACAAATCAATTAAATCATTATTGAAATTTTTTTTAGAAAATTTTTGTAAAAATGTTTTTTACATATTTTTCCCCCACTTACTTAATTTCATAAAAGACCTATCTATTTTCGGAATTTTTTTATTCATTAAAAGTAGGACTCCTTGGAGAATGTAAATCATCTAATTTTCTTTTTCAAACTTTTACTATACTAACTGAAAATCTGCTCTGAATTGTAAAAAATGCGATAAAACTATGACATTATTTAATTAGAAAAGCTTTTAATTGCTTTTATAAATAACTTATATTAAGGACACTATTGTCTGAAGAAATCAAATTTTTCTGATGAATAATGAATTTTTATAAGATTTTTTCATTTCTTTTATTTTAATTATAATAATTTATAATAGTTTAAAATCGTGTAAAATTCTGTATTGGGCTATTTCCTGGATGTGATACAATAATTAAGTGGAAACGAAATTTACGAATCCAAAATTCAAAAGATTAATAAATACTATTCTGTTTTTTAAATATTTTTTTATTTTTTATTTTTTTATTTAATTTATTCCCTTTTTTCATCTATGAAAGGTTAAACTTTAAGAAAATTTTAAGAAATTAAATTTGGCATTCCAATCTATATAATTTCTATCTGAAATACGCCAGAATATTTTACTTACTAGAAATAATAAATGTAGTCATTTAGCTTTCAATTAATGCTAAAATGAAATCTTCGAGAATCCTTTTTCATTTTTAGAAATTCATTTTAAACCTTAGGCATCGAAAATTTATGCCGAAAAAGTGGAGGTACCTACTTAATACAAATCATTTTGCACTAAGATTTATAAAATAATTTTTTTATGTATATAAATTATTATTTAATGTGCCCATTGTTGAAAGTATGGTCGATCATACAGGACATTATCAGAAAATAAGGGTCATGACTATAGTAAATTAAAAGTTAACATTCCTAAAATTAGATTACAGGGAATATTTTCCAACTTTTTAAGATTACAGAGTACTTAAAATGATATGAAAAAGGCTCTCACGATATTTCTTAAATTATGTTTTACAGATAAAGTCTCTGTAGGACAACAATCATTATGTAATTACGTAAAACATGGCGATATCGGTTAAAAACACAATTACTGTTTTGTTTTAAATATACATTTCTGTGTTATTTCAAAATTAAAATAAATAATATTTTTTTCCAAATCAGATTAATTATACTGTAAATCAGCTAATATTCCTCAAATAAAATTTCAGAAAAGTATATTTTACATTTGGAAGATTTTTTAATAATACAGGGTGCTAACCGGCTATTTTAGAAATAAAATTTTAAAAAATCGATTCCAATTAATTCTGTTTGAAATACATCAGAGTGTTTTGCTTACTAAAAAAAATATTAAATTTAATCCTTTAGCTTTCAATTAAAGCTAAAAAGAAAGCTTCAAGAAAGCTTTTTCATTTACAAAAATTCATTTTAAACTTTAGGTATCGAAACTGAGCGGAGGTACCTACCTTTATTTATATTCCATGAAACGAAAGGAATTCTATTTGTATTTAAAAACCGGTTAAATCCGCTTTCTAATCTCAAATAGGCATATGAATTTCTCCAGGTCATTGAATGTGTGTGTGTATGTGTGTGTGTGTGTGTGTGTGTGTGAGAGAGAGAGAGAGAGAGATGTAGCTTCTTATAAATGAGTGTTAGCTTTTTTTCCGAAATTGCAACAATTTCAATCATGTTTCTTTTTACTGATTTTAGTGTTGATCGCTTTCATTAATGCCTGGAGTGTAAGAGTTGCGACTACAGTCCAGAATGTGCTTACATTTGCCAAATTACTCGCCATAGCAATCATTGCTGGTGGAGGAATGTACAAGCTGGCAATTGGTAAGTATACCAAACTTTGAAATTACAAATTCAATGGCATTTATAAGTTTTAGATGAGGTTAAATGTTTTTAAACATGAAGAATAGAGTTGTTTCAAATTCGTCTGTCATTTCGTGTCAGTGGCAATGCTTTTGAGAAATTGATTGCTTGGAAATTCTTGTAACAACAAATACCTATCAACCTTTTTACACTAAGACATGTTCGAAGATGATCGAGCTGAGCAGATTTACTTATGAAAAGCATCTAACGAATAGATGCTCAGCCCCATGTTGTAAGAATACGCCTCAAAAATTAGTGCGCAATGTTCCCATATTGTCACAATATGATTTCAACTAGTGCTTAAAATGTATGGAAGAATAAAATGTTTATAAATAAAAAAAAATATAAGTAAAAAAGTAAGATATCAAAGTAAATGAAACGAAGAAAAATCTTTTTAAAAATTACAAAATATATAAGAAATATCTCGTCATTAGAAATCTATTTATAGATTTCTAATGATGAGATATTTCTATATTATGTCTAATATAGACATAAAAGATTAAAGTACAAGTTTTCGGGTGGATGTTGTTTTTCTACTTTTCTCAGCTTTAATATTAAAGACGAATTTTCTGTTGCCTTCAAAACCGAAATTAATGCATAAAATCTGATTTCTACTTCATTTAAATTTGAGCGATATTATTGAACGTCCTATAAAATCCATAAAATGCAGATAGTGTTGTTGACTTTTAACTTATTAACATTAATCCTAAAATAAATTCAGACACAAAAATATCGATTCATGTTTTAAATTTATTCTTTCTTTAACAGTCAGAGTCCGAAGTTTCCTCGAATTTAAGAATAACCTAGAATTTATTGTCAACTGCAAATTGTAAGAATTCGGTCGACGAAATTATATAAAGATGCACAAAGTTGTTAATTAACTACACGATAAATTAAAACAGTAAAAGAAATGTAATCACATTAAAATATTTATATTTGCTTCATTTCACTCAATTTTAGTGAATTAAAATTATCTGTTTCAAATAGAAATTATAAAATATACAAAAGTCCAACTAATAGTTGTTGTTAATTAACATTATCATGAAATCAATACACTATGAAGAAAATGACCCAAACACTTTCAAACTTAATAAAAACAAAGTTTTATCGCCAAAAAATTTGTTATTATTAAGAGGAAAGAATAAAGGATTTTTGATTATTAAATTATATTTTTATCCTCTTCAAAATTTTGGTTGAAAATTTTGTTTTTCTTACGTCAGTGGGTGACCATAAATTAGTATGGGAAATTTTGAAAACACATTGATTTTGAAATTCTTGCAAAAATAAAACAAACAAACAACAGATAATTGTCGCATTTTAATGAAACTTTCAGAACTTATTCACAAACGAATTAAATTATTTTAGAAAAAGATTCTTTTTTTCTTTTTAGAAAATATTGGTAAAACTATTTTTTTACATCTGTTATCCTTCACTTCTTTAATTTTAGGAAATTTTGAGAAATTATTTTTGTAAGGCTTAATGTTTATATTAGTTATCAGGACAAGTCCTTGGAGAGCTTAAATCATGAAATTTTTTGGTCAAACCGGACCCCCAGTTAAAAAAATATACTCTGAATCATAACATAAAAATACAATAAAACTAAGAAATGAAATTTCGAGGATTAATTATTCTTTACAAGAATTGTTTTCATTTTTTAAAATTTTAATTGGAATAATTTATAAACTTTAAATCTTTTAAAATTCTATATTACTTTGTAGCGGTTAGGCGATATTGTTATTAAGTAAAAACTAAGCACATGGAAAAGCTTGCTACAATTTAGCGAACCCTAGTATTTTAAAAAGAGTTTTGTGTATGTATAAATATGCCGATTTTTGTAAATACGGACATCCATACACGATATTATCAGAAAATAAGAGCGGTAAATATAATAAATTTAAACTTCTTCAATTTCTTCAACAAGCTTATTCGTAAATAAAACTATAAAGTACTTAAAATTTAAATAAAATACTAGATTACTTAAAATATTTTCCTAAATTTTTAAGATTACTGGATAGTTAAAAAAAAGTCATATTAAAAAAAGGCGTTCACGTTGTATTCGTTAAGTAATTTTTATAGTTATGGGTCCTTTATTTAAAAATTCCAAATATTATTATTATTATATCGATAAATCTTTCAACACTCCAAAAAAACACCTACCCCCGTGTTAACAATGCTTTCTGTGATATTTTAAACTAAAAGTAAGTAATATTTGTTTTGATTCAGATTAATTAAACTTTAAATCAGTTAATCTTCCACAAATAAAATTTTAGAAACGTATATTTAATTTTTGAAAGATTTTTCAATAAAGAGAATCATGTGTTGACAGATTTGTCAATATGACCGATTTTAGCGATTTAAAAAAATATCATTCCAATCAATTTAAATTCGGTTTGAAATAGAGCAAAGTATTTTGCTTATTGGAAATATAAATATTCGAGAAATCTTATTAAAGAAAAGTGCGACCTTCGAACCTGTGTCCCTCTTTGTGGGAGAAACAGTCGTTAGATCCGACGTACTTTTAACCGACTCGGCCACGAAAAGCGCCATCGGTTAAGTAAGACTGTATACAGTTTTTAAGACATCCCTCTCGTTATGAACATTCGGAAATCTAAACGAGAAGCAAATACTTAAAGGCAGTACACAACCTTGCTAACAGATTTCTCGAATATTCAGACCAGTAGACGAAAACAACAGAGTGTTTAAAAAAATAAACGGAAAGTGTTCTTAAATATGGATATTCACTAAAATAAAGTTTAAAGCGATAATACACACACACACACACACACACACACACACACACACACACACACACATATATATATATATATATATATATATATATATATATATATATATATATTAGCTCTCACGATGATGTTGTATTCCAATCTAATTTTAAAAAATGATATAAGAATTAACTTTCTTGTTTTGTAAATGGTTTCGTTATCGGATAACATGATGTCACCTCTATCTTGATTTCTAACGTGTAATGAGCAAAATTTCGGCACCCCACCTTTGAGGTTCGCCTCATAGACTTACATCGGAACTCAGTCATTTTGAATTCTTGATAAACTATTTGTACATTCGCACACACACATACACAGACATACACTCACGTATGCACACACACTAGTTAAGAATTTTGAGTAATAAAACGTTATTTAACAAACGACACAGTTATATGCCTTAATGATCTTTGCACTTATATATTTGAAAAATTCCTACTTATTGGTATGTATTCACTATCTGAATTTGTCTATTTTTAAGGGGGTGTCTAATGCTTGGCTGTACATTTTTATTGTTGTAGGCTTGTGCTATAGCTTTTCCTTTTCGTGTTAATCTCACTGAAGACACGGATTATTTACGAATACTTCGTGTATTAAGTTTAATAAATGTTTTCAATGGTGTTGAGGTAGGTGGTATGTAATAAAGAATGTTCCACGTGAATGATAGGATCCAATGTTTCCCGGCAGAACTATTAAACTGTTTTCATCGGTTTGTTGCTTTCTCACTGGACATTCTAATGACATCGTTTCCACAGGATAACGATACGGTTCGATTTTTTCTTGAGAAAAACCGATCAAGCAACCTTATTCTATTAATACAAGATCTAATTATGGCTTTTGCGTGCCCAATGAAAACTGGCATGTAGCTACGGATTCCTATATGCAACAATGGTCGATGTATTGTGTGTTGTGACGCGTTCCTTTCTTCACCATGATTGAAATTATATTCCACTTGCCCTGTTGTTGTTGGTTTGACGGAAAATATCGCATCGATATGTCATGACCATTCACTGTAATTTTCCCATCCCGGAATACTACCAATCATCACATTTAAACAAAGGCACTTTACAAACCGTACAGTCATGGAAATGTACAGATCTAGTCTACTTGCCATAACAATTTAACCTTTATCAGTCACTCATTTTTTCTTCTCACTGCAGAATCAAAATGGTCTATAACCTATTCAGTTGTTACTAGACAGTTGCTATCATTCTTGCCTTATGTATCCGGTCATAATATTTTGGCCTTCAGTGAGTGCAGTTATTTTTGTTTTCCCAATGCAGAAACAAACATTTACAACTTTTCTTCTGTTTCTTACAACGTTCATAATGACATGCGCAAAACAAGCAAAAACTTTTAACTCTACGAACGAGTTCTGTTCAATTGTGAACCAAGCAATTTTTACCTCTCAAATTCTTATCTTTATCTAACAAGCGGAACACAATGTTATATTTCCAAAGATGTTCGAAAGTAAACACATTCTCGCTCGATATGAATCAGAATATTTATGGCACTTCATAATAATAATACGCCACAGTTGAGTAACTTAGATAGATTCTTAAGAAACTTAGTCTAGAATTATATCCAATCTTGACAAAGTTGTTTAACCGCTGCTTGGGTGTTTTCCTGGTCTATAAAAATTGTCTAAAAAGTTGTATGCCTTGTTTTCAAAAATATGGGTGAGCCTCACAATATCGCACCATCAACCCTAGTGTCATCAGCAAACTCCCTGAGTCTATTTTCAACAATATGGATTTCGCCCCTCTAGGTCCACTGTTGATGTTGATTGTCATTACACACAGAATAGGTGAAGCACTCGATAAACTCCTCACGAGAGCGATCGCTTTAGATATGTTAAAGGCCTTTGACAAGGCAAAGAGGGTTGCTACATAAACTTCCCAGCTATATGGCACCCATCGGGTAAGTCTATCGTTAATGGCCTTCTGAAGCACATGAAATCAATGCAGGCGTCTCCTAGGCTCTATCCTCTGTGCTACCTTCTTTCTGCATTATATTAACGATCTACTCAAAAACAATCTCATACATTAGTAAATATCTATGCAGATATTACCACAGTTTATAGGTGCAACTCCAAAGATCTAAATGATCAGAGCCTTGCAGCTGATCTACCCTCTGATCTAGCTCTAACAGTTCAATGTGGAAAATTGTCTTGCAACATCCAGTACCTCTAAAACCAAAATATAACGTTCCATCAACACCGAGCAGACCCTGAATTTCTTCCTGTCATGATGAAAGGTTGTACACTGAACGAGGCACCTTGCCTTGAACTCCTGCTAGGACTCAAGTGGACTTCATATATACGATCCATCGCTAAAAATGCTGAAAAAATGGTCAGTTCCTTGCGTTGCTTCAGAAAGTACCTTGTTCCTTCTACCATGCTCTATCTTTCCATGAGCCAGATCAAACGAAAAAATGGAGTATTCCTACCATATCTGGTCTGGAGCTGCACAATCTTCACTTTCCAGCATTGACAAAATTCAAAAGTATCTATCCGGCCCTGTGAGTAGTGTTTCCATGGCAAATATTTTGACGAGCAACATTTCTCACCTCCAAAGCTCAGACCCACCCTACATGAAGCTGAATCATCCTCATTCCCTTCGTATTTTATTGGTAAGAAAGAACTTTCCTCTGAGATAGCTTTTTCTAAAGAACCACTACTCTGAGCAACAGACTCCTAGGAAGGTGCTTCTGCGATCTTCTGCGATCTTAACCTCTTCAAGTCTAGATTCAACCGTTATCTATCCTAATCTGCACTTCTTCTTCTTGCGGCTATCCAGAAACCGAATGCAGTAACCCTCTACCTTGAGTGTCATTGGGGCCTTATATTGGTTGAAGAATTAGTAAAAAAGAAAAATAACTTCTGAACAAGGAAACTTTACAAAAAAATGAATTTTGATGCTCCAGATTTTATTGTTTTTAAGAAAAGTCAGATAAAAAACGCTAAGAAAAATATGGATTTGATTCATTTTACAGTTTTATTGAAAGTGTTATTATTTTAGATGTTCTAATAAAACTTTTGTACATCAGTTTTGATTCTGTTCTGAAAATGCTCATTTGTGAAAAGGGGCGATATTTTGAAATAGTTTCTCATTCCATTCAGTTCGTTTACGTGTCTTAGAAATTTAGCCCCAAACCTTTTTCAGTAGAAAGCATTTGGTACAACAACAGCAATTAATTGTCTTGTATAAAAAGGGTATTAAGGTATACAATTAAGAAACATTCTCTTGCCTTTTCCCTTCTGACGAATTAACTGAGAAAAGGAACAATTAAGTTTAACACTATTTGTCTGTTCCCCAAAAAGTAATTGTAAACACCTACAAATATCCGATGGAAATGATAAATTATTCAAGTCAAATTATGATGGGTATTTCTATGTTTCTAGACCCATGAAAATTTAAGAAAATGATCCAATAATTAACCATTGCTCAACGAAAAATTTAATATTAAAAAAATATCTATGATCAATTTTCTTGGTTTAGGGTGATGAGTAATCAGTGCGCCTCAAACACTAATTTAAAAATGGCCGAAATATCAGAATTTACTGATCACTCCTCGCATGAAGAACAGAATGAGAACTATTTATTCTTGTTGATTGAATAGAGAGTTCAGTTCGAAATTCTTGGGAAGTTATCAAATACGATAGTCATTTAAAAAGAGCTGGAGAGTACAACGATCGAAATGTTGTGATTATAATTATTAGGACAATAGTTCGAATAAATAATTGTATAATATTGATAATTTCTCATTTCAGAAATTCATGCAAAAAACTGCAGCATGAAATTAATGTTTCACATTTTTGGTAGCAGAGATTGTATAATCAGAGAAAAAAATCAACATAATTTATAATATGCAGTTAAATTCATTTATACGGTAAGCCTATAAACAGAAATTTATTTTGAAGAAAATTGTATGCAATTCAATGCACTTTCTTTACAAGTAAAGCACACGAACAAGTAAAAACAGGAACATAATCATAGACGCAACAAATAAAATATACGAAACACACAACTATGGTACAGTAATAGAACGCGTGCTGAAAAGATCTCTTAACCTAACGTTGAAGTTTTAGCAATTTAGCGGAAAAAATGAATGGAGCCCATTTCCAGCTGCGATTCTCTGCTCAAATCTAACAAAAAAAAGCCTACTTTAAAAGACCGATCATGATGAAAAATGGATTGTTTACAACAATGTGGAACGAAAAAGTTCCTGCGAAAAATGAAATGTGTTAATCACTCCAAATACTGGTTTACATCGAAAGAAGGTGAGATTGTAAGAGCATTGTGTATTACGATCTCCTTCTGCAAAATCAGAGGTGGAATTCAGACAAGGATTGAACCAATTAAAGGCAACAATCAAGGAAATTGGTCAATCTAAAGCGTGTTACCTTCCATCAGGACGAAGCCAGGCCGTATGTTTCTTGCAGAAATTATGGGAGGGTGGAGTCATGAAGCTGCCTCAAAGATGGCGGAGGGTAGTGGAGCAAAAAATAACATTTGTGGTTGAAAAAATCTATCGAAGTATTGTCTTTGAAATTTATTTACAAAACGCTACGAGACACACACACACATTAAATTGAGGAAAATGCATCTTATTTTCCTCAGTTTTCACTTTTAACGTAAAATAAAATTAAATTTCACAATCTACACATGAATCACAAGGAAATATTGAGGCGTTGAAAATATCACCTTTCAGAATATAAATACGTATATAATAGTAAGGTGTGGATCGCAATAACCACGTGTTTAAATGCCACCTATTGAAAAATGCTACGAACTTTTGTTCCAACCCTGTGTTTTTATATAAATGAAAAAGGATATCAGACGAGGGAATACAAAATGGGTGAGGAGATAACGATACCGACTCAGTCCAACGAGGGGCGTTTAAGCCAGGAAGGAGGCTTTTTAAAGATACAAAAAGTAATCATCCGACTTTCTTCCGTGCAGAGAAATCTATAAGACTAGGCACATTAATCTGCAACACAGTATTTTACTGCATTCTACCTTTTCACTTTAGTCACCTTTTCATAAGACTTTTTAAAGAATAATACAACAAAGATCCCAGTGAAAGGGCCTCTTACTTCTTTCATATAAAATCCTGTGTTGTTATTTTATTTTGGGTACAATTTGCTAATACTCTTGAGAAATGTATGAATTCATCTATTCTCCCCAACTATGGGTAAAATAGCAGAACAGACTAGGTTCTATAGCAGTGAGTAGCAAATGATCTAGGAAAAAGGAAATCTCTGAATTCAGCACTATATGTCATCCTGACGAAGCACATAATATGCAGCTAAGGAAAGGATCGTTCTCGGTGACGCGATGATCCCAACTACAGTCGACTCCAGACTCCACTAGTCAGTGTAAAAGATAACACGATCAGCGCCAGGTTTTTGAAATAGCACCCTGCAGCACACGTCTAGTTTGGGGATTGCTAGAACTTCAACGACGCTATGTTAAGAGATCTTTTCCGCACACCTTCTATTAATACCATAGTTATGTGTTTATTGTTTCACGTGTTTTTTACTTGTTGTGTATGATTATGTTTATGTTTTTACTTGTTCGTGTATCTTGTTGTAAAGAAAGTGGGATAATTTGCTTTTTAAGCCCCGCGCTAAATATCTAATAAAATTTACACAAACGAATTTACCAAATAAAAACTCAATACAAGCTTCAATTTTTTAGACGAGTAAGATCAATAAGATCAGTAAAAAGGCCGTTAAATGAAATTCCGCGCAAAGGTGCTTCAAAGTGAATATAAATAAACAACGCCAGTAATGGCTGACGAATGAACGCGAATGAGTCCGAAATTTTATTGTCGATAACTCCAAAACGATAGATTTTATCAAAATTTCTTTGTTATTTTCGAATTAAGCATGTAAATTTATACCTAAATATAACTATTCAGGAATTTTTTTGGGATACTTAGCGAGGGGCTTAAAAAGCAAATTACCCAGAAAGTGTATTGAATTGCATACAATTTTCTGTTTACAGACTTACCGTATTTTATAGAACTGTAGTTTGCATTCATGATTAAACGAACTTAACTTCAAAATTATATTTTATTTAGTGAATATTTATGTGGGTTATACAATATACATCAAAAACCTTGATGACCAGGACCTGGTATCTAATCTCTCCTTTGATCTAGCACTGGTGGCTCAATGGTAGAAGGACTATCTTGTAAAATTCCATGCGTCCAGAACCAAGCTGGTAACGTTTCACCATCAGCGAGCAGACCCTGAACTTTCTCCTATCATGTTGGATGGGCATTCCATCTCGGAGGTTCCTTATCTTGAATATTTATTGGGAGTTAAGCTCATCCCAGTCCTCAAGTGGAACTCATATAACCGATCTGTTGCTAAAGACGCTGTAAAAATGATCGATTCATTTATACCGCTTCAGTAAGTATCTGACTCCAACTGCTATACTCTATCTTGACAAGAGCCAGATCAGAACAAAAATGTGGTATTACTTCTATACCTGGGATGGGGCTACCCATTCCTCACTTGCTTGTCTTGATAGAGTTCAAAAGCATCTATGCGGCCTTGGCAGTGATGAATTATTTTCCACCAAAATGAAAGTTATTTGTGGGGAAAAAGAGACTACAGATGCCAACTCGATAATTTCTCCGGAACTTATTTTTTTAGGCACGTGAAGGATTTACAAAATCTTCATTTTTACAAAATTTAAGTTGAATTTTTAAGATTTCTTTATTTTAATTTCGGCTTTGATTTTCCTTTTGACATATTTTGACCAAAAACGAAATTGTGAATAGAAAAGGTTAATTTGCGACGTAAATATTTGTTTCCCATTTAGTTTTATGTTTCTTGTGATCCTCTTGTATCAGAATTAATAGAATTATCAGAGTTTTTAAAAGGTTCTATATAAAAAAAAGATCTTCCAAATAAAATATTTTTATATTATTTTTTCAAAAACTTTTATAATCTTTTTGTATGAAATTTCTTTTTTAAATTTTCAAGCACATTTTCTTAATAAATTCACACACACATACAAACATATATAAATATATATATATGAGTGTGTGAGTGTGTGTGTGTGTGAGAGAGAGAGAGAGAGTGTGTGTGTGTGTGTGTGTGTGTGATAAAATATTGTTTTGTTGTATGCTATATCTATGGGTTAAAATGCTCAATATCGGAGATAAAGTGTATGTAAATATAAAAGTGGACAGTGACGTCAACACCAAGAGGCGACAAAATAGTCGAGCAAAAACACAACCCACATGGTCTAACGATTGCGTTTTGCATGAAACAGACTGTCGCTTCTGGGTGTTGATTTCAATGTTCACTTTTACATATATATATATATATATATATATATATATATATATATATATATATATATATATATATATAAGTGAACATAAAAATACTGAAGTTTTTATAATTTTCTAATTTTTTACATGAAAAAAATTGTGGAGTTTATATTTTCCCAGGGTTACTTACAAAATCACATGAAAAGTTTGCCCTTATTTTTGACGTCCTTATTTTCCAGAAGCATGTGATGCATCGTCAAACGTTTTTGTTCTTTTTTGACATATGCAGTCCGCCCACTTAACCATCTTTGTGAAAAACATACCTGACTTGTTTTGCCACATAGTATTATTTACTAATGATGACATTTCATGAAAAATGTCATCACTTTAAGTGAATGTATTTTTTCTTCAACTTGTAAAGTTTTATTTCTTAGCATGTTAATGATAGTACTCACCACTTTGACGAAAATAAATTGAAACTTAGTCAAAGAGAGAAAAGAGAAAATTGAGAAGATATTTCACAGATTGTTTTACAAAAATAACAACTGCCAGTTGGATTAATTCGTTGTATTATTCGACCAATGGTTAAAGTTATAACCTTTATAATTTATATACTACTACTAATAATAATAATATTAAATATAATTAATATTATAATAAATATAACAATTTATACTTTATTTTTTATAAGATGTACTGCTTTTTATATTGACAACAGAGAAATGAAAAATTACGGTAGAAATGTGTGGTTCTGTGTGTGCTTTGCTGTGGATACAATCGCACATTCTTATATAGGCCAGGAATAGGCTCCAAATGAAAACCAAAATTTAATAATTTTGTCGTATTCTCATTAATTGAGAAAGGTCACGCAATGTGCTTACTGCTATGTCCGCTTTTACGTGTCTATTTTAGACTTGATCAAATTGTATTAATAGCTGTAGAGGGAATTTTAAAATATATTTTATTTATTTATTCGTATTTTCAAAGTCTCAACAAAATGTATTATGATATTGAGGAAAGAAATATGTCATAGGCGATATTTGGATCTAAAGAAAGAAAGAAAGAAAGAAAGAAAGATAGAAAGAAAGAAAGAAAGAAAGAAAATTTAAATATTTTAAATAAAATAAAAATTCCATTTTTATTCTAATAAATCAATATTTATGGTTATTTTGCAATATGAATATATTTTCACACAATAAATGTGTTTTACCTTTTTTTTTAACGTAACAAAGTAAAATTTCTGGCAATTTAATAAGCGAATGGGAAGACTGAAAGGCGGGAGAAGTGGACTATTCGATGTAAGAGAAAGTCTTAGATTGGTTCAGAGTGTAGAAAGAGAGACTTTACTTTTTTCTTCATTTAATATGATTCGTTAGACTTATAAACAATGATCGAAAATTATCAAGAAGAGGATTAGGAGAGATTGGAAAATGAAGACAAAATAAGAAATGACAAGTGTATAAGAAAGAATACAGTTTTCAATGTTCTCTCCTTCACTACAACTAACGATTTCATGATTCCCGACAAACTTCTAATAATAATAATAATTTAAACTTAAATTTAATTTCCCATAATTTTTATCTTGCTGTACAAAGAATTGCTCTAAGTGCCTTTTGCAATATTTCAGGAAAACTTTTTCATTAAAAGAATTCTATAAACCTCCGAATAAATGGTAATCCATGCGTGCAATATTGAGTGAATGTGGTAATCGAGCAAAATCTCAGGCTGTTTGTCTGGTCACCAAAGAATCATGCAATTTAGCATTCTCCTGGTAGAATGTTATGCCTATTCGGTTACCTATTTGGATGAAAACCAGTCTTTGATACGGTTAATGGTGGTTATTTCTTTTGTTCCACGTTTTTTGCCATGTTGTAAAGTATTCACTTTTTATTAATTATCACAGTTTGCTCCAAAACAAATATTTTCCTTACGTTTTAGCAGAAATACAATCAAATATACTTTTTTTTATTTAACTTATGGGAAAACCATACATCAAATTAACTAACCTAACGAAACCAGTGCAGATGATTTACAACACTTATTTTGGATATTTTCAGTATATTGGTTGCGTTGTATAACGTTGGTTGTTATTAATTAATTTGGTCGCTATTAACATCAATTGAAATACATAAATAGTAGTATCTTGTAGCGAGAAATACCCAACATGAGCATCGCACACCAATTTTGACACGTTTGGTTATTCACTATACCTTCTTCATAAACTGCAATAGTTTTTTGTGCAATTTAGTCACATTTTTACCTTTTTAAAATAAAAAAAATCATATGTTGAAAATGTTGCTTACTTTCTTCCATGTTGAATGATAAACTCAAAATAAACCAATTTTGAAAATGTGTGCGCTGTATGACATTTATTACAATGAAAAGCGATATTTTTTAAATACAGCATCAAAAGCAGAACCAGCGTTTCCGTCAACCCATTATTATTATTGTTTAATGTTGTCCTACAAAGAGAGTTCATTACATATAGAATTTACCGCTTGTGATCGAGTTAAAATATTGGCACCATATGTTATGAATTTTAAAGTCAGTTTCAGTTTAGAAAAATAAAATCAGCAAATCAGCAGAAATCTAGCGCGTCAGCTTTTGAAATGCAATAAAAAGTGGCGGGGAAACAACAATTATCGATTGAATGACACGATGACTCTACTGGAAAGGTTTGAAAAAGTTATGAGTTGTTTTGTGTGTGTGTGTGTGTGTGTGTGTGTGTGTGTGTGTGTGTGTGTGTGGCTGTTAATTTTAGCTTCAAATTAGGTCCTCATCGTCAATGAGATTTTTAGTGCATGTCATATTAATGAAAGGGAGAATTAGACTAATGCCTTGCCCACGACCTATCTATTAAAGGTATTTAATTAGCATCATTTTACAAAGCCAACAATGCTGTTTTTTTCTGCGTTCAAAACATTCCCCCCGCTGCTAATGAACTCATAAGTAAAAAGGTAATTCAATGATGTGAGATTTATTGATATAAAAAACAAGTCAGAAAACCAAGAAAACCAGGTGTAAATTGATGTCGGTCTTCATCATTCTATTCTACTCTTAACTCTTCATACTTTTCATTTATCACAATAACACATTCGATCTATGAACCTATATTCTTCTCCATGAAATAAAGACAAAATAAGGTATTTACAATGAATGCGAATGATATATTTACAATGATAATGTCGTGGGGAAGTGAAAAAATGTCAAAAATGAAAGTTAATATGGGGCTCGACTTTCCCATTCTTAGGAAAGGGCGACCATAGTTTCTAAAGTAGTAGTACTTTTTTTTCCACAAAAAAAACGAATGACAAGAAGTTCGTTAAAGAGATAAAGAAATATGGTGTGTAAAATGTTGAAAAGACTCACTTTCAATTTGAAAAACAGATTTTAAAAAATAGAAGTAGGATGGAAATCCTTAAATTAATTTAACTGACTGTAAGGAGTTTCATTTACTCACCTTTCAGTGTCAAACTTAAATATGAGAGTTTTACAAGAGAGCCCTTAGAAAATTGATTCTGGTCTTCATTTTTGAGACTTTTTTGAGGCTTACCACTTTTAGTCACGTTTTGCTGAAATTTACGGGACCCATATTTTACTATCACATCTAATTTAAACTATTAGTTTGAGAAAAGACCTTTATTTAATTTGGGACCCAACGCGACATCCAAGGACAAGAACTGATAGGACTCAATGCGAGCCGCTATCCTGCCTATATTTTCGCGGGCTGACTTTGTTACAGTAGAAGGCCTGCTCAATCATTTCCTTCACACGACTGCTGTAGATTGCCCATTTGGAAAAGAACACTGTCAGGTGTGAGAAAGTGGTGTGCGATTTGAATAAACTGTCCAAATAACATTATCCCGACACTATATGGTGAAGAGCTGAAAAATCCAGACAAAATTAAATCTGAAACAACAGACATTTTAATTTTTTAAACTGGTAACGCATCTCCACAAAGTGTGCTGCAGTGTTTTTATGACATTGGCTTACTTCAAGCAATTTAAACTTACTTAAGATATTTACAGCTGTTGAAAGATTTTAAGGGTTGAAGGTCTCGGCATTCTCTTCTGATGTTATTCTGTCTTTGTACTTTTAGAACATCGTACAAATAAATACATTTTATTTATTTTTTTCTGCGACCTGGTAACAAGTGTGTCGAATTGCAGTACGTTAAAGATCCATATTGTCCCTTATCACATCAAACAGAATGATATTTGTTGGAACAAAAGTCCGTAGCGTTTCTCAACCGAGGATTTGAGGATACTGGTCTTCGTTCAAACCGGTGATCAGGTCAGATTATGTACTCACTCCCAAAAAATGTAACTAAAGTCTACTCAGCATAGTTGCAATATAAACCACAAATGATAAACAAATGGGTTTTAACAGGCTTCTGCAACAGGGACTAGTCAGTTGACCCAGCAAACCGATATAGTCAGAAACGAGTAACCACTCATTAATTATTGCCATCAAATTAGTCGTTTATTAAACAATGACTCTTTGGGTTTTTTATTTTTCTGTTCAAACATTGGCCTTTGAATGAATATTTATCTAATATAATAATATCTACATAATATTCATAGATTCATAAAGAATAATGATATCTTATCAGAGATGGAAAATTTTGGGATATTTTGATTATCAAAATTCAACACCTGCATTACTACATGTCAAACTCACAATATATATATATATATATATATATATATATATATATATATATATATATATATATATATATATATAGTAATAAATGTTTATTTATTTTCACAGGAAATACAGAATACATTTCAGAAGGGTTTGAAGATACAGTCACAGATCCATCTCTAGTTGCATTAGCCTTTTACAATGGACTGTGGTCTTTTGATGGATGGTAAGTAACAATCCAGAAATAGAAATAAATTCTCTCTGATATCAAGCTTTTCATTATAATCACAGATTTGAATAATTATAAATGCTAAGTAAGATAGCCCTTTGGTATCAACTAGTGATTGATCCTTAAAAATAAATATTTTAGCTTATTTACATACAACTGTACATGTATAGTGTATGTAACGATTTACTTGTAAAAATCCATTATAAGAAAGTATTACCCTATACTTTTATTACCAACAATTCATGGGTCAATGATGCATTGCTTCAGAAAACAGCATCTTTAGTGCACAGAAATTATGTCATTCTTCACACTCACTCATCAAAATAAATACAAGAGAAAATAAAATCATTTTTGAGACTTTCTTCATATTGAAAACTTTTTTTTTCACTCATTAGAACATTTTCTTAGTACCAAGAAATAAAACATCAATTTACATTTCTCAAGGTTTCTCATCCTCATCATTTTTTTAAAATCATTCCACCCAAAGCAAAACAGTAAAACCATACAAGGGGTTAGTGGGTGTGAAAGAATATGAAAAAGAGAAACCTTATTAAGGAGAGAGAACAATAAAAGAAGAGATAACAAGAATAAATAACAATTGACATTGCATTTAAATTTTTGAAGATCAATGTTGGCTGGAAAACATGAAGCTGGGAGATACTTCCACAAACAAGTGAATAAACTTTTAGCATAGAACTTACAGTTATATCTTGCCATTTCAACTGTAAATTGATGAGACCTTGTTGTCAATCTAGTACTGCATTTGAATTCATAGAGTCTTGGTACGAAATGGAAAGTTCCATAACAATTACCATGAAAGTATTTATAGGAAAGGCACAGGAAAGTGTCTGAAGCTGAGATCTCAGGTCAGGACTAATAACATTGCAGATTCTTCATTGGATCTTCTCAAGAATCTCTAAGTATAAAACAGGGGAACTGGACCATCTGTGGTAGCAATATTCAATGCATGGATGAATGATAATCTTACTAATATGTACGATAGATTCTGGAGAGACAACTTGTCTCGCACAACACTGTGAATAAACTTTCCTAGCAGCAGACCTAGCACTTGATTCACTATAATCTTTCCACTTCATGTCAGCAGAGAATATTAGCCTGAGAAAGCACAAGTCACTTTCCTGGAGGTTAGCATCAGAAGGCAGAAAGGAGTTGCTCAGATTATTAATAAAGAGAAGTTTTATTTTGCAGGAATTAAAATTAACAGAAGAAGGTCATTGATGAAAATTAGGAACAAAGTAGGTTCAAGAACAGAGCCCTGGGGAACACCCATATTAATACAAAAAGATGTAGAATACTGGCCATTCAAGACAACTTTCATTTCATGATTTGATAAGAAACACTGAATTAGTTAAAAAACGTATCCAGAAATACCATAACTTTTGAACTTGTGAAGAGGACCAGCAAATCAACCTCTCTCTAATGCCTTCAAGATAAAAAGCCTGAGCTTCACCATTCTTATCCAAAGCTTTATAGAGTCTTTCAACAATAACCATTAATATATCAGCTGTTGACCTAGAGAAGTGAAAGTCATATTGCTTGTCTGAAATAAGATCCTGCAAGGTGAGATGCTTGACCAATTCATAGTATCTAGTACTTTGCCAAAAGGCAATTAAAAAGATCAGACATTTCACCTGATTTCTCAAAGACTGGAACTACAGAAGAGGATTTCCAATGAGCAGGAAAGCAAGAAGATTCAAGCATTTATTGCAGAGTTTAAAGAGAACAAGTGCTAGTTCAGGAGCACATTTCTTAAGGGGTATTGCATCAAGTTCATATGCTTTGTGGGAATCCAGTTATGTGCATATTACTCAATAGAGACTCAGTTCTAAGTGGGAAATCAAGCAAAGATACTCCAGATGAATCAAGAGTAGAATTGGAAGAGAATTTATGAGAAAACATTCTGCTTTATCTGCAAAAGATGTTAACACCTGAAATTGATGGAAGAAAGAAAAGAAGAAGACTTAAGACAATGTTAGAGAGCCGCTACTTCTTAGAGGCTATGTGGTGCCTCTTTCTATCAGTAAAGCAATGACTTAGCCTCTTTAAGGACATGTTTATAATTATTATGTACAGATACAAGTAGGTGTCTGTTGTGATCAGAACTGTCATGTTGGTATAGATGGTAAAAGGGATTCTTGTGAGCTATAACAGACTTGTGTGAAGCAAGGAGAATATTGTAGTTTCACTTGATATTTACAAGAAGGTACAAAAGCATCAATACCGGCTTTAACCCAAGAAGAAACCTTGGTGGTAAAATTCTTAATAGGATGGTTAAGAATATCAATTTAGAAAAAGACACAAAATGTATCGCAATCACTTGTAACAGAAAGAGGTCCTGTGAATAGGTGGTTCATTTCTAACTGTTGACTCAAAGAAATATCATCAGATCTGAATTACAAAGAAGACAGATGTTGACAAGAGCTATGAGAGGAGGAAATGAATAAATCAATTAAAGAAGAATGTTGATCAGATTTATTAGGGAAACACAAAAGGAAATCCACTATTTGACTGAGAGACTGAGAAATGGAAAAATTGAAAAATTGAAACATTAGAATGCAATATATGTAGACAGCCAAAATAATGGCTCTCATCAGTTGATTCCAGCTTATATAGAAGAGAATTCCTAACACTGCCTTTTCCAAGCAATTGAAAAGGCACATTGCAGAAATCTATACTAACCTGACATGCATATGATCGACAAACCAGATGTCACCAGTTTTTACTTTCTTATTAACCTTGGGAACAATATATGTCAAATATTTGTTGATAAATAGTATCAACAAATATTCTTTGTTGTTTTTTGAGAATTGAAGCCAAGATTAATTCATAATAAAGACTTTCATATGTAAACAACTTTGTGATATTTCCATTAAAAAATGTGTTAATTTAATATATTAACCTTCTCACTCAAACAAGCTTATTTTTACTCAGGTGATCAACAATGAAAACATGTAAAATTATATTTTCTTTGTGAAAAATATTGGTAGCACAAGATTTGAAAAACAAAATGTGTACAAGATTTTTTTCAAGCTAATTTTATTTTCATTTGGCTGTTTTATACATTTGTCTGCAATTTTATGTCCATTTTAATCTTCTATTCATCATTAAACAAATTAATTATAATTATAACCATATAATTAAAATATTTTCAATGCTGATTTTATTATTTGCAGGAACAATTTGAACTTTGTAACTGAAGAATTGAAAAATCCCACAAGGTTGGTTTTGGTCAGGTTTTTAATGGAATTTTATTATTGGCGGAATTGTTATAAATGAACATTAAACTCTGTAGTTATAAAGTGTCATAATACATGATCATGGCACTAAAAGTAGAACTCTTCAAATGAACTGTGTGAGTATTTCAATTGAGCAATTAACAGTGTTAAACAATTTCTTGAAAAAGTTTGGAATATGGTATTGTTTCCTATCTGCAAGAATGTGAGTGTGCAGTAAAATAAGAAAAAATAACATTTTATGTAGGATAGTGCTCTATACAATTATAAAAGCTATGGTTTCAGGTTTATGATATTGTGCTCTTGGAATAATGGCACAATTGTCAGGATCCCATTTCAGTAAAGAATCTGTTGAATATTATGAAAAGAAAGAGTGCATCAATGAAAATCTTTACCACAAATGATCTGAAAGAAATTCTAAAGGCAATGAGGATGCAAGAAGTCAACAATATTCAGCATCAATGATTTCTAGAGTCAAGGCAGTGACTCAAAACAAACACTTTCCCTGTAAATACTTACTTTTCAACTTCACTTAATATAAATTTCTCATCTCGATACATACAATAAAAGAATACAACATTTTGAAAGTGAAAAGAAATCATTTCTTCATGATCTTTAATTAGGATTTTCAAACTTTTGCAAGATTAACTTTATGGCTTTATTAAGGTTTTACAAAAACATTTATTCATTCAATTTTCTTTTATATAAACAGCTTAATGGACAATAAGTAAAATTTTCAGGCTATACCATATGGAATGAAATATATTTTTTCTGTTGTGTACTAATATCTGACAACCAAACAAAACTTGAATTTGTTTAAAATACTGGAAAATTATTTGGAAAGACAATTCTTGACAAGGAGAATTGGATGTTATTTCAAAACAAAATGAACTCTGAATGTTGTATTAGATTTCTAGCTTAATTTGAAAAACGAATTATATTCAGTTTGACCTGAATCCATGGGAAAGGCATAAATCAATCTTCTCTTACCCAAATGACAAACATTTTGATAAAGATATGGGCATCACATTAGTTCCTCAATGTTGTTAAAGCAGAAAGTGTCACATGATATTTGCAGAGAAGATGGGTGCTATCAAATAAGTTTTTCTTGCTACATGAGATACAATGAAGAATAAATTTTAGCATAGAACTATAACAATCTTGTTTTTTTTGGTTGGATCCAACCAACCAACAAAAATGATCAAAATAAATTCTTGTTCTCTTTGTCGAAAGTAAATATAATCTCTTTTTATATTGACATATGTCATAATAGTCTATATGGCTAAACTTTAATTCATAACTCTCTTTAAAATGCAACATTATTTTCCTTTTTCTTCCACAGAGACTTACCATTATCTATTATCATTGGAATCCCTGTGACCACTGTCTGTTATGTGATAACTAATATTGGTTACCTGAGTGTTATGTCAAAAGAAGAAATCAATTTGTCTCATGCTGTTGCTGTGGTAAGTTTATAAACGCTCCTTCTCCCAAACAATCATTATTTTTTTGCTACTCAATTATATAATTGCAAGAAAAGCTCCAAAACCATGAAATATAAATATATACCAAATCAGTGACATAAATGTAGCAAAAATCATTAATGGACTTTCAAAGAAAGCCTTTGTTCAGATTTAACAGATTTTACATTTTATTCCAGAATTGAAAATATTTTTCGACTGTAAAAAGCAGTGATGAGACGATTAAATATTTTTGGACTGTAAAAAGCAGTGATGAGACTCGATTAAATGCAGCTATAAATAAATAATAATAATAATTCTTGATGGCCATAATATCAAGGTCAGAAGAGATTGACACACTCAAGATGTACACTATCTTTGGATTGAAGTTATCAGAATGCAGACCCATTCAATCCTCTATTATCCCAGTTACAATTGAGAAATTAGAGTTTGTACCATTGAACGTAATGTCAAGTACTTAAAGTTGAGAAAATTGGAATAAAACTGAGTATCCTATCACTTTAGAAGCCTGTGTTGCTTGGCACTGTAAATATTCTATAAAAGGTGCTATCTGTTTGAGGTTGTATGACTTGATAGCAAATGCTTATAATGCAAGGTGTTCAATTGATAATGAAAACTGTGCAAAAGAAAATAATAATAATAATAATATTGTTTGTGACACGACAGAAAGAAATCTAATCAATTACACACAAATGCACACACACACACAAATATGTATTATCAGGTGTCATATTTATAGTCTTTCCTGAATAAACGAACGCTAATTTTAACCTTCAAATTTCAAATGTGAAATTCTTAACATGCTAGAGTTTCATTAGAAACATCATAAGGTTTAAATTTACAGCCAGTTATTTTATATATATATATATATATATATATATATATATATATATATATATATATATATATATATATATGTATGTATGTATATGTATAATTTCATCATGATTGCAAATTTCTAAGTACAATATAGTTCTTAATATACTAACTTACCAATTATTTATTTTAAAATTACTTGATTAATTATCAATTCAATATATTCTAAAGTGTATATAAAATTAAAACTGCTCTTTTAATTGTCTTAAATATCCTTTTTTGCCTTCATCAGCATCACTGGCGCTAACCTCATTCTACCTTTGCGGGCTAATGTTTTCACCCCAAGCAAAGCAAAGGGTGGTGGTGGTGGTGATGATGATGGAATCATATTTTTCATTTATTATTACCTATTTTTGTGAGTTTAACAACAAAATGCAAATTCTTACATTTAAGACTCAAACTTTATGAATTTCTTTTACAATTTAGATGTGGGGAGAAAAGGTCCTTGGAATAATGGCCTGGCTAATTCCAATGTTTGTGGTGATGTCTTGTTTTGGAGCAGCCAATGGAGTCCTCTTCTCTACTGGAAGGTAAGGAATTATTTACATTGTTTACAGAAATCTGAAAAGCATACAGTGTAAGCCTAATATTTTTTTAAATGTTAATACAAGTTAAAGATGAATAATATCTTGGAATTTAAGTTCTGTATTTGAAAATATAATCTATTTAAAAGATTTTAATTTACCTTAAATACTTTAATAATTTAACAACTTTCCAAGCATTTATAGACATCATATAATATATATATACTCATGTAATGCGCGATGTTTATTTTAAATACAGCTATACTTTTTGACTACTGTAAATGAATATATAGTTTGGTCAATGCTGTAGCCAGGGTCAGCAGTACATATGCTAATTTTAGATCTCATGTATGATGTGACCCCCTTAAAATTAGTTTCCCAATTAGGTTTTCAAAAGTTGCATGATTCACAAGCATATACAGTAACTGTTTTTATCTTTTCAGACTAAAATAGATTGCTTTGTCAGGGATATTTTTAACTTCTATCAGACGTTTTTTATTCCAGTCTATTGTTAAAACTATTTTTATTGATTAAATTACTTGTTTTTATAATGACACCAGTTAATCTTGTAATTATTACTATTAGTAGTAGTAATAGTAGTAGTAATAGTAGTAGTAGTAACTTCTTTAACTAACTAGACTTAACCAAAATAGAAGAAAATAAATAGTAATTTTAAAAAATAGTTCAAAATTCTAGTTGCAAGCAACTGATCCATTTGATAAACACATTGTTTATTGTTAATCATCTTGAATAAATCTTATCAGCATGATGATGATGATGGTGATGATGATGCATATGGTTTTCTGAGTAGAATGAAAACAGGAAGAAAGGTGATTATAATCTCACATTGCAATGTATGATGGTTAAGCTGTCAGCATTAGCAAATGAAAATTATTCACTTTGGATTAAAAAATTCACCAGTTTTAAATAATGTCCTGATGTTTTTGTCAAGACTAATGTTCTAATTACAAGTCACTAGAGCTTTCATATCTCACATTGTTTAGTTGTGGTGTCTCATTATTATTATTATTATTATTTCCTTTGATTTCTGGTGTGTACACATTTCTTTCCAGGTCCCGCCCAGAGACCTAAGTTTAGATATGGCATCATGACATTTTCCACTGACCAATTAAAAAAAACACACACACATATTTTACATAGATAAAGCCCTTCATAAGGTGTCAGCTGTACTCGTGAGAACAATTTTTTGTATTTCTTTAAGGCATGGGCTTCCAGGAATCCCTTCAATTAGTCTACTGTTATCTTTTCCAACCAATCCGAGGGCTTCAACTATAACAGGGATTGTTGACATTCCCATGTGCCACATGTTTTAAATTTTGATTTCAAGGTCTTCAAATATACATTTCAGTCTGCAGGGACTGTCATATCAATATGGAGGCACTTTTTTGTTTGCGGTCTCTAATAACAATGTCTGGGTGCTTAGTTTTGATTGTTCTGCCTGTGTGTATTGTGTAGTCACATGAAATTGTAACAGGTCCTATCTCTGTAACCAGGTCTGGGTGGTGTTCATACCATTTTCTTTTAGTTTCCTTCCCATAGAAGTTGTAGATTTTCCAGTGCAGATATTGGCCCACTCTGTCATGCCAGGTTTTATATTCAGTGGGGTGCCAATACCGTGCAACCTGATACAAGTTGATCAATTGTTTCTGGATAATTATCATAGAACTTGCATTTTGGGCTAACACAATATTTTGGTATATGTGCTTGATAATTTCTAGTTAACAAGCACTGATCCTGTGCAGCAAGGATAAAACCTTCCGTTTCAGCTTTTAACCCTGCACTATGTAGCCACTGATGAGTACGGGGCTTGTCTACATCAGCTTGTTTGGCACAGGCAGAGTATTGGCCATGAAGCGGTTTATCTTGCCATTGTTTCTGTATCTGGTCAGTTGAATTTGTTTTTGCTTTCTTTTTTATGTATTTAGCAGCTTCAATTGGTGTATTGTGCTTTACTTGTATTTCTGCATCCATTTGAAACTCCATTTTGAACTTGTTGGCTTCTTTTATTACGAAATAAAGACGCTTACTACTTTCATTTTCTTTGACACATATCATCATCCAGTCTTCTGTAGTTTCCAGGTATCTTTGAAGGCCAATTGTTGTAGATTTGTAGGACAGTTCTAGTTGAACTAATCCCCTGCCTCCTTCGGATCTGGGTACATACAGACGATCAACATCAGCTTTGGGATGATGCATGCGGTAGCAAGTGAGAAGCTTTCTCATTTTGGCCTCCATTCGCTTAATGTCAGCTATGGTCGAATTAAGAATGTTAAAGCTGTATTGCACCACAGGGAGAGCCAAGGTGTTTATGGCTGATATTCTGTTTTTTGAATTCAGCTTGGTATTCAGTACCAGACGCACATGCCTGTAGCACTCCTTTCTTACCTGCTCCTTCATTTGGCGGGAGTGGTTGTATACCATCTCCTTTGCTAATTCCTAGGTACTTATAGGCTTCATCTTGATCCAGTTCTCTAATCTTTGTGGCAAAGTCTAAATCTATTGAGATTGTTTCTATAATTCTCCCTTTCTTGAATGTTACTTTTAATCCATACCTATGTAAACATTTTACAATATTGAGGAGGCCTTTCAACTCATTGTCGTTTTTGACAAAGAGTTTGAGATCATTTATGTAGAGTAGGTGATTGAATATTTTTTTGTCTAGTTTGTAACCATAGCTACTGTTGTTTAGTTCATGTGTAAGGGGGATTAAGCACAAACAAAACAGAAGGGGTGAGAGGGGGTCTCCTTGAAAGATTCTGCATCGGATATTCAGACGGTTGGAGGTGGCAGTGCCTCTGATGTGACTAAAGGTATAGTGTGGTGTTCCATATATTCCCATGCTGTGCTTAAGGAAATTTACTACCACAGGGGAAACTTTGTACATTTCCAAAGTCTTAAGGATCCAAGAGTGTGGCATACTATCAAAGGCTTTATGTTAATCAATCCACGCTGCACTAAGATTTCTACATTGTCTCCCGCAATTTTCCAGGATCATTTTGTTTAGCAGTAGTTGATCTTTGCAATGATATGAGCCTCTCCTGCATCCCTTCTGTTCCAGTGGAAGAATGTTGTTTGCTTCAAAGAAAGAGTAAGTTCAGTTCGTCATGATCAACTTATACGTGGTGGAGAGACATGTTATTGACCTGTAATTTTTCAGATCATCTGTTTCACTTGTTTTTAGCATGAGATATGTAATACCTTCAGTGATCCAATCTGGGATTTCATTGGGATTATTTACAAGTGTTGGTAGAATTTTTGCAAGGGTTTTATGGATTGATGAGAGATGATAGAGCCAGAAATTGGGCACCTTTCCTGGGGATTTCCATTTTTGAGATTTTGTTAGAGCTTGCCTAACATTATCTGTGGCTATATTTTCCCACTCTTGCATAGGTGTATCCAGCATTCATTTTTCTTTGCATTGGATCCATTCTGTATTTGGGTTATATTCAACAAAAAAACAAAAAAACATCACCAACAACAACAACAACAACAACTACTACTACTACTACTACTACTACTACTACTACTACACTAATACAACTAAAATAAATTCATTTTTATACACTGTTTATTGATTTTTTTGGACTTTTGTTACCCTATAAAAAATAAAAATCTTAGAAAATACAATTAATTATAATTTGTTTCTCTTTACTATAAACTTACATTTTCAAATAATTTTAAAAATAAATTGTATGATTGGGTATGCATGAAAAACCAGAATTGAATATAGTATGTGAACTCTGCATAGATACATTTTGCACTACTAAGTGTTACAAGTCAAAATTATTCTGATCCAATCTGCCATATGACCTGCTTCTGAATTGATTAATTCGTTTTCTATGGTTTTGTTTTCTGGAATTCACAATTATATTTGGCAATTTTTGCAATGGCTGATGAAAAAAAAACAGTCTGTAAGGTTTTCTTTAGTGGGTGTGTAAATGCAGCTAAAACTGTTGTATTGCTTTGAGAAGCTTTTATGTAAAAAGCTTTAGGCAAAACAAATCTACAAGATGTAAATACATTTCAAATATGATGAAATATCACTTGAAAACTAATCATAGACTGATTGTAATTCATTGAAATAAAATAATGAAAAATTTCCATGCTCATTTTCCAGCTCATTAATATTAAAGTTGACTGATTGCCCTTGAAATTCATGCTAATGAATGTTAATGGAAGATTTGAAAATGAAATGTGATTGTAAAACTTGCTTTTCATTTGCTTTGAACATCCAACAATTTTTGCCAAAAACAACATGGTAGTTTTCTGCTTCATCTTCATCTGCTTCTGCTTCATCTCACCCTATTTACCCAATTTCACATCATGTGGCTTTTTTTGCTGTTCTTTTGCATAAAACATGACCTGAAGAAGAAAGATTTTACTGATGACAATGAAACAGAAACATTGAAAGCTTTGAACAAAATACTCACACATATCAAATGTCTTCAGAACTGAGAAAAAACATTAGGACAGTTGTATAAAGATGAGATTACTTTGAAGAAAGTTTGCATTTCAAGTTTTAAAATCTAATAAAACATTTTTTAAATTAATGTTTATTCATATTCAAGTTAAAGTATTGAAGTTATTTCTTTTTCTTTAAATTTCACCAGCAATAATTAGAAATTATGAAATTCCTGTAATTCATAATTCATGCTCCACGTTCATAAGATATTTTTTTATTTCATTCTTTATCATATTTTTATTTTGTTGTTGTAATAATATAAATTCTTTAATTCTCCCATTATAAAGTGAAATTAATAAAGGGATTTTTTACTAAAAATGAAAATAAAGAAACAGGAGGACACTTTCAAATAAAAGTAACAAAAATAATATTTAATATTATTATTTATTATTTTAAATTAAACATAACAAAACATTAAAATTAACTTTCCTGGGAAAGTCTTTGTAATATTTCTAAGAAAGACTAGAGATAATTGAATGAATAAATTATTTCTTTAAATCAAGTAAAAATGGCATTCTTTAGTAAGAGCATACTGCCTTGTCTAGATCTTCAAATCTTTAATTTTGTTGTGTAAATAAGTTACATTACTCTATAATAACCATGACAAAAAGATTCAACATATGTTGGAAAAAGAAATACAGATTAAACTTTATCATTGGTGTATTTGTTTTTATGAATAGAAATTTCACAGAGAAGAAGATTAAATTAGTTTTAAATGGAGAAATCTTAAATTAAGTTCCAAGTGATAAAGGCATTCCAAGTATAAAATATTCTTTGAATTTCAACAGCAGTAAACTACCACAAACCCAAATTGAAACTAAAATCCAGTGCTCCCAGTGGAATGAGGAGCTTTTGAAATAGGACTCCAGTTCTAACCCTTACTTTCACCTGGAGTATAGAACATAGCTTAATTTTTTTTAACAGAGATAGGCATGTTATATTAAAACCAGAGTAATGCAGTCTTTCAGTCTTTAATTGTAAATAGTTTAGGCTCATGTATACAGCTTCTAACAATGGACAAGTTGGAAAAAGATCCTTTCTTAGAGGAATGAATCAGTAGTTCAATAAACAACTTAACTGAAACATTGATCTGTATAATTAATTCCAGTTAGGATCCAGTTGATATGGAAAATAGAATGACTTAGCTATGGTGATACATTATTTTTTTTAAGAAACTGGTTCCTGAAGCACTACCATTAAAGTGAATAACCTAATTTAAGTATGCTAAAGATACCTTTTTATACTCTCCCTACTGCAAGAGCATAAAGGTATTCTATATGACCAACAATAGGATTCATTATAGAAAAAGAGCACAACAGACTTGCTTTCCTGAATATCCTGCAGACCTGCACAAGATATGGTTTAAGGACATCAATATCTAGAAAGTCAACCCATCAAGAAATGTATTTGAATTTAGTTTCTGATTACCTATTTTGTGTAAAGAAAGAAATAATTACCTTCATTATGAAATTAACCATATATGAGACTTCCTCCTAATGAATAATTATCCTGACAAATGCCTTTATCCTTGTAAATAGTACAGAAAATCTACTCTATATAAGAGGTGTAGTTGAAAAATTTAAAGAATTTGTGTCCAATATACCATCAAGCTGATATTTTGACAGCAAACCTACTTGAGATATCTATGGTAAGGAATATCGATCAAACTGTACAAATAAAACTCAGATAAAATTCGAAAGACATAATACAAGGTGATATCACAAAGTCACCCATGGCAGAAAATATTTAGGAATATTTTTTTTAAATGGCTATCAGTCTCTTTAGAATGAGATAAAGAGATAAGAGGAGTATATAAGGTGAAGAAAACTGTCTTAAACAAAGTCATTATAAAGTTGAAATTGATGTTGATAGTTATGATTAAGAAAGAAAGAAAGCAAGATGAAAAATACAAGGATACTAAGAAAATGAACACATGCTAATCTAATTGGTGCATCTGAAGGATGCATTAGATATATCAAAGATATTTGATAAGGTGTGACATAGAGGGAAGAGTCTTTTCAATTATCAAGTCCTTCCTAATGGGTAGGTCCCTGAAGGTAATTGCTAATAGTCAGTTCTCCAAAGCCCATCATCACCAAGCGAACTCTAAATTATTGTCTATTGTGATGAATTGTTATTGTCTATTGTGCCTTGACCGACTATTGGGCTTAAGCTCACCCAAGGCCTCAAGGCCTTATATATGCAATTCAATTCTAAGGATGCTGGAAAAATGGTTGGTTCTCTGTACCACTCACATAAGTAAATATTCCTGCTATGTTCTACCTTTACAAGAGCCAAATCAAACTGAAAATGGAGTACTGTTACTATATACGAGCAGGAGGTGTCCAGTCTTCACTTTCCCATCTCTATCAAGACCAAAAGCAACTACACAGGCTTTTTCCAGAGTAGCAAGTCTCTTGCCACTATTTCTGTTTCCATGGAAAGTGTTCAGACAAACTACATTCCTTAGTTCCACCAGTTCTAAGCTTCACAGCAAAGATCCGCTATGCCACACACATTGTAGCAAAGCACCCTCATTCTCTTTGTTTCCATTGGTGAGATCTAAGTTCCACTTGAACAGCTTCTTCCTATGAATAGCTACTATGTGGAATCAACTCCCAAGAGGATGCTTCCCCAATCATTAAGCTCTTAAACTGTTCAAGTTTAGGGTTAACCACTATCTTCCTCATATATCTTCATACTGTACCTCTTACCTCTTACTCTGTAATCCTCTACCTCAAGTGGTTCTTTAGTTTTGTGTACAGGAACATTATTGCAGAAAAAGATGTAATCAATTTTGTTCTAGTCTAACTCATAAAATATTAATACTGTTGCAGAAATCTTTGAACAGATTCTCAGATTGAGAATTATGTTGTCAATTTTCTTCCAATTGGAAGAAAGTTGTCAAGGCTGAAGAACACACTAGCCAACTGAAAAGCACACTGGCCAAAACATTCTGTTTTAAGAAAGAGAAAATTCATCTCTGAATTTCATACAATAGTTAGTCAACAATCAAAAGTTTTTGATTGGGATAAATAAGAAATTAATTTTATTCCCTTACTTGAAAAGATTAAAAAAATTAAAATTTTGATTATAAAATAAGATAATATAATATGTATATAATTTGTCTATCAGCATTTGACTATTCAAAATCAAATTAAATTAGAAAATTTTGAATGATTAAAGGATAGAAATATGATGCTTTCTATTTACAAAATATTTTGTAATACAATTATAAAGTAAAAGAATATTTTATAAAGTAAAAAATATTTTATAAAGTAAAAGAATATTTTATAAAGTAAAAAATATTTTATAAAGTAAAAGAATATTTTATAAAGTAAAAGAATATTTTATAAAGTAAAAAATATTTTATAAAGTAAAAGAATATTTTATAAAGTAAAAGAATATTTTATAAAGTAAAAAATATTTTATAAAGTAAAAAAATATTTTATAAAGTAAAAGAATATTTTATAAAGTAAAAAATATTTTATAAAGTAAAAAATTATATACAAATAAAAGATAACAATTTAATAATTTTCCAATGTTCCATATAACTACATTTACATTGAAACATTTTAAATTATCTCCTTTAACAGAAATTTTGTGTTTAGTTAAAAGCAGGGACAGATTTTTTTTTTTTAAATTCCATAAAAAAATTTACAATGCCTCTAGTGTACAAATTAACCTAAATAATAATCTTCGTTTGACCAAACTTCACGAGAAAAACATATGAAACTTCTTCATTCAGATGTGGAAACGTTTGTTTATTGTTGTTTAAGGGAAAAAAAAGATTTCTGTTAAATCACTTTGCACACATTTTAAAATATTTAGGAATTTGTTCATATATTTTTTATTTTATAATTCCATATGATAAATAAACGTATTCAAAGGAATTGAAAGGACATCTTTTATATGTCATGTTCTTTCAGAATGTAAGCAATCATGGCTCTTCACAACTTCTTTTGTTACTTTAATTAACTTTTTAATTCTTTGTCCCTGTTCTACCATCTATTCACACAAATTTCTTAAGTCGCTCATTGTTTCCCTTTACTTCTCAGTATCTCTTCAATATGTCTTCTCAATGTCAGATGTGATCCAGGGTCTCAAAATTTACATTTGCTGAACATCATAAAATCGTGAAGCAAGAAATGAATTATCTAAAATAAAATTTGTCAATTCTCCAACATTTACATCTATAATGAGAACAAATCAAGGATTTTACAAGAATTACAAACCTAAATGAATGCTTACAATCAGTAAACAGAATAATTACTGAGTAATTTGCCATTGTTTAACAAATTTCAATATCATTTTCAAAGTAATTAAAAATAAAGAGCATGTCTACTGAATTAAATCAAATTCAAATTTTATGTGAACTTCACTTTGATTTTAAAAATTGATGACAGAATCCTCCAATAATTTTTCCTCTTCTTGCAGATTATGTTATGTTGCTGGACGTGAAGGACATTTCCCCCAAGTCTTTTCACACCTTCATTACCAACGAATGACTCCTGTACCATCTGTAGTATTTACGGTATATTCATAATTATATATTATACATCAGTTCAACATTAATTTTAGTTGCTTTTATTGTACATTTTAGAAACTTTTAAGCAGAGATCAAATGGAGTCAGTGGGTTTTTTTAAAGTTTTTTTTTGCTTCACTGACAATTGGTAACTACTGAGATTGTTTCTTTCATTATAGACAGCTGTAGTATACTAGCATCTATCTAAATACAAAGGGTGAGAAATGAGTAAAAATATCTGATCTCGGCAAATATTACAAGTAGAAATGTAGAGAATATAAAAATAAGAATCAATATTGAACCAATGCATTACCTTTCATTTTCATTTCAGTCTATGTATGTTTCACACCAGATCCTCACTCTTTTTTTGTGTAGGTCAGCTAGAGGACTTACACAGCGATATGGATGTCAGCATCCAGAAAGCTAATGTGCTGAAGCAATGAATGTAGTGTGACATGCAATTTCCTCACAGGTTTAATGAGCCACATGCAATGTTATCAGCAACAAGATATTCAAATATAAACATGTTCTCAATGTGGATTGTGTCTATGAAGTGGTCGTGTTCGGTCATGAGTTGACTTACACCATGTATGTATGTATTTGGTTGAAGATTGAAAATATTTCTTTTGAAAAGTTTCCATTTCATTTTTCTCATTAACTTACAGGTGGTTTTACTGATGGTCCCATATTATAGATGTTTTTTGTGATATTATTTCTCCAAGTACTTTCAACCATTTTGCCTCTTTCCAGGGTTGAAAGTTGTTTCAATGTTAAATTGTGAATATGACGTTTTTATCATGTCATGTGTTATGTTCTCATATTTTAAGTTTGAATTTTTATCATCTGATGTTTAATCTGTTTCATGTTAATTCTATGTTGTTTTTTGTTAAAAGTTATTTAAAATATTGTTTCCTATGTTGAATGGTATCTTGTTTATTGTTGCTGGTTTTTTAGAATTATTGCTGTTAGTATTGTAATATTTTTTCTGCAGTTAATGTTACATAGAATTTTTGTATTTTTTATAAGTATCTTTCAGTGTCAGTTATAATATTTTATTTTTGTGTTGGTTAGTAATATGAGTTTATATGAATAGATAAGTACTATAGAATATCTACCATAGAATATGTGACATGTTTGTTGACATGAGAAGATTGCAAATGTATAGAGTATTTTTTAATAGTATATTAATTAGCTTGAAAATTCATATTTGTTTTATTCAAATTTGATTTTTTATATATATTTAAGCATATATGTCTATTTTTATCAGTAGGTGACATATATCTATATATTGTGTTTTTCATAACTTTTTCATTTTGTTTATAGTTATGCATTTAATTACAATAAAATAAGTAAATTCTTTTTGTCATGATTTAATTATATTGCTACAATTATATAGTTTTGTAGGTTAATTTTAATTTATCAGTCAATTATATAAATCAGAAATTAATTAGTGTTTGTTTTATGTTGGTGAATTCTTTGTAGATTCTGTAAGTGTGAAAAGTAAATTAGGTGAGCTCTGTTAATTTTTTTCAATGATAGCAATTATTATTAAAGAGACATGAATTTAAATTTACTATCTTTTACTATAGAGAGGTATTAAAATTATTATTGTCATAACCAATTCAAGCCTCCACGAGCAGAATTCTATTAATATTTAGTGCATAATTAAACTGTAGGATAGAGTTATTTTCAAAAGAATTTTGAGTTTTTTAATTTTTAGCTAGTAGATATGTCATCTGCATAGCTGACATATATCAGTTTTATTTAAATTTTCAGATGACTGGCCTAGATGTGACCCCATAGCTATGTTGTCAGTTTGAGTATATATATTACCTAAATATTAGTTTGAGTATATATATTATCTAAATGGTTAAAGAAGAGAATGATCATGATGCATGCTGAGAGAAGTTTACAAAGGATTATCAGGCAATAAATGAAAGTATGATTGCATAAATCTTAAAATATATTATTTCAACAATTTCATTTATGGAGATGATAAAAGGACTATCAACATCCAAAACATTGTGAGTATAACAATCAAGATTAGTATACAAGTCAGGCATGTAATAAAACACCATTGGAATTTACTGAAATCCATTGGTAAAGTTTATGCTTCATTTCTTTTGTCGGTATATGTGTATGATGTAGTTGTTTTGGATATTTCATAGACTAGATGAGATTACTGGTTTTATGTGTTTTTACTTTTCTGCACACAAACCAATATATATATATATATATATATATATATATATATATATATATATATTATGTCATTCACAAACAGTAGTGTTTTGCTGTATCACAGCACCTTCTATTTCTATCTTCATTCAAGAGAATAAGCTAGCTATATCTAGCGTATTGTTTCTACAAATGTAAAAAAATGCCAATCAAACATAGGGCTTGATTCATTTTACTGAAGAGCTTTGCATTAGCGCAGGTGGCTGTTGTTTATAGAATTAGCTTGTCATTCAACAGTGCTCAATTGAAATATATTTTCAAGAGCTAAATTATGTCATTCAGAGACAGTACTGTTTCACTGTATTACAGCTCATCAGTGCGACTAGACATCCGAATACCACAAGTTACGATTGAAACCCAACTGATTTGTTGTCTATCAGAGTTTCTACCACTGAGCTATCTTTATTCAACAGAATGAGCTAGCTAAATCTAGCATATTGTTTTTACGAATGTAAACAAATGCCAATCAGCCATAGGGCTTTTTGTTTGAATAATCTAGACATACTACGTCTATTTATTTGAAGATATTCTTGGATGAAATTGAAAGTACTTAGGAAAATAAACTAAATAACCAAAACTGCAGCATCTTTCCTACTCAGTTTTGTAAGAGCATCCATTTTGAGTTGTATTCTTTTTTTCTTAAAACAATGCAGATGGTTTTTTTATGACCTTTTCTGATGTTAATATCTTCATTGGTGCAAAGCTCTTTTACTTTCATCACATTCTTGGGGTAGTAATATCTTTTTCTGATATATCATAAAAATTAAAAACATTGCATCTTGTTGCTCCCAGTAATACAAACTTCCCTAAAATCCAGTTTTGATAAAGTCACAGTGTTTTTATGCCCATTAGGAGATGACATCTACAATACTACTAAATAAACATATATTCTATACATTGGTCATACACCTCTAACCTTATGTTAATTAACATGCCACATTTGATAATAGTTACATAGAATCTGTATTACTTACCAACACAAGAATAAAAAATATAACCAACCTACTAGTAAAAAATACACAAATACTATATAATATTAACTGCAAAAGATGACAATACTAGAAGGAATAATTATGAAAACAATCAACCTGCAATAAACAAAATATCATTCAACATAGGAACCAGTATTTTAAATATCTTTTAACAAAAAAGCATAGTTTTTGTTTAAATATCTTAAAAGAAAACAATATAGAATTAGTAGCTTTTGAAAGTATTCAAATATTGGTTGATAGAAATTCAAACCTAAATATGACATCACAACTCATAATATAATAAAAAAATTCAAATTCAATATATAATGCTAAAATTATAAAAATGAGATGCCAGATTATCCACCTACCACTATTGAAAACAAATTTACTTACTGGAGATGACCAATATGGCTGAAAGTACTTGGAGAAATATATTAAGAAATACATCATAAAGCTAAGAAAACACAAAAAAACATTAAAAAATTTCAAACGAAGTATTTCCATGGTCTTCAATCAAATATACAGAAAAGAATATTTACTGCTAAAATTCACTATATATCTAAATATACAGCTACTTCTTACTTAATGCCGTGCTTATTTATTACCCCCCCCCCAGATTTATTACCACTATAAAATCACTAAATTAAAAATTCTAAAAACCCAACAAGTCAATTTTGTACATTGTCTTAAAATTTGATTGTGATTATTTTCTTTCTTCGAAATGAATCAAAATAAAATAAATAATGTGAAAAATAGATAAAAATTTACTTTTACAGCATTTACTACAGTATGCGAAGCAAAGTAATGTATAGAATATAGAACTGATTTTCGTCTGTTTATTACAAGTAATTCAGCACACTACTGTATTGTATGAACATTTAAAAATAAATGCTACAAATGGTGTAAAAGTGACATTATATTTATCTTAAATACATCATGATCTTGAAATAGTAGTCATTTGCAGCTTTTCATTTAATGAACAACTCATTTAACAACTAGGTCATTGGAATAGAATCCAGTCATTCAATGAGGAGGGAATATGTGTATATATATATATATATATATATATATATATATATGTGTGTGTGTGTGTGTGTGTGTGTGTGTGTGTGTGTGTGTGTGTGTTGATATAATAGGAAAGAAAGGTTAGATTGATGATTCAAAGTTCTTTAGTATTTTTGTTTTTATTTTTAAAAACAGTGCTCAATACAGAAGTAGAGCCTAAATTATAATTATTTTTTTAAAAATATGATTCCATCATGACACTGAAATTACTGTTTTGAAACTGGTCAGCAGTATTCAGGTTTAATTTCAATATTAAACCATAACTTCTGGGTGGCAGTCTCATCCTCAGGCTATATTTGGAATAACTATGCTACAGAATGTTTTACTCATTTATAGTTTTGAAATGGGGGTGGTGTTCTAGGGTTTGTTTTTCATTATCAACGCTGACTGCAACAAATAACGCCTCCACGCAGACTCTAACCAATAACTCCTCCACGCAGACTCAAACCAATAACTCCTCCACGCACACTCTAAACAACAACTTGATTGAGGTATCAACATCAATAATCAAGTAGATCCCACAATCAATTAACCACAGGTTTTCTGACAATTCTTCCAGTGAAACCATCTTCAACAAAGCCAAAAAAGATTAATTAAACAGATGTAAAAGATAGTGGATTTTCGGCATCACTCACAGACACAACACAATAAAATCCAACAGGAAAAGAAATATCATATGGTTCAACCCACCATACAACAAAAATGTAGGAAAAATATTCATTAAACTCATACACAAACACTCCCCACCCATCAGGCACTCAATATTAAAAAAAAAAACAGTAAAAAATCAGCTACAGTTGCACTGAGAACATGACACAAATAATAAAAAAGCATAACAGGAAAACAACCAACAAGACATCTGCCCAAATCAAACTCATGTGTAACTGCAGAACAAAGAACAGCAATTGCCGGCAGAAAAAAGTAACATACCAAGCCACTGCAAAATCAGAAGTTAATGAAAAAATATACATAGGAGTAACTGAAGGACCCTGGAAACAAAGAAACTACACACACAAGACATCCTTTACAAATAGTAAATATGTGAACACCATAATGCTTTTCAAACATTAAAAACAAAAAATATCATGGAAAATAGCATCAGCTTACAACAATAAATCCCAAAACTGTAAACCCTGTCAGGAAGAGAAAATAGCTATAATTACCTTCCCAGACCAGCACAAACTACTAAATAAACAATCAGATCTCATCTCAAAATACAAACCCGAAAACAAATTTTTACTACATTACTTAAAAATCAAAACCTAAAAATAAACAAAAATAAATAAATAAAATAAACAAAAATAAGTAAAATAAATTAATCCAAACCAATAAATAAGTAAATAAATCAAGTAAACAATAAACAAATTAACAAACCACAAACATACATATAAACACAAGTAAATGTAATAATAACAACAAACAATAAAATAATCAATAATAAATAAAAAATTAACAAATAACACTATAAATATCCAAAAACTGCATCCAAATCCACAATTATATCCTCTCAATAACCCTTAGAATAATTCAAAGCATAACCCATACCACCCACCAAAATAACTGTTAAAACAATGCCACAATGCATCACTGACCTGTATATATAAATAATCAAGGAAAAACACAATGCATAATTGTGTTTAAGCATGAAGCAGACTGTTGCCTCTGGGTGTTTATGTTAATGTCCACTTTCATATATATATATATATATATATATATATATATATATATATATATATATATATATATATAGGATTAGCTGATTGATGTTACCTTCAGCATCCCAACTCTAGAGTTTTGTAGACAGACCTGCCCATCCACTCTTCAGTGGGTATCAGCAATTTGCTGTTTATATTTTTTCCATTTATGCATATATTTAACACTGGTGTCATATATATATATATATATATATATATATATATATATATATATATATTGGTAATGAAATTTGCTGTATTCATTCTGTAATAATGTCTTGTATTTGAATTTATATTTGCTTTTGTTTGTAGGCAATAATGGGGATCATCGTTATCATACCTGGAAAAATTTCCACCTTAATTGATTTTTATAGTTTCTCGGCTTGGACTGTTTATGGCCTTGGAGCTTTTACAGTGATTTATTTGCGTATTACACGTCCAGACCTTAAAAGGCCCTACAAGGTAAATTTTCATCATGTTTTGTTATGAGATCATTCATAATTTCAAGCAGAATATTTATGCATTATCAAAAATGAAATAATAAACTGATTATAATGTATAATATTATAATCATTTTTTCATCCAATTTATTTTCATAATACATTATCACTACAATAGGATATATGTGCAGTGATTTATTTATTGTATAATGTTTGAATCTTCTATACTATATTAGTTTAAAAATGTTTTTCATTTTTTATATAAAACAAAAGCAAAATTAACAGAAATCCAAAAATTCAATACCTTATGTATACAATATATAATACCTTATGCATATATACAGTATTGGCCAGAATGGATGAATCATTACTGTTCTTCTTTGACAATTTAGGCTTTTGGCAGTCTTATAAGACTTTAAATTTGCACAGAATAACCTCCTGCAAATTAGCCTTTGGCTGGGTAGGTGACTGTCTTTTGGTAAACCAGTTAGTATTGCTTTAAATGATTTTCTGGGAAACTTCTTTGCAGCCAAAATTATTGAGTCATACCAGACATAGTCTTATCACTATATTTCTTATCACTATATTTCACAGCTAAATCATAATTCTAATCACAGCTAGATCCTATGTGAATGAGAACATGCAATAAAAATGAATGCTCATTGATTGTAAAAACAATGTGTCATCCAATTTGACCAATCAAAATGAGTCTATCATATGTGAAATGAATGAACACTGCACAATGAAAAATTACAGGAAAAAAACCATGATTGATCCATTCTGGCCAATACTGTATATATAAAAGTTTAAGTTTTAGATCATTTTAAATATTTCTTGTCTATCATTAGCAGAATTCATATTTTAACAAACAAAAGACCAAATGAATATTTATCAACATGTATAAAGTCTTTTATATTAAAATTCATGTTTTTCTTTATTGCATAATTAAATTCTTTTACTATGAAAATAATATTCTTTTGAATTAAATTGTGTTCATTTAATATCTCATTATAAATATATGCAGTGGAATGAAATTTTACATTAAGAGAAACATTTTCTTCATTCATTTATTAAATCATTTTTTGAATAACACTTATGAAAAACTAAATCTGGAGGTCTAATTATTCAGTAAAATCATTTTTAATTGCATAGTTAATTGAAATAAATTACAAAAATTTTAGGCATTCTTCTTCTAAAGTGTACATGATAAACAACCAGCATGAACATTCATCCAATCTGTTTCTTGATTGTAATGAAACTGAATGTTGATTTCTTTAAATTAATCCTATATGACTTCAATAAAGGAAAGATATAATTTGTTCTTTTTCCTTATTTTCAGGTCCCAGTTTTTGTTCCTGGCTTTGTTTTCATTATGTCTGTCTATTTGGTCTTGGCTCCTGTCATTCAGGATCCCAAAATGGAATTTTTTTTTGCATTTTTATTCATTTGCAGTGGATTACTTTTCTATTTCCCTTTTGTTTATATGAAACTGATGCCACCTGGAATAGGTAAACAGCTTTTTTGGTTTTATTGTATAAGATTTAATGAAATTATTCATTAACACTATCTAATAATGTTTATAATGAAAGGTTTTCAATACTTACATTAAAAAAATTACTTCTTCTGTTCAGAATTCTTAACAAGTTCAGAAAAGCATCAATTTGATTTCTAGGACGAGTTTTAAATTTTTCAAAGCTTACAAATTATTGCATTCATAATTCATCATTATTTAGGAAAAAAAAAATTTTTTAGTTGGAAATAAAATTTTATTAGCAAGTTTACAAGTTGATTTTATATACAATGTATTTTATGCATGCACACACACACAGGGAAAAACATTTCTGCTAAATTCAATGGAATATTTCTTTTTTATTGTGCCATTCGAAGCCTCACTGTATTTTAGTATAGATGTAAATTGTTTTGGAAAAAAAGTTACCTTAATTCTTCTCTCATGACAAATAAAATAATGATAAAATCTAATTATTGCCTTATTGATTGGATAAAAAAATTATCATAAATGCAAAAAATATAAATAAAAACCTTTAATAAGGAAAAATGTTTTTGTCAAACTTGTTTTTAATGTAGAAAAAGAATTGAAAATATCTGAATTGTTTCTGTGCTGAAATGAAAAAGACAGCAATTTTCTTCTCTTGATACTAGTTTCTTTCGTAGTTTCACTAATAAGTTAAAGAAACGCCACAAACACCTGATTGGCCAGACAAAATAACTGAACTGGATAAAAGTAGTGATGGACACTAATCAAAATCATTTGTTGCTGAGAAGGTTTGAAAGCTAAAATGCTTCCCAAAAGTACTGAGTCATCTAGAATGTCAGCAAGTATGATTACCTGCAAACTAATTTTACACCTTTAGTCAGTAGCAAAATAACCTGAAATCATTTGTCCTTGATAAATAGATATATCAACCTAAAGAAAAAGGAGAGAACAAAAATTTGTCTCCTTTTATTTTTTTAGTCTTTTTATCTGTCAACCATTTTTCTAACATTTTCTGTTTTATTAAAGCACCTTTCGGCTCTTTAAGGATTCTTGATTGATTTAATCAATTGTTGGGACTCAAGATCTCCCCCAGACCTCAAATAGAACTCATATATCTGATCTATTGCTAAAGATGCTGAAACAAATAGTTACTTCATTATACTGCACCAGTAAGTATCTGACCCCCCCCCCCCGCTATACTCTATTTATGCACAGTCCTCACCAGACTGTCTAGAGTTCAAAAGCATCTTTGCAGTTTGTGAGCAATGAATTATTTTCCACCCCACAACACCTTTCCCACAGATGAAATGTCATGAGCCTCTCACTACTCTATCACTATTTCCATGACATACATACATAACAAGCTACAGACCTTAGTCCTACCAGCTTTACAATTGGGACCCACCATACCATGTAGACACAAGTGTGAATCATCTCCATTCCCTTTGTATTCTATTAGTAAGAAGTAAGTTGCAGTCAAACAGCTTCTTCCAAAGAACTGCTGTTTGTGGAACAGACTCCTGGCAGGTTATTTTCCCAAGCACTACAATCTTGACTTCTTCAAGTCTAAGGTTAACTTTTATCCTTCCTGCATAACTCCATGAACTTACTTCACTTCTTGCCTTTTCTTTTTGCTCATGCAAACAACACAGTAACCCTCTAACTAGAGTGGATCTTGAGCCCTGTATTCGCTGAACATTTCTGTAAAAAAACAAAAAAATATTTTGCTAACAGAATTTTTGAAAAGTTCTTTCCCAGCAATTTATTCTAGAAAAAAAAGTAAAATAAACAAGAGATGTTAAAAACCTAAACAGCTTGTTTCTTGCATTTTGAACTGAGGATAAAATGTAACTGTTATTTGTAGGATTCATTTTGTGAAGATTGCCTGTCTGTTTACAATTGAAAATTTTTATTTTATTTTACAAATTTCTTAAAGAACTAATTTTTCTTTTCTTTTCTTTTCAGAAAAGCTACAGATATTCTTACAGAAGCTGTTTGTTGTTTGCCCAACAGCAGCCAGTGTACCAGTTGATGAAGATGATTCAGAGAAAGAAAAATCAGCAAAAATGCTGTAAATCAAGAGACAAAAAATATTACTTGTTCGTTTACATAATTTTTTCTTTTGTTTCAATTGTCAGGTTCAGACCAAAATCACTTTGAAAATAACTACAGCATTTACAAAATCGTTTCAAATCATTTATGCTCATTCATTTACAAAATGGTTTCTAATGCACTTATGTATATTTATCTTATGTTACCTAAGAAATAACATTTAGTATGGAAGCATAAAACAAATTCTAAAAGTTATTTTTATTTACAACTTTAAGTCCTCCACTGTAGATGAAGATTGAAATTAAGACAAAGCTTAAACAACATGAAACAGTGTGATTTGGAGTACTTCTTAAATGATCACATATTCCAAATTAATGTCAATCTTAGTAAACAATAAAATTAATGTTGAACTATATTTTCTAAATAGAATACATGGAAATATGACTTTAAAATTAAAATACATAAATATGCATATTTTATGTGATGATTAATTGCTGAAATTGGGTTTTGATTTATTACAGATATTGAAATCAAATTTATAACTCCCTCATTCTGCCTCCCCCCAATGCTAATGGTATGTTAAAATAAACAGAAGCAGCTATGTAATAGGATTCTTATTTGATCATCCAAATATTTTTGCAAACTCAATTGTTAGTCTTCCATTTTGACACCTTCATTGAAATCATAATTATCTTGTCAATTCCAAAATATGTAAAAATTCTAAAACATTTAAAGGACAATTTATCGTTGAAAATGTGACAAAATATTTAGAATAAAGCTTTTTAAAAATTCTTAAATTATTTCAAGCCAAAATTTAGATATTAACATAAAATCAAATGTTATTATTGTAATTGTCTTCACAGTTGAATTCTGATTCGAAATCTGAATGTTATTTTAAATAGATATATACATGCATGCATATATATATATATATATATATATATATATATATATATATATATATATATATATGTATGTATATATATATATATATATATATATATATATATGTGTGTGTGTGTGTGTGAGTATATATATATATATATATATATATATATATATATATATATATATATATATATATATGTATATGTATATGTATATATGTATTTGTGTGTGTGAGTTTGCATGTTTATATAAATTGAAGAGTTAACAAATGAATGATTTAAACACCAATAAGGAATATTCTATATTAGAATTGATAAAATCTCTACAATAATATCAATGTTATTATTTTAAACATTTATTTTCCTTTTTTATTTTTGTGCTTTTAATGTTTTCACAGATTGCTCAATTTTGCTGCTAGCTTAGTTTGGTAATATTTTTCTAGAATTTAACAAAATGTTATTTGGCCAGTTGTTTCCAAAAATCTTGTAATCTGGTTTCTCTTATTCATTGTTTTGCAAGTATACAGTAATGTGACAATTGTTAATGTTTTTATATAAATAAATATATTTTTAGATAAATACTTCTGCTATTTTGATTGATATCATTGTTATTAAACTACAGTAATACAACCTATTATTTGCAGTTCAATTTATTGTTGATTCCAATTAAAATTTATATTTCTTTACATATGGATATTTATAATACTAACTGGTTCAATATTTATGAAATGATGCATTTCGACAATGTTTGTGATAAATATCATCTCCAAAATATAGCTAGTAAACTTTTGTACCTTTTTTCCTTGTGTGCACACACCACACACCCACACATGCGCGCGTGCACTTGCTTCTTTGTATTAGTAGCAGAGCATTAAGTGGGGACAAATACAACTAAGCACCAATTTCTACCGAAGTTACTTAATAAATTATGGTCTCTTCTAATCAGTCAACTAAAACACATAATGTTTTCTAATTGACCAAATAGTGTACAAAGAAATGTTGACATTTCTGTTTTACTCAGCCATGTGTCATTCTAAATAAGTAAACATCTCACCTGCTGAAAATGAGTAGAGAAGTTGATGTGCTAAAATGATACAAGTTTGCATTAGTCCCAAGAAAATCTGGGATATAAATTCTTATTGTATATATGTATATTTTTGTATGTAAAAATGAATGTTAACAGATAGACTATACACACATGATAGGGATACTTTTTGAAATTGTACAAAAGAAAAGTTGCATGAAAAGAAAATGTATCATTTTAAATAATTATAAAAATTCCTAAGTATTATGATATTAGCAAGATGTTGATTATAAGCAAATTGTAGGAATGAGAGTGAAATAGACTTAAAATTAATTTGCGAAAATCTGTGATCATAATTACATGTATATAATAATGGCCTATTTTTAAAATTTCCCCATTATCATGTACATGTAATATGAAGGGATTCTATTTTCTAATGTGTCAAAAATAATACGAGTGCAATGATTTGTTAATTTATTTTTGTATTTGATGTGTACATTGTTTTACAGAACAATTTCTTGATATTAAAGCAGTCAAGATGACAAAATATCAATTGGTCATTTTTAGACTCATCAGTTTTCTACATTGTACAAAGATTCAAAGAAATTAAACTTATTTGATAACAATTCCCTTTTTTATTTAAATTTGTTTAAAATAAAGTACGCTTATATTACATGTTATTAAGTTATCCAGAAAACAGTATTTTTTAGACAAAACTTTCATTAGAATTCTCCAACTAATCATATGAGTGCAGATAACTAAAAATCATTTTCTACAGTTAGTGATAATTTACATTAAAAGTTTATCAAATTTATTTAACCTCTTTAATTAAACAATCTGAAGAATTTAAATATAAATTTTACTTCATGTTAGTCTAAAACATGTAAGAATTTCATCTTCACTCTTGACCATCAGTCAAAGTAACTCTATTACTGTATCTGTTAAAAATATCATTTTTCCAATAATGAAATTTTTATTTGGTTATATAAAACAGAGTCCTTAAAATATTAACTGCATTATATTTTCATTCCTTAGATAAATATTACTTCACTTCAGTTGGCATCATTGCATCTTTGTATGTAAAACAACCAGACTCCATTAGTGCCAAACTGCAAGTCATGATATGTCAGCCTTTAGACCCTTTTATTTTTATAAAACTTCAAAAAAATTCCATAAGACTTAAAAAGTTTACAAGCATTTATTATACTCATTTTTCTGATTTACTGAAAAATAAAATGGTGCCTTTTAAAATCAACAACTTACAAACAGAAACATGCTAAATACTTGTTGCTTAGGTGAACTTGATGCAATGTGGAAAGTTCTTTTTCTTAAATTTATAATGAAAAATAACAGAATATAAGCCAGGAAGAATCTAAATCAAATATACTCTTCTTAAGAGAGAAAAAAACGTAATTCAAAATTTTAACTTAGCTTTTCTTCAAAAATAGTTTCAATTTTCTTGCTCCACAGTAAGACATAGTTTGAGTCTGTTAAGAATTTGTAGCAGTCAAAATGGTGGCACTTTTACCAAATCTTTTCTACTTTTATGGCAACATTATGTTTTGGATCTATTAGTATTAGTATTATTTATCAGCCATAACTTACCAGCTATTTAGTGTTAGGAAGAATAATATGTTTTAGCCTTAGTTGAGTCCAACCGAAGATGTAAAGAAAACAAACAAGACCGATATAACAACAAATATATGTATTAAACAACAAATTTACAAGTGACAAAGACATCAACATTTGTGTTTGTGTGTGAACGTAAAGAGTTTGTATTTTGGTGAATGTTCGTACGTACGTGTATGTGTGTTTCATGGCGTTTTCCCACAAGTGGGCAAAAATGCTGATCTCTGTGAGAGATCACATTTTTAAATGTGTCCGCTGAAATGCTAAGTAGAAGGAGAGCGAGGCAAGAAGTCGCCCAGTATTTATAGTGTAGGGAGAGCAACCCCTAGTGAACAATTAGGGAATTAAGGAGGAGCTAACTCTGACAGATCTTTAGATTTAAATATTGATTTAGGATTTAATAGATATCAAAAAATTAATAACATTTTGTCATTTTTCTCTGGGGAGATTTACCAAAAGCCAATAATTATACATTGATTCTGCAAAATAACTCATTTGTATTTTCACAAAACCTAAAAGCAAAGTTCATTTTCTGAAAAAAGAAGAAAAACTTGCTTAAAAATATAAAAATGCCATTAAACAAAAATATTTAATTTGTCCTGCAACATGATTAAAAACTTTTTTTTTTTTTGTTTTTGCATTTGATATATCAGAATTGAGGTATATTACTTTATTTTTAAATTTGTCTGCAATTTCTTGGAATTTATTTGTTAAGGAAGAGCCAAGACAAATGGAGATATTCTTCCATATAGAATTTCAGTAAGTAATTGCTAAAATAAAATTTGAAAATAAAGTATCTTTGTGATATATATATATATATATATATATATATATATATATATATATATATATATATATATATGATAAAAAATATAGTTTTATGGTATGCTATATTTATAGTTAAAAGTGCTCAATATCAGGGATAGTGCATATTGTGTAAATATAAGAGTAGGCACTGAAGTCAACACCGAGTAGCGACAGTCTGTTTCATGCTTAGTCACAGTCTTCAAAAACAAACTTTCCCCACTCAGTATTGACCTCAGTATCCACTCATATATATATATATATATATATATATGTGTGTGTATATATTAGAATGGATTTTTTATTAATCCAACAGATTTTTAATCATTTTAAATTGTGTTTTTAATGGTTGCTCATATTTGAGTAGACACTCCCTTTATTTATTAAACACTATATTTATTTATTTTCGTCTACCAGCATGAATCTTTGAAAAAAATTATTAAAGAAAGAAATTTGCACACTCCGCTGGGATATGAACCTGTGTTTTTAGATGAAAATAAATACATATACTTTTTGATAAATAAACAGACCCCCTACTCAAATATAAGTATACACTAAAAATAACATCTAATGTGATATATATATATATATATATATATATATATATATATATATATACACTACAGTTTATATATTGCAAACATTTTAAAAAAGGCTAGACTTAAGAAATTAGTTATTGCAGAAAGTCAAATTTTCTTCAGCTTGATAAGTGTATTTTTATTGTCCATTTTATCATACAACTTTATTTGACTATTTTCTAATAGGAATCAGTACCTAGCTCTACCTCTTCTCCTCCCCAATCATCTAGCACCCTCTAATCTACAACTTATAAATATTCAATAGACTGATACTATTCTAGGAAAATATCTTACATATTCTTACAAGTTGACTTTTTATTCACTTGATGCCAACCAAATACAGATGAAAACAATTTAAAATTTGTGTGAAAACAGATGGAAATTTTTATTCTACATTCATTCAAATTATTATTATTTCTAAAGAAATGAATCCTGTGACATTAAATTCTGTCTTCTTTATTTACACATTATTTCTTGCAGCACATAAAATATAGTATTTTAAAGTTTAAATTTTTGTAAGACTAAATTAATAGATTATATCTTTTTATTGTTCTCTGTTTTTTTTCTACAAAGCAATTTTTAAGCAAACAGCCTGTTGAGAAAATATGTACATCTTCTCAAAAAATAAAGAAACTATTTTTAAAAATCTGTAAAAAGTTTGGCTAAAATGCTAAAAGCTAACACATTAAAAAAACAAGATGTATAAAATATCAATTTGTAACAGCCTTATCTTGTGTTTACTACAGATATTTTATTTTCAATTATTATGAAATATGTTTTGACATTTTGAATCACTGTTTATTATTTTTCAATTTCAATTGCACAATTTCTCTCTTATTTTAAATAATGTAGAGAGAAATTCAATGTAAATTTTGGTATCGATTCAAAAACTTATTTTTTCTTTTATGTGAAATTTTATTGACTAGAAAATAATTTTTCCTTAAAATTTATTTTTTTAAAAACTTAAGTTGAGTTTTTGATGAATTTTTACAAAACTAAATATTTTGCCAATCTCATTTCTAAAAATTATCTTGAATTCTGGTTAAGTATTTTGATTCTAATTAATTTCATTCTTTTTTAAAAAAATGATATATTTTCAAATATTGAGCCAAACAAAACAGATTTTTATTCAAAGCTTTATGAAAACATTAATGATTACAAAAACTATTAAATTCAAATACAACTCTTGACAATTTCAAATGCATCTCATTATACATTTCCCATCAGATGCATAATTACTAATTTCAATATTTTTACATGTTCTCTTTATGACTCCAGTTGCAACATAAAAATGTAATTTTTGCAATAATAGTAATTTCATTTACTGAGGCTGAATCTGACTTCTGCTATTTCTCTGACCTCTGCTTTTTATCTAACTTCTGCCATTTTTCTGATCTTTGCTGTTTCTCTGACCTCACCCACTGTTTATCTGACCTTTGTCATTTATCTGACCTCTGCTGTTTGTGCACCAAAACAATCAAACATTAGACTTCAAAAGGTTGTGATAAAAAGAAAACAAAATATAAGAATAAATGTTTGAAAATAAAAGAAATGAATTAATGTTTTGTTTTGTCAAAAATCATACAAAGAAAGCTTATCATTTAAATGAATTACCTTTTGGACAAACAACAGAATATTGTAGACCATCACTTTCCTAGAGATTGAACACATACATAAATGCACTCTGCATATGACTGCACACACACACACACCTGCACACACACATACACACACACACTTTCACATTTATGCACACATGTTTATAAAATAATTGATGAAAATAATAAAGAAATATTGTAAATATTATCTTGTTAACAAGTAAAATGATAAAGAATAGATACACATTGTAAAGGACTCCATAGAAGAAAAATATTTGTATTTGCATTGCCAATTTTTATTTGGTTTTGTCAAAAGCAAACGGCATATTTTGCACTGAAATTAAATTTATTAATTATTATCAAATCTTTTCTATCCTTATTGCTTAAAACCTAACAAGATAGAAATATTTCATTCATTTCATAAAGCTCTATTTTTAAAAATATAATTGCTGCAGCCATCATTACACTTTGTGATCATCAAACAAAGAGGAATTAATGATGAATAAAATTAATACCTGTAGTTGTCTTATCCCAAAATAATATAATACATACATACATACATACATACATACATACGTGTGTATGCGTGTGTGTGTACATTTCTTGATTCAATTTTCTCGGTCTGCACAATTTAGTCACAATTCTTCATAACTAATCCCAATCAAGTGTTTTTTTTTATCAAATTATACAATAATGCCTCAATTATTCCTGTTAATATTTGTTATTTGTGATTTTTGTTACCTGAAAGTTAAATCAGGTTTTATTTTTATTGAAATGAAATCAAGACATGTTTAATTATTAAAATCCTTATTTCATGCATTTAACATGAATTTGGAGAAGCATTTCAAGTAAAAAAAATGGATGAAATTCCATCAGTGTTTCATTTATTTGTTAAACATTATTTTCTTTACAGACTAACATAACACATGAATGAAATGGAATTTCATCAAGGGAAAAGTAATTTTCTTCTAATTTTCAATACAAAAATTACAACCAAAAAATGTGAGTCACAGCAAGTAGCCAATCTTGTAAAGAGATTAACATTCCAAATTTAGTTAAAAAGAAATGAAACAGTCAAACCTTGTTTCTTCTAACTAAAAATTACTTTGGTAAGAAGGAATTAGACTTAAATAATAAATTCTTTAATAATCTTTTTCAAAAGCAACATGAATATATTCTTGTTAATATTCAGCAAACTCTCGTTGCAAACACAATTTGACCAAAAGCAAAAATAAATACACAATTGTACCTCATATTTGTTACTATTTTGTGCATCTGCTGTAACTGACAAAATAAATGTCAAAATTTTATTACAAATAGAAATTAAATTTTCAACCAAATAAAGCAAATCATTCAACCAACCCTAAATCTATAAGACACTAATATAAAATATATTTGAATATTAATTAAAATCCCTATATCATTCATAAAAATAATACAAAAAGTAATTGTTTTTCCTGCTTCACTATTGATATGAAATCGGGATTTCTTGTAGAAATTGATAAAGTTTCTTTTGGGGTTGAGTTAATATTTGACTTTCTGAATTTTCTAAAACTTATCCATCAACTGTTCACTAAAAGAAGTGTAATGATGTAATGGTTCATCTTTAGCTGAAAGAATGCTGAGTTGTCATAACAAAGTTCAGATAATTTTGTCTTTCTAGGCAGATTCAGAGAGATACAAAAAATACTTTATCCATCATCAACATTTCCAAGTCTAGCAATTTACTGTAAAGGATAAAGTCCTTTTGACACATTCACTGCTATCTTGGATATTTGAACCCTTACATAATGCCATCAATGTTTGTGTTAGAGTTACCATTACAAATGGCAATATAATATTATTTGTGCTTTATTTCCATAAATACAGGCAAATTCATTAAACTCTAAACAGCTATGCTATTATTATGTTATGGCTTTGTTTTTTCTCGTATATGGTGCATTTATTTAAGGTGTTTAAGATTTTGTTTATACACATTATCTTTTCAATACAATTCATTAGAGACTAATAAAAGACATTGTATTAATTTACACATATACACCCATGTAAATGCATATATTTACATAAATATATATTTTGCATTTTATATATACAATGTAGCTTCAAAAATAAAATGTAAATCTGAAATTGAAAACTGTAATTTTCTGGGTAAATAAATATTCTTGTCTGTGCCAAACTTTTTATTGTGAAACATTATTCAATTTTGTACATGAAGATGAAATAATGTAGTCTGTATTTGATTGTTGTTATATTTTTAATATTTTATACAAACAGTTGAACTGCAAGAGTTTTTGGTGGGTCAGATTTTATTTCAGACTAGATATTTGTTTTGTCAAAATTTTGTTAAAAGTTTTGTTTATAATGTAAACTTAATAAAAAAGTGACTTCTTTGTTCATGTAGCAGTTAATTTAATTGAGTGGTTTGAATATTTTTTTAAATCAGTCAAATTAAAAATAAAAACTGGAAATTTTGTTATTGATGTATAAAGAATAATGAAAAGTTCTCTCATAGATTCTTCAAGTGTCAAGTATATCAAGATTTAAATAGAAACTATGTGATTTTCTTTGGTCATGTACAACTCTACAAGATTTCAAAATGATTGTGGCAAATGTCAGATATTATTGAAATGCTTGAGTTATAATAAAATTCTATCTGCAAATGAATATTCTCTTGTTCTGTATTCATTTATTAAAGTGAAAAGTCTTTAATTTCTTGAAAATTATTTTGGATTCTAAATTTCAGATCATACAAATACTAAAATATATTCTAAAATATTTTATTTCAGACACCAAATGATGATCAATCAAACATACTAAATATCTTATTCCAACTTTCCATGTATCATAATAACATTCTTTTGATCATCTAACTGACCATACTAACATCACAAATTCTAGACGTCTTCAATCTTTGAATGTTTTTGTGAATGCCTTTAAAAGTGCTTCATATATACATAAATGAAAAAAATGAATAACATATTTAATAGACATTATCAAGAAATAATGTTATATAAAGTGAAATAAGAGAAAAGCCTGCTATTCTCAGATTCCTACTTTTTATCAGCTATCTGTCAAAGATGATAAGATATTGGCAGTGACTAAGATATCATTTCCACCTTATATATTACCAGCAACTGAAATCAGTGTAGCCTGATGTTTGTGTTCAGATTATAGAAGAGCAATATTTTTTATGATAATTATTTCATGCATTCTTTACTACAGTTTCAAAGTATTTCATTTTTTTTTTTGGTGGGGGGGGGTCAATGATTTAACAAGTGCAAAATAGTAACAGGATGAATAGTAAGTGGATGATTTAAATAAAAAACATCCCATAATATCCAATGTGCTTTCATAGAAGAGCAATAGCAATTTGTCTGTCATTTATGTCTTTCTTTTGTATTTGCATCGTGTGTGTGATTGAAAATCAAACTTTGGAGAGTATTGAATTTTATCATTTCTAAACATATTTATATATTTCTTACCCATCCATACGTATACAAATGCACACTTACTTATATATACATGTATACCCCCCAATATGTGTGTGTGTGTGTGTGTGTGTGTGTGTGTGTGTGTGTGTGTGTGTGTGTGCGCGCGCGCGCATGAATTTGGGATTTTGCCACATTGAAAATTATCAGATATTTAGATGAACAAATGGTAAAAATTTGTGACATCATTAGATATTTTGTACTTGCTTTCCTGATGGTATTATTAGATTGGCTCCCCTATCTTTTGAGCAGGGGTAGAGGTTTATCCCTTGTTTCCTGTTTAGGATTGGATTTCCGGTTCCCTCTGAAGTTATTTTTCAATCCTAGTTACCCTTTGCGTCTTAGTGGCATTATCACCCTTCTTGAGATGACTTGATTAAAAAATAAAAACAAGGTCATGTGTATAACATTTAATATAAAACACTTTAGTTACATGTTTAGGGAAACTAGAGTCCAATAATAATTTGTTCATGAAGCAAACCAAATATGTATTAAGAGACATATAACAGAAACGTGAAATGAGGTTTTATTGGTTGTACACCGCATCAGTGATATGACCATGAGAAAATGAATACCTGGAAATAGATGTATTGTCATTCCCAAAAATTGACATCAACTGATGAAGTGACTTATATTTTACATCTCTAGCCAGACTAGACAGGATCACAGGATGCATTTTTTACACTTTCAATTATAGCTGAGTCAAGAGCAAATAATTGACTTCTGTAACATTACAAATAACTTGCCAAACTGGTTTTTAAAAGTCTGACATTGAAGGTCAAATGTACTCAAGGTCATGTAGCCCGAACAAATTGATGCACATGAAACTGAAAACCAACACACCAAATGTGTAAGCACTGCATGAAGCACATAAGTTTAAAAGCGCTCACTCATAAGTAGTGAAGACAGGAAAAATTCTTCGTAAGTTCGTCAGGCAGCAATCATATAATAGACCCACTTATGATACATGTAACTGAAATGAAGAAACATAATAGACGTTTGAAACACTTAACATGATATCCAGACTGTTATGGCCTCTTTTGGTACATGCATGGAATAGAAAATTAATTGGAGTATTCATGTCAAGCTATAGAACATCGAAAACATTAAGCTGCCCAAAGAGATATTCTGGTCTTCATTTTTAAAAGAAAATTGAAATGTCTCTTGAAATTGAAATGTCTCAAACTTGCAGCGACCCCAAGGTCCGGGTCGTCGCCAACTTCAAAAAACCCTCAACAAGGTCCTGATCGATCTTGACCCTTATCCAATGCTAAGGATCGACCAACTATTCAATAAGATCGACGAAAGCAACAAATAATTTTCGATACTCGATCTTCGCAGCGGCTGCTGGCAAATCACCATTGATGAACTCGATCGCCACAAAACTGCCTTTACGTGCAAGGGCCAATGCTACCAATATACACGCCTGGCTTTCGGCCTTACGTCCGCCGGGTAAATTTTCTCCGGGTGTATAGCAGAAGTCCTGTCCACCGTCGAATCTCGTGCAAACATATCTTCCTACATCGGCGAAAACCTGGTTCACGCTAAGAGATTCGAGGAATATATATTCGCACTCGAACAGCTCTTCATCGCTCTCGCGAGTTTGGACTTAAGTTGACTCCAGATAAATGTACTTTTTTTGCTACAGAGTCGAAATTCCTCAGGCTCATAGTAAACAGTGAAGGATTCAAACCCGACCCGGAATACGTCCGCGCCACTATCGAGATGAATCCCCAACACCCACGCACACCCACACGAATAATAAACAGCTTCAAAGTCTCATTGGACGCCTCGTTTTGATCCGTCAGTTCCTAGAGACTCGATTACATGAATGAGTCCGAACTGATATCTTCAAATGAACTGAAAGGGCGCATAAGGCCTTCACATGACTCTTCAAACTCACCATCGGTGCCAGCGACATTGCTTGTGGCGCCATCCTCATGCAAGAAGCGGAATATGGACGAAAGAAAATAATTACAGTTGCTTCGCACACTGTTGAGTCTTGACTCAATGTTGAATCTCGCCTATTGCATGGAATAATAATGCAACACAAAATGTACTTGGAACAAGAATGTATTATAACAAGAAAGTGTACACAATAAGTACATATAGTATTTCTGTATATTTCTGGGAAGACGTTCCTGGAGAATGTGTTTACTAGTCGCAGTCGATCAGAGTCTCTAGTTGGATCTCGTGATTCTCCCCTTCCTTTCTCTCTCGTCTTCCGGTATCAACCATTATTTATATAGTTGGTAGTCACCTCTGCAGATTAGGTGGATTCCACCACAACACCCCCCTCCCAAGCCTTGGAATCCTTTTGGATTTCAAACTGGCTTCTATATGGGATGATGATGGTTATTTCTTTGTAGATCCCCTTTGCATAGTTCATATATATATCTGTTTTTTTTTTCAATATCTTTTTCGTTTTGGATTCACGTCCAATGGGTCCGTGAACTTCCGTTTCCTACCGGATCTTCTCGGTTCATGAGCACTCTGCGGAGGTTCTACTTGAAAAGTATCATACATTACCTCAATGAGATCTTCCTCCTCATCCGGTATACTCTCTTCATGCACGTAGCATTTTTTGAGTTGGTTCTGGTGCCTCTTATGAGTATTCTTCGGCCCTTTTATTATGTAAATCAGGTCACCGATTCTCTTATCCACTATGCCTCGCTCCCAGAACTCAATGTTGTTTCTATAGCACTTGAAAAAGACCTCTCCGGGGGTGTATCTTTTTCTAGCTGTATACCTAGTGTTCTTTATTCTATTTCTTCCTGGCAAAAGCTTGTCAAACACTGACTTAACTTTCCTAGCGAACATTAGTTCTGCTGGTGCCATGTTTGATGGTGTTCTCTGGTTAGGCGTGATTCTGTATACTTGTAGGAATTGCTGAAGCGCCTTTTCCGTTGGAACTCCTGAGGCTTTCTTCAGAGCACGCTTTAACGTATCTACAAATCTTTCTGCGAGTCCATTGGATCTCGGATGATACGGCGGCGTCGTTATGTGGTTAATTTGATATAACTCACAAAATTCCTTAAAATCGTCAGAAGTGAATTGTGTACCATTGTCACTCACAATACACTCTGGCACACCGAACCGTGCAAATAGTTCATGCAAAAAAGTTGTTGTGGTATTGGACGTAGGCTTTTTGCAGCGTAGTACTTCCGGCCATTTTGTAAAGCTATCTACTACTATTAAGTAGTAATAATCTTCTACTGGACCAGCGAAATCAATGTGTAATCTTTCCCACGGATGATCCGTCTTTGGCCATGGTTTGTGTACTATAGGTGGTGCCTTAGCTGCTAACGCACACCCTTTACATCGATGAACCATGTTTTCGATATCCACATCCATTCCTTTCCAATATACAAAGCTTCGCATTAAGCTTTTTGTTCTATTAATCCCCGGGTGACCCATATGAAAGTCCCGTAGGATTCTTTTCTGCAACTTTTTTGGTACTACTACTTTCTCACCATTTGCGAAAGGCACGTTACGTTTCTTTTTAAATATAGGCATAGTATTTTCTTTTAATTCAAATTTAGCTTCAAATTTGTTACATCTTCCAAGACCAGGTGTAAAGGTTTCCGGAAACTTTTTCTTTAATTCATCTTTAATGTCCTGTCTTGATTGCGTATTACTTTCTACTTTCCTGCAGAAAGAGCTTAACGGTTTATCCCACAATTCGAATGTTTCAATAAAATCTGTACCCAACAAGTTTTCTCCATTTCTCAGAATGAAAACTTTTATTTTTTTAACGATCCCATTCAATTTCATTGGAAGTACAACCTCGCCTTCGAAGTTAATTTGCTTTCCAGTTACCGTTCGAGCGAGTTTCGTTGACTTCATTATTGTAGGCCTTTTTAAAATTTTCCATGTTTTATCGTTCATTATTGTTAAATCTGACCCTGAATCGAGTTGAAATTTGATATTCTTTTTGAATATTTCAGTCGTCACATATTTCCTCAAATCTTTATCTGATTTGATATTCGAATTTGTTTGTCTAATTCGGCTCTTGAATTTTTTCGACTTACAACAAGATCCTTTGTGACCCTTCTTTTGGCACGCGAAACATTTCTTATTTCTATATGGGCAATTTACCTCCCAATGTCTTTCGTTACAACGTCTGCAATTATATGGTGGGACTTTTTTATTTTCGTTCTTTTTATTTTCTTGTCTATTATTAAAATACGCTGAATTTTTTCTCCAATTTTTCTCTAATGGGTACTTTGACTGCTTTTTTATTTTTTTAATATAAGCAATACCAGCTTCTTCGATTTTGCAATTATATGGTGGGACTTTTTTATTTCCGTTCTGTTTATTTTCCTGTCTATTATTATAATACGCTGAATTTTTTCCAATTTTTCTCTACTGGGTACTTTGACTTCTTTTTTATTTTTTTAATATAAGCAATACCAGCTTTTTCGATTTTTTGCGACTCTTTCTTTAACTTTACGGCCCGTTGACACTCCTCTGCTAACTTTTGCAGGGTAAGGCCTTGTTCAGATTCGAGTTTAGACAAAACTCTACGTCTTATTTCGGCACTCTTACTGGATACCAGTCCTTGAGCAAAAATTAAGCACTTGAATTCTTCAACCGTAATCTCTGCCAATCTGAAATTGTCACAATGTCTATTCACTATATAGATGCATATGTTAAATAATCCTGATCGTCGGATTTAGATACATTCATGCATAACCATCGCTTATGCCAAAGCGACATATTTGCTCCAAACAGCTCTTTTAGCAATTTCACTGTTTCCGAGAATTCCAATTCAGTTGTTTTTCTCGGGAGAATAAAATCTACAAATTTGCTATGTTCTGCTGTACCTAGCTTTCTTAGTAATAGACTGACTTTTCTTGAATTCGACCAGTTTTCACAGTGTGTAGAAAATATCTTCATATCGTTTAAAGTACGCTTCAAACGTTTTTTCTTCGTCTGGCACATAGTTGAAAGTTTCCAGCGAATTAAATATGGTGTTATTAGAATATGAAGAATTTCCCTCATTTGCCTGAAAGTTGTTTAATTTCTCCAGTGTTAACTTTTGAATTTCCAAAAGTCTTTCATCTTGTTTCTGTTGTCTTTCATATTGTTTTTCCTGATATTTTTGCAGCGCTATTTGTTGTTTTTGTTGTCTTTCATCTAGTTTCTCTTGATATTTATGCTGTGCTATCTGTTGTTCCCTTATTAATAAGGCAAACTGTTCCTGCTGTGCTATCTGTTGTTCTTGCTGTGCTATCTGTTGTTCCCTTATTAATAAGGCAAACTGTTCCTGCTGGGATTTGAATAATTCAGATATGACTTTGGATAGTTCCTCCATTTTTCAGCTGATAGTGTTCATGCAACAAGAAATATACTTTTAATTTGTGTATCCACTAATATCATATAAGCTGACCAAAAAATCGAAACAAACGTACGACTTTTTAATTTTATGTCTTGCTTTTACATTCACGCCCGTGCTAATCAACTTTAGTATTTTTTTTTTTTTTCGTGAACAGAGAGCGTCGGACTTTTTTTTTTTTCGACTTCTGTTCGCGTATTTCAATGACAACGTCTGATTTTCTTATCAGAGGTAATTTGTCACTATATTGTTGAACAAATAATTTTAAAAAAATAATTTTTTAAAGTTTGTTACCTTTCAAAGTCGACACGGTGTATTTGTGCTCCTTTTAATCCATGCATGTGTTTGTAGTCGGCCAATTTTTCTTTTTAGCGGGTGTCTCGGTGTAGATAATTTTTTTAATTTAAAATTACCGTTATTCGATTACGACACCTTTCCACTTTTTCTGAGTGAACGTTCATTTATGCTTAGTCGTCTTTTAACGAGTTCTACATATCCAGAAGTTTAGAATCCTTCGTCGTTACGTTAACGTTGGACTTTTAATTAATAGCTTTTTTTTTTCAGCCTGGATTCTTCAATGACTTGTCCCAATTGTTGAAAACTCTCACTATTAATTCTTTCTTCTTTGCTTATGGTTCGTACTACTTCTTTGCCTTTGTTGAAACTTGGCGTATGGTTCGTTCTACTTTGTGGCCATTGTTGAAACTTGACGGATGGTTCGTTCTACTTCGTCGCCATTGTTGAGTCTTGACTCAATGTTGAATCTCGCCTATTGCATGGAATAATAATGCAACACAAAATGTACTTGGAACAAGAATGTATTATAACAAGAAAGTGTACACAATAAGTACATATAGTATTTCTGTATATTTCTGGGAAGACGTTCCTGGAGAATGTGTTTACTAGTCAAGATTTATTTATACAAAAATGTACAAATTGTGGCACAAGGCCGAAAAAGGGGAGGGGTAAAGGCTGGTCTTAACTGACTATCCTATACCTAGCTAATCAGATTCGCGACCCATTCATACATTACAATTGACACATTCACCACAAGAATTCGTCCATCACCATTCAATCCTCCATACACCATAATACCACATCCTCACCAGGGGGGGACCTACAAAAACGCGCCCCACACCATAAAAATTTGATGATAATAAAATACATAAAAATCTAATCATGGAAAGATGCAGGGGGAGGGAGATGAACCCCATAACAAACTAAAAATTCAAATTTTTTTTTAAATAAACATAATTTATGTTAGTAGGACCCGTCCAACCTTCAAAATAGAGAGGCCGCTGTATTCTGCCCAGAGGACAAAATCAAGAAGCACTCTCGCTAAGAGAGTGGGAAAGAGATAAAATAACTTGGACATGGGGAAGTAAAAGGCTGATCCAGTTGAGATGAAACGGAGGCCAAAACAAACTCGGGAGGTTGGGAATCTCGACTTGGATCATAACTAAAATGATGGCCGGGAAACAGGCCGGGAACAACACTTACTCATATTAACTAGGTACACTTAAGCTTGTCTAACCTAACCAAGGGGAGGGTTCCACAGGAAACCACCCCGATGTAACTTTGGTTGACCTAGAAAAGAAAATCAAGGCTAGCCCCGTTCAAACGAACCAAGCTAGCCGCTTTTACCCACCTTTCGCTAAAGGCTGTCGAATGCAATCGTTTTCTATCAGTTCTAATCTTCATCTTGAGCTGATGCTCAAAGAATCGGATTAGATCCTGATAAGAAAGCTGATTGCCTCGCAAGACTTCCTCCATGCGCGTCGTCCATATCACCATTCGGGCCGTGGCTAGCAGCATCAGAAACACCATTCGTTTCACCCCGGAATACGGGGGCGACACATTGTCACACGCGTATGCACGATCAATGGACACGAGTTCTTCGGGAGCGAGACGAGCCGTCAGCTCGCCGACATGGTCCCATAAGGGGCGGACCCGGGGGCAATGGTAGAAGGCGTGCGAAGCCGTTTCTTCTAAACCAAGGCCACACCGTTCACAGTCTGGCAATTCCGCCAAGTCCCATATGAAAGCCTTGTCGTTGAGAGGCAGCCGATTCCGAGCCAATCGCCAGGTAAGCGAAAACTCAGGGTTACTGAGATAATCCGCCGCTGGCGCCCAAGACCAGTAGGAGCGATACTCCTCCTCCGAAAAGCAGAGCGTATCACGTAGGAGATCCTTCGCGCGACCCTCCACTAATCCCCGATAGGCCGTGAAAGGTCACTGGACCGCGGAATAGCCCTCAAGGCTGACCGACACTCGCTGAGGAAAAGCGATTCGACTCGAGACTTACAACGGCGCTCAGCCTTCGAGATGGGGGGACTGATGGTAAGGCTAGGGAAGGCGTCCCTAACAATCCCCTCCAGAATCGGATCTCCTCTAGTCAATGCGCGGCGTAGGAAAGCCAACCGAGAGGCACGGATGTGACTCTTCAAGTGTGGCATTCCCAGCCCCCCATGACACGGACGTTTGGTGCAGACTCGCCTGTCGACCCTGTTCGCGCGTCCCCTCCATAAAATGGAGGATAGCGCTTGCTCGAGCGCCTTCATGTGGGCCTTACAGAGAGGAAGTACTGACAATCGATAAAGAATCAGGGGGAAAATGTATGTAACACACACCTCCGCCCTGCCCTTTACGGACAACCTCCGTCGCTTCCAAGTCTTACCGGCAGAAACGACCTTTGCTAGTACTTCAGACCAATTTTTCTCCAGCTGGAGGTCGGGTCCAAACCACACTCCAAGAATGCGGACAGGACCGTCCGTCCAACCGAAGCGGCCTGGAAGATCACGCCCCTTCCAGGCACCTAACCGCAAGCCGGACGACTTGTCGCGGTTTATCTTGGCCCCTGTCACCTTCTCGTACCGATCAAGCGCCTTCTGTACCGCCTCAATGTCGCTAAGGGACGACACGAAAGCAGATACGTCATCGGCGTACGCGGAAACCCTGGCTCGAGACCCTCCAGGAACGGCGATCCCGCGTAGGGCCGGACTGCACGCCTCGTCCTTCAGCCGGCGCAGGAGAGGCTCCAACGCCAAAGCATAAAGGAGAGGCGACAGCGGACAACCCTGACGAACCGACCTCGACAGAACAAAAGCGCCCGACAACTTTCCGTTCACCTGTACCACAGCACTGGGGGAGCGATACAGGAGGCTAATCCAGCGGCAGAAGTCGGGTGCGAATCCGGCGGCCTGCAGGACAGTAGCAAGGTAGCGATGGTCGACCCTATCAAATGCCTTGGACTGATCCAAATTGATCAGCGCGGCTTCTTCGTCGTCTTTTACGCCCTCTAGGATCGTGCGGATCAAATGCAGGTTGCTCTGAATTGTTCGGCCCCTCACAGAACAAGTCTGCTCGGGTCCCAACAGAGACTCGGCAACTGACTGCAACCGCTCCTGCAGGATCTTGGCCATAATCTTTAACTCTGTGTTTAGCAGAGTTATGGGCCTATAATCATCTAGTTTCCCCCCAACACCCTTGCCCTTTTTCAACAGAGTGATCACACCCCTGGAAATGCGATTGGGGATGGACCCCGACCGAAACCAGTTGTTGAACACTGCTGTCAAAATCGGAACAAAGATGTGCGACAGCCTCAAGTACAATTCATAAGGCAAACCATCCAGACCGGGCGACTTGCCTCTGCCGACCTTCTTCAATGCCTCGTAGACCTCGCCCTCTGTGATCTCTCCCTCGCAGCTAGCTGCTTCAGTCGGCTCAAGCCGAGGAAAGTCAGCCAAATAGCTGCGAAACACCTCCTCACGGAGACCAGGCTCCTTGGTAAAGCGGTTCTCGAAATGCTGCCGAAACGCCTCGCACATATCGCCAGTCGACCGCAGAGTACGCCCCTCCGGGGTTTCGACTTGACGAATGTAACGATCACCACCTCGACGGACTTCTTCCCGACGCAGATCTGCGCCTAGGTTCACAGCTTCGTTAGATATCTTACTTAATTTATGCCTAATTACCTGACCCATGTAGCGCTCGCTATTCGAACGCTGCAGGGCCTCCCTAGCTAGGGCTATCTCTAGGGGATCCCCCCCAGCCTCCGCCCGGGAAAAATTAGCCTTAAGTGTCTTCACCTTTTCAGCTCTATCTAGAGCGAGCCGTCTGCTGAAATCAGTGGTGAAAGACCTAATTCTATCTTTAAGTCTGCCCCACCATCTATTCCCAATAACCGCTCCCACTAGCTCTCGCTGAACTACACTAGTTAGCTGCTCCTGGAAGTCCCGCCTGTCCAGTAAAGACAGATTGAACTTCCAGTAACCAGCCATTCTAGGCCTATGTTCTAACGCCACCCGGGCACAAACGAGTTTGTGATCCGTGTAGCCTACCCAGTGGAACGTGGGACAATCTAACAAGTCTATGTCGGCTCTACGAACTAACATTCTGTCAAGGTAGCTAACTACCTTGTCAGACGGCCAGCTATGAGCCCACGTCCACATTTTCCCCCTGGGATGATCGACCCGGTATCTATCGACGAGACCATAATCGCCAATCAGATCGACCAGGCTACGATCGCCCCTTCTCCCGCTAGCGCCCCGCCCCCTATCTAACTTGGGGTCCAGGATGGCATTCCAGTCCCCCATTAGAACTAGGCGCGAAGAATCGACTAGGAACGGCCCCAACCGCCGAAAAAAGGAACACCGCTTCTCCCGGTCGTTGGGCGCATAAACCGCAACGACCCGAAATGAACCACTTTTCACGGCAATATCGGCCACGATCAACCTGCCCTCGGCATCGGTATGCACAAGGTCCACCTTCGCATCAAGAGTACGTCTGACTAACAAAGAAACTCCTCTGGCCAACCGGTTCCCATATGCTGAATAGACGACAAAGTCATCCTCCAGCACACACGCATCGGAAGTGCAAACAAAGTGGGTCTCTTCGATCGCGGCAACATCCACATCGAAGGACAAGAGATCCCGAAGCAGGCGGGCAGCCTTACCCCGATCTCTCAAGCCCTTCACATTCAGACTGGCTATCTTCATTTCCATTTTCTAGGCCTGCAAATATAAAAGAGAGTTAAGGCAAAAACCTACTCACATACGGGGCGGAAATCTGAGCCGGACAGGACCCCGACGGATTGCCCCAGGCTCCCTACACCCAACTCTGACATAATACGTCCATCCAGGGCAATACCGCCGACGTCCGTGGGGTATGTTAATTTGATGGCCCTATATAAGGAGGGATGAACCAAAACAGGGACCCTCCCAGCACAAAATTGGCGTAGCTTCTTGATCTCCGGATCGTCTATTTCCAGCATCCTGATGTTGGGGAAGGCCTCTTTTGCTTCAAAAAGATGGCTCCATACTTTTAAGAAGCTCCCCGTGTCCCTCACACACGTAATTACCCCTGGGGCCTTGGGGAAATTGCGAGGGTCTTCCGTTGTTTTCCCATCTACCTCATTTATTTTATACAAGGCTTTTAAAAGGGGCCTTTTATGTTTTGAGAGGACCTTTGTGTATTCCTCTTTGTCTACCTGACAAATAGTTTCGGGGCCCTCAAATAGTTTCTTTTTCTTCTTTTTCTTCTCCCTTGAAGGATGGGGAGGGGAAGAAGTGGATGTATGGGGTGGCGTGCTCACAGAACTGGGGGAAGAAATAGAGGGAGAGGGGGATGGAGTACGTGTAGGGGAGGAAGGGAGACTCCTATCTTTGGGGGAAACAGTATGTCTTATTGGCGATGCAGGGAAGGAGCGCCGCCTGGTTCTATCCATGCTACGCTCCACCCTGCTACGACCAGAGATATTCTTTTCTTGTTCTTCCGAGTCTTCCTCCCTACATCTTTTCAATGAGGAAGTTCGAGGCGGAGGCATACTCTCCACCTCCATTGGTGCTTCCTGCTGCTGCTGCGTTTGTGGATGCTTTTGCTGCTTCCGTTGTTTGTGTTGAGACCGCTGCTGTTGAGGCTGCTGTTCTTGTAGCTTCTGCTGTTGCTGGCTTTGCAGTTTTGCCTGTTCTTCGGGCCGCTTGTTTTGACCTTCTTTAGGGTGTTGTTTCACTTCCACTTCTGACTGCCTTTTTTGCGGAATTTCCTTTTGGGGTGGAGATGGAGCACTTGAAGACTTCCTTCCTCTGGTTACTTCCGTCCATTCTCCACCAGGTTTCGGAATCTCCTCAGGTTTCTTAGCTGTTGTTGCTGAAGTTGCCGGGCTAGGTGGGACTTGATCTTTCTTCTTAGAAGGGCACACCTTCGCCATGTGACCCACGTCTCCACATAGCCAACAACATGGTTTTCTCCCCTCCACCACCACCAACATTTTTCTCTTACGGCAGATCAGGGTGTTGGGGATTTCTTTAAAACCCTCTCTGTCTAGGGTGATCTGTATTTCCATATCACCTGTCTCTATTCCAGATTTACTGCTTATGGCCCTTACTTCGTTTACCTCTCCATATATGGAGAAGAAGGCCCCCATCCGGTCTTCCGGGATGTCTATTGGCACCCCGTGAATGGTTACTTTGGTTCGGCGGGTGCCCAAATATTCAGTTTGAAGCCTTAGGGCTTTGGTGTTTAAAACACACCCAGCCAGCCGCTTGGCCTGTTCTTCTGTCTGGAGAAGAATATCCCACAGTGCATTTGTCCTTCTTGCGAGTATCTTTGGACTTATGTTGAGGGTTTTCAGGGCCTCCTCCATACTTTCCCTGCTCACTCCAATCAGTCTATGTGACTTGACGTCAGAGGTAAGCAAGGAAATGGTCCGCGTGTTAACAGCTTCAAAAGCTTCTTTTATGGTTAGGAATTCATTCCCATTGAAGCTTTTTTCATATTTTTCTCTTTCGTTGGCATAAAATGTGCCATCCTTTTTTGGCGGCCTATTTTGGTTCCAGGCCGTTTTTTCAGGTGTCACCAGTATTGTTACCGGTGTATATGGAGTGTTGCTGTCGCTGTTTTTGTCAACCATGGGACCGACAAAGTCGGCCATGGTTGACGTATAATATAATTTCTTCTCACTTTTTTTTTGTTTTGTTTTGTTCAAACGTTAAATAATGACTAGAAAAAAAAATAACCGGAAAGAAAAAACGTGGACAACAAAAGATAACTCAAACAAATAATACGGAAAATAAACAGAATAATGCAAACAAAAACAGTGAGGGGGGAAAAATGCAAGAAGGAGTATAACCAAAAGAGAAAAGAATGTATAAATACAGATAACCAGAAAATAAAAAGGGCAAAGTTTTTAGCAAATAAAATATCAAAAACAGAAAATAAAATATCAAAAACAGAAACTTTACAGGCCTTTGGTCAATACGGCTTTTTGTGCGTATGTTCGCTTCAAGCTTGTCTTTCAAAGCAAAAAATGACGCTAACCACCTCCAACTAGGAACGTCTCTGTCAATCGCCTGAGTAGTCAATAACTAACTCAGCAAAGCTCGTCCTTTCACTGTCAAGATTTATTTATACAAAAATGTACAAATTGTGGCACAAGGCCGAAAAAGGGGAGGGGTAAAGGCTGGTCTTAACTGACTATCCTATACCTAGCTAATCAGATTCGCGACCCATTCATACATTACAATTGACACATTCACCACAAGAATTCGTCCATCACCATTCAATCCTCCATACACCATAATACCACATCCTCACCAGGGGGGGACCTACAAAAACGCGCCCCACACCATAAAAATTTGATGATAATAAAATACATAAAAATCTAATCATGGAAAGATGTAGGGGGAGGGAGATGAACCCCATAACAAACTAAAAATTCAAATTTTTTTTTTAAATAAATATAATTTATGTTAGTAGGACCCGTCCAACCCTCAAAATAGAGAGGCCGCTGTATTCTGCCCAGAGGACAAAATCAAGAAGCACTCTCGCTAAGGGAGTGGGAAAGAGATAAAATAACTTGGACATGGGGAAGTAAAAGGCTGATCCAGTTGAGATGAAAAGGAGGCCAAAACAAACTCGGGAGGGTGGGAATCTCGACTTGGATCATAACTAAAATGATGGCCGGGAAACAGGCCGGGAACAACACTTACTCATATTAACTAGGTACACTTAAGCTTGTCTAACCTAACCAAGGGGAGGGTTCCACAGGAAACCACCCCGATGTAACTTTGGTTGACCTAGAAAAGAAAATCAAGGCTAGCCCCGTTCAAACGAACCAAGCTAGCCGCTTTTACCCACCTTTCGCTAAAGGCTTTCGAATGCAATCGTTTTCTATCAGTTCTAATCTTCATCTTGAGCTGATGCTCAAAGAATCGGATTAGATCCTGATAAGAAAGCTGATTGCCTCGCAAGACTTCCTCCATGCGCGTCGTCCATATCACCATTCGGGCCGTGGCTAGCAGCATCAGAAACACCATTCGTTTCACCCCGGAATACGGGGGCGACACATTGTCACACGCGTATGCACGATCAATGGACACGAGTTCTTCGGGAGCGAGACGAGCCGTCAGCTCGCCGACATGGTCCCATAAGGGGCGGACCCGGGGGCAATGGTAGAAGGCGTGCGAAGCCGTTTCTTCTAAACCAAGGCCACACCGTTCACAGTCTGGCAAATCCGCCAAGCCCCATATGAAAGCCTTGTCGTTGAGAGGCAGCCGATTCCGAGCCAATCGCCAGGTAAGCGAAAACTCAGGGTTACCGAGATAATCCGCCGCTGGCGCCCAAGACCAGTAGGAGCGATACTCCTCCTCCGAAAAGCAGAGCGTATCACGTAGGAGATCCTTGGCGCGACCCTCCACTAATCCCCGATAGAAGACCTTCCTAGGCCGTCAAAGGTCACTGGACCGCGGAATAGCCCTCAAGGCTGACCGACACTCGCTGAGGAAAAACATATGCCATAAAATGGGCCATATCAAATTTTGACTACTTCCTCCACAGCCGTCCTTTCGTCATCTTCACCGAATACCGCTTCCTGACATATTTAAACCAGTGTCAGTTTAACAATGCAAATATATAACGGTAGCAAGAGGAAATTGCAAACTATAGATTTGTGCTAGAATACGTGAAAGGCGATTCAAACGTGTGGATTGATACGCTCAGTCGAGCGCATGGTTTTAAAAAGAACTACAAGCTAACTCAACTGCTGCAGGCAAAACATTCACTTCAAGGTTCCAGCCTACGCATTTACGTCATGGTGCTTCGGTGAGATTAAAGGCACACAACTACTGTCCGCTACAGACTCACCACACAAAACTCGATGTCACAAACAAGTCGCTGAAGCCTTCTTTGCCTTTCATACCAGCTCGACTATCCTAACAGCTAAAATCATTGATCACATTAACATAGCAGCTGAACAAGCAGTTGATAATTATCAGCACTCCCAAACCATCGATTCGGAAAAAATGTCTGTGTCTATGATGCAATCGACCCCAATGATCATCTTCAAAAGGCACATTCATCAATTTTAACTAGAACCCGTCACTTCCGTTCAAAAAGGGCACAAATTCACCCAAATTGGTTGTTCCGTAGTCTCCGTGTCAGATATCTTCACCAGGCCCATGACTGCATAAACCACTCTGGCATGACACGCATGAATCTGCCCACCTACTGGTGGGAATCCAAGAATTATGATACCAAGGCGTACGTCGATTCATGTACGACTTGCACCCAGGGAAACTGCGGCAAGCATCTACATCTGCCTATCGGCCGTTGTGTGCGAGGAAAAAGACCGTTCGAAGTCGTCTTTATATATTTCGTTACGATACCCAACTCCATAGGGGACACGCTACATTCTCACTATCCTAGACAGCTTCAGGCAACACTTTACTGCCATACCATGTGCTAGAGACCATGCTATCGACGCCGCCCACGTCGGATCCTCCGATTGCGGCACGCACTTTACCGGTGAAGTCTAGAGACAATTTTGCATACAAATGTCCATTACACAGGAAATTCACTGTCCCTGGCAACCGCAAAGTTCTAGCAATATCGAGCGGCAACATCGCGCAATGAAGAATGCCCTCTACATGCTGTGCGAAGACAGAAACTGTGAATGGGCAGATGTCCTTGAATCAACAGTCAACAACGCTACCGAAGTATCCCCCCAATTTCATCGTCACTGGTCTTCACCCCAATATTCGTTTGCTCAAACTATATCGACAAGAAGTTGCAAACGATAACCCGGGGGGGGGGGGGTTTACAGTATGCAGATAAATGCTCTGCTAAGTCCACCACCAGTTTGCCTTAGCCAACAATGAAGCTGGCCACAAACTGGAAGCCAACTAAACCGCCCTACTTATAAAGACCCAATACAAATCGCTAACAAAGTTTTACTTCATCAGCCACAATCAACCATAGACCAATCATCACATCTTCCCTGGATAGGCGACTTTGAGGTCGTCAAATAAACGATATGGTCGTTCAGGTCACAAATTAAAAGGGTGAAGTCGACTGGATAAGCCGCGCCTACCTTCGCCGACTTGTACCGTTTACGATTCAGTTAGAACATTTGTTTGTGTTAACCCCACCACTACAAACGGCACTGCAGCACTGAATTCTCTATCCTCACTTCCGTCTAGGGTGCATTCAGAAACTAGAAACTCCAGATCATCACTTCAAATATCAAGGTCAATACAAAACCAGAACCAAATCAAATAGGTGCAACATCACAATCAAATATGCCGACATTGAGATATTACCTATCCAGAAGAACACGCGGACAACTCCCATTAAAATACAACGAATTCATCATGCACTAACCACCCAATGTCTTGACTCCTCTATACATGAATCGTGACGAGATCTAAGGGAGCTGTTATACTCAGAGTCAAAACTCGTTGCGATTCATGAACCCTTCTTTACGATTAAAAACGACAGTAGGGACGCAGGTTTTGGTAAGTTTCAAAGACGAAGAGTTATTTCTGAGAAATTATTGTAGTTGCTGATTCTTCGCCTGTTCCTCAACAAATAGGGGCATTGAACCATCGAGACGTTGTATGAGTTTGTTTAGAAATCCATCTGTCAGATGACCGCGGCCACATCATCAGTGGAGTTTCGGCTTTATCCAACATCAAACACTTTCATTCAGGTAATCCTGCTGATGGTGATCAAATACCAACATGTAAGTGTGCAAGGAGCCGTGTGAAAATATCAATCGCGGAATGTAAATGGTGTTAAAAGAGATTTTAGAACCCTGAAAAACCGCATATCAGCTTTCCTCCAATCAAATTCGTCCGTAGGCACCCCACCCGCATCTGAATGGGAGAATCCAAAGTTCAGGCTTCCCCAATAGATAAATGGAACAGTCGAGCCGGGAGGCGAATATTAGCGCACAGGGAGATCAGCAACGGGTAAGTTCCTTCTTCTTCTAAAAAAAATTAAGCGATACTCATCTATACACACATACCCTCGTTAACCCACAGGTTCAAACACTCACACGCTCACTCACAAACATACACTTTTTTTATGAAGAACATCTTATAAAGAATAAAAACGCCTTCATTCTTAATTAAGCCGCGGATATTCCAAGAAAAAAGCATAACTCCGAATTAAACAGCCTAATTAAGAAAATCTTATTACAGGATAATGTCTTCAGTAATGTTTCAGAGGGTAAAAAAATGTATATTCCAAAACTGGAAATTAACAGTAGATATTGGTAGGCAATTGAAGTTCCCTGATCATATTTGTGAAACCCAACTTCGACCAAACATGATCATTTTGTCAAACGAATCAAAACAAGTGATAATGTTGGAGTTAACTGTACCCCAGGAAGAGAATATGGAGGACGCCCACGAGAGAAAATTTGCAAAGTATTAGGAACTTGCAGAGCAATGCAGAATGGAAGGATGACGGGCTCATTGTGAGCCGGTTGAAGTTGGGAGCCGAGGCGTCGCAGGGCTATAATTATGTAAGTCCTTAACCAAACTGGAGTTAACAAGAAGAGAAAAGATAAAGGTGATTTGCTTAATCATGGAGACAGCGGAGATAACTTCCAGGTGGTTGTGGATGAAGAGAGCTATTGATTGGGACGTTATTAGTTGATTAACCAGAACTCTGAGTGCGCTTTATATAGGAGTAGTAATCTAACTTTGTTGCGTAGTCGGATCTTCTTCCCTGCTCTTATAAAGTTAATATTTCTGTTGACACTGTTCACTGGCTTGTATACAATTTTCAACAATATCCGCGATCAATTGAAGCGCCTGGTCATGGCGCCAGCGATAACGACCTTCACTCAATACCCTGGGACAGCCACTGAGAATATGTTGGAGTGTTCCCCTTCTTTTGCACAAAGAACATTGCGGAGTTTCAGTTTTACTCCATGTGTGCAGATTAGCCGGGCTAGGTAACGTATCATAAACTGACTGGATGAGGAACCTGATCTAGATAATGTTAGTGTGCCAGCTAACCTTTCTTTTTTCTCACATTTCGTCCAGGTACGTTGTTGTCCCATTGCAATCATTTTACCTAACCTTAATTCTTCCTTGTATGCTCTTACTTCTTTCTAGAGGAGATGTTGGCGTTCTTTATCAGTATCTCTGTGTCTTCTAGGGTTGTAATGATAACCCAACCCTGTTCGACTTGCTGCTACTGTCCCTACGAGAGATTTGTACTTCAAAAATCCCTCTGCAATCTGCCTCTCTCGTGATGCCTTCCACTTTTTATGATAGCTTTTGCTGCATCTTACAGCATCTCATTACTGATAGCACGATGTGATAAATATGTTTGTTACCAGCTCACAAAGATGGTTTGCGGTCATCGTACATGTAATTACTGATTGCAAAATCTGATAAATATATATTTTTAGCAGCACACAGTGATGCTTTACGTGCATCGTACAATATCACATAACTGATTGCAAGATCTGACAAATGTTTATTAGCGGTTCAGAGTGATCGGCTACGTGCATCGTACAACATGTAATTATTGATCGCAAGATCTGATAAATATGTTTGTTAACGGTTGGCAGTGATTGTTTCCGTGCATCGTAAAACATCTCATTACTTGTAAGATCTGATAGATATTTCAGCGTATCACAGTGATGTTCGGCGTGTATCGTACAATATATCATTACTTGTTGCAAGTTCTAATATGTTTGTAATCGGTTCAGAGAAATGGATTGCGTGCATTGTACGACATCTCACCACTAATTGCAAGATCTGATAGATATGTTTGTTAGTGGTTCACGGTGATGGTTTGCGTGAATCGTACATCTCATTTCTACTTGCAAGATCTGATAAATATGTTTTTCAGCGGTTCAAAGTGAGGTTTCACGTACATCGCACAACATCTCATTACTGATTGCAAAATCTGATAAATATTTTTGTCATCGGTTCACATGCCAGTCAGCAAAGGAGACAGCCAAAATGTGAGTTTCGTGTTAGGGATGCCCAAATTAAACGGGTACAGAAATATAACGATATGTATAGTGTAATAAAAGATGACTGAAAATGTGACACAGAAATCCGACATAGGAATAGAGAAATTTATCTTCCAGAAACTAAGCAAAGTATTATTAAGACATAGGAAATGTTGTTAGAAACAAAAATAAAAGTGCTAAGCTACAATGTAATTTCTAATTTGTAATTGCTATGCAATATATAATCTATGTCTGTGAATGCTGGACTGTAATAAACTATTACAGTGTGACGAAGAAATTCGAAAGGACACAGAAGTGGTTCAGTATTTCTTGTTGAGAATATTTTCAAAAAGAAAGGCATTCACTTAGCAATATTCTTGCTTGTGTAACAGATTGGGCACTATTGATTATAGATCATCATCATAGCTTTATCAGTTTCTTGAAAAAGGCAGTACCTTGTGAAATTACAGAACATTATGTAATCCACTGGCAACATCTGGCCTGAAAAGTCCTAAATGGTTATAATCGTTATCAATCACTATGTACTGTTATCACAGCAGTAAATAAAATCAAGGCAAATGCTTTTAATTCCTGACTTTTCCGACAGTGATGTACTGCCACTAATGAAGATTTTGAATGTTTGTTGTTGCATACAGAAGTTAGATCGCTATCAAAATGTAACTCCCTGAGGTGGTTCTATGCCCTTTTTACACCGTTGTTGAATTCTTCCATGTCTCCGATTTTGTTCTCTGTGACAAACTAAGAAATATCGATCCTGACATCGTTTACTTGTCAGACTTATTAACAAAATTCAATGATATTAATTTGAAACTGCCATGAAATGCGGTTAAATTTATCAAAATTAAATCATTCCTCTTTTATTTCTTTCCAAGTTACACTTATTCAAACGTAAAATTGCCCATTGATAATGCTACCAGTTTCTAAGCTTCTCTGAATTGAGGAAGAAGCGCATACCAAACGATGACTTTCATTTGAAAGTCATCAATATTGTGAACACCTACATAGAGGCATGTCTGAAAGATTTCAGGATTTTTTTCCTTACTAAACTGAGTGATCAATCCATTCGGAGATATCAACAACGAAGAAACAGGAATGGTGGAGAAAGACCTGATTTCACTCCAAAATGGCACTGATCTGGAGTAAGAAAAAATCATGATTTTTGGCTGCAAAGAAAATAAATAAATAAATAAATAAACAAATAAAAATAACAGAGATCTAAGACTTCTTGTTGGTACCATCCAGCCTAATGTTAAGAAGCTTATTTCCATGGACGAGGGGCATCCATCCCATTAAAACTAGAAATATGTGCTTTCATGTTTCTAAGCCAACTAAATAAACTGGATTATTTGGTTAACGTGTTTTGGGAAATACGTTAACCAGTGTATTAGATTAGTTTACCAAATACCAAGAAAGATGTGTTCTCATCTTGGGAGGGGTTGCTATGCATATGGCTTGGGGGCCAAGGGAACGGCAGATGCAAAAGATTTGGTTATACGACATACAAATAAAAATCAACTGCCCGAGCGAGCCAGTGGCAGCGGTCAGATTAAGCTTCTCTGGGCCTTCTCAAAAGTGAAGGCTAGTTTTCGCAAACAGACCTTGTCACCATATTTTCTGTGTACATAGCAAACAGGATTCGTATTTATCTCCCTTGAATACTTGGAGGAATGTCTCCAACTAAAAGAAAAGGAAAGTCTTTCTAACTTACTGGACAACTCCTTGATTCATTTTTTTAAATCTTTGATTCATTTTTTAAAACATTTCTTGAATTTCTAACATTTTGACTCAGAATTACGGATGCCTGACACAGAAGGCGTTTGTGTCGATATCAAATCAGCGATGTTATCTGTGATAACTGCTATTATTTTTTTTTACATGATTTTCCTCCTTAACTGAGACTTAAACAGTGTGAAAGGCATTAGGAAAATATTTTATGCATAATACAATGACCATTGTGGTCACAAGCAAGAGACAGCGTAAGATCTGGAAAGTTTTTTTTTATGTGGACGTTCTGACAATCAATTGTGGAGAGAGGACTGGTATTTATCATAAGTTCTACATATTATGTAGTACATAGAGAATATCACCAATTATTAAATAAAGTTATCTTTCAACTTGGTGAAGTGTCGAGAGGATAATGATATCTCTTATATCTGACGTTATTTTTTGCGGTAACACACTTTTTAGTCAGCAAATTTACGTTCCTAACCTCACAATGTGCCACGATATAGGCAAAGTAGAAAGCTGGTCACATCTCGAACGAGGACGAATTTATTTCACTTAAGAACATTTTATCACATTCAAAACTCCTACTAAATATACAATTTCTGCTAAACCGCAAAATAATGCTTAATAAATGGATCCAGAGAAATTATGATTAAACGAGACTGAATTGCAGAATTGCTACCATGTGGTTCGTAGCTGCAACCAATGTCAAATAAGGAAAGGAGTGGGATTTAATTACAGTTGGACTCAAGCACTACTAGGAGTTAGGACAAATACAGTAGGTAAGCAGGAGGAAAGTAAGGATGACTGTTTGGGCACCAAATTTGAGACAGAACAAGAAGATGAAGGCAGCTTTATTGATTTTCAAATAATGACTGATTTAAGACACACAAAGAGAATGTACTGCTTATAAAGAAATTATTCCAATGGGCTTCTCTGTCAGAATTTTACAAATAAGACAAAGTTATGTTCAGACTTTCTATGAACGCTGCTTTCCTAATTATGGAGAGAGGACTGGTACTTGTAACAAGTTCTACATATTATATAGTACATAGAAATAACACCAATTATTAAATAAAGTTATATAAGAAATTAACTCTAGCTGGGAATGTCCCAATAAAACTTGTTAGATGAGCAATTAGAAAATAATAGAAATCTCATTACACATGTTAAAATGCTGTGAAAAAATACAGTTGAATATCTAAAACTGATATCCTTTGGATATCAGATGTGTTTTACATATCAGGAGTGATATCTTTTTAATGTCTAGGTGATATGCTTTTAATATCCAAAGTGTTTTTCTTTTATGTGACAAGCCCTTTTAGGACATGGGTGATGGTGACTTCTTGTCTTTTGTTGTTCTGGGTAATTTTTCACCCTTTACTATCATTGTTCTGCCAGCCATTCACACAAACTTGTTAAGTAGGTTACTTGTCTCTCACTGTTTCACTTCCCTTCAATATGCCCTGTGTCTTGTGTATGTAAAATTCTCTAGATTCTCTTTCCTCATTATTTGACCCAGAAATTTCAACTTTCTTACATTGTAAGTATAAGTTTCCTTATTTTTCCTAAGCCTTCTTTGTTTGTAAAATGTTCTGTCCATAGTAACCTTAGCATTTGTTGGTAGAATTACTTCAAGTCTCTTCGTCATCTGTGTGGAAATTATCCAGTATTCACTGCTAAATAGTGAATATTAGATATTACATAGCAGTTCAGCACTCTTTTCTTTGTTTTTAATGACCGTGCATTTTCTCTTTTTATAGTAACCTTTTCTTTCTTTGTCTTTTCTTCTTATTTTCTATTACTACCTTATCTAAGAGTTCTTTTATCTTCTTTCTGAATCTGCTATGAACATAGTATCACCTTCATATCTTACGCTGTCAAGATTATGCCCACTGATAATAAATCCTGGTAAGTCTTGTAATTCACTTAGGATCTTGTATTGGTTGAATAATTCCAGTGAGAAAATGCATCCTTGTCTTACTCTTCCTTGTATTTTTGTGGATTCACTGAAATCATTCTCTATCTGGATGCAGGCTCTTTGTTCCCAACAGAACTGTTACACATTACTCAAATATATTTCCCATGTAAATTAAGCTTTTCTAGTATTTCAAAGAAGTCTTTATAATATAGCTTATCAAATGTACTTATGAAATCTATAAAACATAGGTATAGGTATTTTCTGTACTTGTATCACTCACTCCGATAGCATTCTGATTATAAAGATACTATTTCTTGTTTTAGCATCTAGAACAGAGCCACTCTTCCATTGCCCTATTTTCAATTTAATTCTACTTTGAGTTTTATTCGATCCTAATAAGTTTAGTTACGTGTTTCATTAAGCTGATTATCCATTGAAGTTCACATTCATTTATACCTGACTTTGAAGATACATTTATTGAGGTCCTCTGGAATTTTTCCACTGTTATATATTTCATTTACTATTTCAATAATTGTATCGATCCCAAACCCTCTAGGGCTGAGAGCATCTCTATTACAATCCCATTTCGTTCTACTGCCAGTCTTCTTTTATGTGCCGTGTCCCTTCAGGACATAGGCGATCATTGCTCGCCATCTTCTCCTGACCCCCCCCCCGTAACTCTCAATAAGCTTTGACTTTTTGTTATTTCTCCCAGACCCTGTCCTGCCATCCACTTGCTTAAGCTCGTTAAGTATGTCACTCGTTGCTTTCCTTTGTCCCTCTTCCCCTCTACCTGCATTTCAGATTTTAATAATAAAGTTCTTTCTGTGTTTCTATGTATTGTGAGTTTTGCTCCTCCGTGGTCATGGAAAACGTCCTCATAGTTTTCATTCCGCCTTTCTAATCTCTTTTCTTTATCTATTATAAATGTTCCATTTTTAGATTTTATACAGCATACAGAAGACTATGTTTCTGTCCTCCTATTTCTTTTGTATACATACCTGTTAGTTTTATGTTTATAGTTTGTCTATCTATGCAGTCTGTTGAGCCATTCATCTTTTGCTTGTTTGCATCTATTTCTAATGTTGTTGGTTAACATCATATATTTTCTGTCACTCCTTGGCTTTATTTGTTGTCACTTTTTCATTAGTTTGAGATATTTTATTTGTTAGCCATTTCTTTTTTCTTTTCACTTTTCGCTTGGGGTGATCACCTTTGCCAATGTCACTAGTGATTCTCTTAAGGTGTTCCACAGGATTTGTATATTCTGGAGTGAGTGTATACTAGGACTGATATGTTTTGAATATCAAAGTGATAATGTGTTGTTCATGTTCACTAGTAATCTAGGAAATAACCACTTAAATCTATTACTTCAGACTTACCTACTAAAAAATGTTTTCTTTATTTTTTTTGTAAAATGTATATAATAAAATAGATGCCTACTTTTACATATGATAAAAAATTATAATATAGATATACATGTATATACATAAAAGGGATATTTATATGTATTAAAATCTTCTATATTATATATCCATATATAGATGTATGACACAATTGATGGATCTCTAAATGTACAACAGTATTTGTGACAGATCTATATGTAAACGTATGATAAAATGATTTAAACGCATGATAAAATCTCGGTAAGATTTTTAACTCCTAGATTATTTTTTTCAGCTGTAGATTAAATGATGGAAACAAAAATGAATGTAAAATAATTTTCTCTTTTTTTGTTTTTTTTTGTTAATTCTGAAACAGTATTTTATAAATTGATATTGAATAAATATCTGTAATCTTGAAATCATTATTTATAAGTATTGTGTCGCAGACTGAAAGTTTAAATTAGTGTCGGAATTTTATTAACTTTAGGTCTGTACCTTAAGAATAAAACCTACTACCGGTATATTAACCGGGGTCCGACGTAAGGAAAAAAAATGTAACTCCGAAATACAACTACGTACACTACTGTAGGTCCAAATATATTTTTATTAATAGGGGTAAAAAAAAAGTAACTTTCCTTGCAAGATATTCCCCTTGCTAGGGAGTTTGAAATTCCCTGTTGAATCAATAAAAAAATGGCACAACAATACAAAAGTAGAGTACAAAATAAAAATAATAAAAGAATTACCCACTTTTTCCTTTGCCAAAATGGCCACGATAACACGTGGTCTATATAATTCTAGGTCCCCCTCGTGGGAGTACAAACAAAGTTCTCGTTAAAATGGCCTCGTTAACTCGAGTCCTATATAATTCTAGTATTCCCTCGTGGGAGTACAAAACAAAGTTCTTGGAGTCGAAGAAGGACTAGGAGCTTCTTTGAAAATTTCTTCCTCGGCACATCTTTCATGACTGGGTCTTCCTGGAAATTTCTTTTTTCAGCCGCCTCACGCCGACTCGTCCGAAATCTTCTTTATAAGGAACAATTCCTAAAAGTTCTTCTTCGGATATAGAACCTTACTTAGGAAATAAACTGACTCGCTTATTCCTCGGTTCTAAAATTACTGCTCCCTCGGTAATGGCACTATCAGACAGAAATTCGCCACTTCACCGGACCTCCCACAACTTGTTAAGCAGTCGAGCTGCCTAAAAAAAGGTCAGACTCCCAAAAGGAGGTATCAAAAAGAGGCGGAAGTCGTTTAGATCAGCGTTTATATACACCTTCCTCCCCTACCATTCGCCGCGCTGCTGCTGCTATCAGTGACAGGCCCGGAAATCCCAAAGGGCGATAATCTCCCAGTCCTTCTTCATTATAAATTTTCACACTCTCCCGAACAAAAGAAATAAAAAAGGTTGGGCATAGACCCAAGGACTACACCCTCAAAGGGTCAATAGTTAAAGTACAATTTTTAAAATACCAATGTCAAAGGAAAATACATGCCCACATTAAGGCGTGGTAATTCAAAAAAAAAATTATAATGTAAAAAATCATGCCGCTGTGTTAGCGGGAAAAAAAGCAATATACAAAATGGAAAAGGGCGGCTTACAAAGCGGTAAAAAATTGCCGTTTACAAAATGGCAAAAGACCGCCTACAAAGCGGTAAAATTTACAAAGAAAAAAGGTATGCAGTGAAATACACCAGATGTTGAGACAACACAACTACCAAATACAAAAATAAAATTCTCGCCTCCATGGCGAGACCAATAGAGTAAGCTTGAACAATCCCAAGTAAAGGATTACAATTCCATTAATCTGTAAGGTCCCACAGAAAGTAACTAGTACCACAGAAAATCATCATCTCATCGGCGCATCTTTCTGACAGATCTTTTAGGACGAGAAGGAGTCAACACTCCCGATACACTAGCTTCTTCAGGTGGATTTTCTGCCTGGTGAGAATGGGTGATTGAGAACTCTAGCGGATATAGGTGCTTTATAGAATATTCCTGTTTTCTTCCATCTGGTCTCCTGATTTTAGCAGATCTAACCAGGGCATCATCACCTGGGGTAACTTCCAATACCCTCCCCAAAGACCAATAAGGTCGAGACTTAATGGGATTCTTGACCACAACATCGCCTACTCTAATAACATTATGGTATTCTACCTGAAAGAGATCCCTAGACTGCTCTCTAAGGCTCAACAGGTATTCTTCATACCACAAATCATGGAAACCCTTTAGGTAGATATCCCTAAATTCTAAACTTCCAAAAAGATCTTCTCTGGAAGGAGGAGTCAACTCCTGAACAATCGCCTGATCTCTCAAGAAAAGGGAGGTGTTGAAGTGAGGATGAAGAAAAGCATTGGGCGTTATGACGTCCAACCCAGAATCTTCCGAACAGCGATAGGTAAGGGGTCTAGAGTTGATGGCATTCTGCACATCAGACAATACAGTTAAAAATTCAAAATACTCTAAACTTTTTCTACCCACCAGCTTAAACAAACAACACTTAACTGTCTTAATAAGCCTTTCCCAGACACTACCAAACCAAGCCGAATACAAAGGAATGGTCAGATGCTTAATGTTGAAGGTACTAAATTCTCCCACAAACTCATCAGACACAAAAACTTGTTTAACTAAGTCACAACCTGCAACAAAGGAACGCGCATTATCCGAATAAATGTGTGTAGGCACTCCATACAGATTGAAGAATCGCACCAAAGCAAGTACCACTGAATGAGTGGACATGTCATTGACCAACTCCAAGTGAACTGCTCTGATGTTGAGGCACGTGAACAACAAAATGTACATTTTTCGCCTCTCTCCCTCCACCTGTATCCACAAATGACCAGTGAAATCAATTCCAGTGTGTAGGTAGGGCCTCACAAAATTTACCCTATGTTTAGGTAAATTGGTTACCTTAGGATACTTAAAGGAAATGGCGTTATACTTCTTACACAAGCTACAAGAGGATATAACTGCTTTAATCCTCTGTCTGGCTTTATGAACCCAGAATCCAGACAATCGGAATTTACACAGGGTTGCTGCGATGCCCAGATGCTTGCATTTTACATGACAGTCCATGATGATCAGGGCTGTTAGATGAGAAAATCCGGGTAATAAAACAGGAAACAAAATATCCGGCGAATGGAATTCAGATTTACCTATTCTACCCCTAGAGCGAATAAGTCCTGCCTCATCCAAGAAGAGGCTGAGACGAGCAACCAAATGGGGAACGCTGCCACTGGTAGGGTTTAACAAGAACAACCTTTCCCTAGTCAGATACAATGACTGATCCACCTGCAACAAATGCAACCTGGCCATCAAAACCGGATCGGATGAAACCCCCCTTAATTTAAATATGAACCGAAAAACATACGTAAGTACCCTCAGTAATTTATCCAGGGACGAGAACCGTTCCAATTCAACAACAGTAGTGCTAGTTGAACCTACCGGAGAAATAATTACTGCGTTGTTCAATACTAACCTACGACTGTCCACACTGAGGCAGCCCAGCTCACTGGCGGGCCATTGAATGGCCTCGCCTACCAACTATGAAGGACCATGAATCCAAAATAGGAGTTGTGTCTCAAACTTATCAATAGACACTCCTCTAGTAATTAAATCGGCAGGATTATCATTAGTATTCACATACTTAAAACTAACATGAACACCACCATTTCTCAACTTAGCAATCCCCGCATGGATGTCCTTCAGCCTATTCCCAACAAATACATTCTTGGTCTTCATGTCATTCGTCAATAACCAAGACAAAGCTACCTGCGCGTCCACCGCAACAACTATGTCACTAATGCTACTATCTGGAAGAGCCCTCAACATATTAGGTACACACTTAAATGCAAGGAATACGGACAATAGCTCCAGGGTAGGAAGTGTTCTCTTGACAAGAGGCGCCACCTTAGCGAAAATTAATTTTGCACACCCCTTCTGCCATACATATGCTGCAAATCCGAACGCCAGTTGGGAAGCATCGCAGAAAATAATCAGTTTAGCAGGAACTGATTCATCCAGCACAAATCTGGGGAACTTTACACGATGCAATGATGTAAGATCTAAAAAGAATTTGTTCCAATCCCCCTGAATATCAGGTGGGATTTTCTCATCCCAAGGCAATTCCCGCTTCCATAGATCACTGAGGAGTATCCTCCCCTTGATCGTCACAGGCAGACATAGAGACAGGGGATCAAATAAGCTGGAATTTTGAGACAAGATACCTCTCTTAGTAGTGGCTGGCACCCTAGAAGACATTTGCGAAAGCTGAATTATATCCGACTGAGGGTCATAGAGGTAGCCCAAAACTTTATCATAGGTTGAAGCATGATCAACAAAATTCCCATCTTCAATCATATGCGTCCTGACAACTTCACTATTAGAATTGCAGGACCTTAGGGTGAAATTACCCTCCTGCATAATTTCCACAGCTTCCCTGTACAAGGACACCACAGTTTCAGCAGAGTTATGTGTCTTAACCAAATTATCCACATAAAAGTGAGTTAATAGCATATCCGTACAAGGATTTACACAATATTTCTGGACATGATATTTGATTATAAAATTAAGAATAAAGGGGCTGGCTACGAATCCAAAAATAAGAGTCCGTAAGCGAAAACATACTAACTTCTCCTTTATCTTAACGAAGAAGCAAAAACAATTCCTGTCTCGCTCTTTATTTAAACCGATCATCAGAAAGGCCTTCCTGACATCTGCCAGCAGGACATAACGATTGCATCTAAATCGCAACAAAAGTTCCCACATATCCGTAAAGAGATTTATACCGGGATACACGCAATCATTAAGAGACGGCTTGCCTCCAGTTCTCAAAGAACAATTAAATACCGGCCTAATCTTGGTTGTACTAATAGGATCCTTCTTTATCACAGGCCTATGAGGAACCCATATATATTTCTTAAAATCATCAGGAGAGACATTTATCCTCTCGATAATGCCTTCAGATTCCTGATCGAAAAAGACTTTACAATAGTCATCATAAAGCTTTTGTTTCTCCAGTTTAGTCACAACACGATCTAAAACACTCAAGGCCGCTTGGTGGTTAGAAGGGACTTCCGATAACTTATTCTCATTCCAAGGAAGATCCACAAAATAACACCCATCTCTAAAAGTTATAGAGCTGCGGAAAGCATCAATCTTTACACGATCATAATCGCTGACCGAGTCTTCCAAAATTCCTACAGTCTCCAAGCTGAAAATCTTTTCAACAGTCCTCTCTACAGAGGACTCTGCGAAACATTCCAAGGGGTCCAGATACTTGGACTGGGGCTCCAGCACAAAATATATGTGAGTAACAGGGCAATCTGAATACTGGGAGATGACCTGACTGTAATTTACACCACAAATCTGAGTATCATGTTGGCATTTCTGTAAGGGCAGGAAATTGTCTATGCTACCAAATGGAACAAATCCCTGGGGCAATTCAAAAGCCATACCATTCATAAAACGTGACAGCTTCATGGGAGCCAGGTAATTTAACACATCGACACCCAAAAGACCGCTCATAGAGACAGAGTCTTCATGGACACCCGAAAAATCAGCTGCCAGCTTATAACCGCTGGCACGCATGTTAAGGACTGCATTACTGAGCTCCTTTATTTTAAAGGTGAGGTCCATATCGCTATCCACTAGGAAAGGAATGGAACAGTCAGCATTAGACAATTTCAATGATAATACTATCTCCCTCAGACGCTTCCGAGCAGACCCCAAGAAAGTTTTCATCACAAATTCTCGGGTAGGCAAGGTATTAGCTCCACAAGTCAAGACGCGCAGAAGAGATTCCTTTAAATAGGAGCGCTCACTACCGGAATCCATCAGGGCATTGAACCTGTATTCGGCTCCTCCATATTTGACTACTACCTCCATAATGGGCAACAAATTGCTACCACCAATATCGTGATAACAAGCATTAGTTTCCAATGAAGGTTTAACCCCACCAGGACATAAAGCACCCACATGAGATCGACTTTTACAATCCCAGCAAGGGTTGAGCAACCCCTTACTACCAGCACAGTTGGCTTCAGAATATGGGTCTGTACACAGCGCACACAGCCCAAGGTCCTTACATCTATCTAATCTCTCCTTAAAGGAAGCGTATTTCTTACACCTATATGCAGAATGTGTGTCAACACGACAGAAACTACATCTAAAATTCTCTAAAGTAGCCGGTTTTTTACTAGATACTGGAGACTTAGATTTTCTATGGCTAAAACTACCCCCTTTATAGTTATGGCTCTCTGTACTACTAACTTTGGTATTAGTCAATTCCATAACTCGAAGCACATTTGAGTAGGAGTCAAATAATTCTCCTAACGAAGGATAAGTGTTACCTATAACTCCAAAAATTTCCTTTTTAAAATATGTTGGCAACTTGTGTACCAACACATGGCTAAAGTAGCGGTTGCCCGGTGTGCCATCTTCCAAGAAGTCTAACGAAAATGAATTCTTAAGCTCATAAAACAAAGATTTCATCTCAGCAAAAAAATCCCTAATGGAAGAATAATGATGGTCCCGTGCAGGCTTAGCAGCGTCTATCGTCAAGAATATCTGCTCAACCATGTATCCCTCGTCCAGACTACTAGGGTCAAACACCGGACACTTTAATTTAGGAAGTACTGAAGAAAAGGCTTCCTATCCTGAGACGGTAACTCATTACTACTACTATACTTATCCTCACATACTGAGAGGTCCTTGAGAATGCGAAGATTAAACAAAGACTCTTCATCACTCATTATCTAAAACCTCTACAGAGACTTCATTCTCAATAAATGAGTCCAAAATTTGCTCATTTAAATGAGTTACAGTAGCAAGCCATTCCTTAATTAGTTCCTTCTGGGCAAGGAAGGTACTTTTTACCAACCCTTCCCCTGCCGTTATAAAATTCACGGCAGTGGTTATCTTCCTCTTATAAATGTCTCTCTTTTTAATAAGAGTAGTCACTGCTGGCGAGACAGACATTATGGGAAGAAATCTCTCTCTAAACTACTTAATTATTTTTCACGAAGTACCTCAACTGAAAAAGATGCAAAAACAAGCTCAATACAAAAATGGGATGTTTTCTGTAAATACACAACCCAAATAAAAATTTATAACAGGCAGCCCCTAAAAGGGACCTTGCTGCCTTTAGGTAAATCAATTCTCTCAACAAAAGGTGCAACTCACATACATAAACGCATACGCCGAAAAGAATATGCACAATAAAATGTCGCAAAAATTAGCGATAAAATACACAACAGCAAAAAGGGAGCAAAAAATATCAAGTAATGCTCCTCAAAAAATGGTTACACAGGTCAACGTTAAACGGGGAAAAATGCTTGCAAGGTAACTAAAGCTAATATAGAATGTTTGTTCGAACCCAAAATATAAGTAGGCCTACAGCTCTCAATAATTACGAAATGTACCCAGTAAATTTATAAATTAATTTACAAGGCTATATCTCCGTAAGTTATACAGAAATTATTTCTTTTCTTTTTTTTTTTAAATATCTGCAAAGTATAGTTTCTCCACCGAGGTCAATTCCGTAAAATGGTAGAAAAAAAAGAAGCAAGTGATTAAATTTTGATAATTCACTTGTTAGGGTAACAAATAACCACCGCAGAAAAGCCCAAAGAGAAACCCCTATACTAGAGAAAAATTTGGTACGTAGTATATCTTAATTCTTCAACCAAGAATAACAACAATAATTCTTGAATAAAAGTTGCAAAATGATGTTTAATTTTTCTTAATACACCAAATAAGGAACCCTATCTTGCAAAGTGTCGGAATTTTATTAACTTTAGGTCCGTACCTTAAGAATAAAACCTACTACCGGTATATTAACCGGGGTCCGACGTAAGGAGAAAAAAAGTAACTCCGAAATACAACTACGTACACTACTGTAGGTCCAAATATATTTTTATTAATAGGGGTAAAAAAAAAGTAACTTTCCTTGCAAGATATTCCCCTTGCTAGGGAGTTTGAAATTCCCTGTTGAATCAATAAAAAAATGGCACAACAATACAAAAGCAGAGTACAAAATAAAAATAATAAAAGAATTACCCACTTTTTCCTTTGCCAAAATGGCCACGATAACACGTGGTCTATATAATTCTAGGTCTCCCTCGTGGGAGTACAAACAAAGTTCTCGTTAAAATGGCCTCGTTAACTCGAGTCCTATATAATTCTAGTATTCCCTCGTGGGAGTACAAAACAAAGTTCTTGGAGTCGAAGAAGGACTAGGAGCTTCTTTGAAAATTTCTTCCTCGGCACATCTTTCACGACTGGGTCTTCCTGGAAATTTCTTTTTTCAGCCGCCTCACGCCGACTCGTCCGAGATCTTCTTTATAAGGAACAACTCCTAAAAGTTCTTCTTCGGATATAGAACCTTACTTAGGAAATAAACTGACTCGCTTATTCCTCGGTTCTAAAATTACTGCTCCTTTGGCTAATGGCACTATCAGACAGAAATTCGCCACTTCACCGGACCTCCCACAACTTGTTAAGCAGTCGAGCTGCCTAAAAAAAGGTCTGACTCCCAAAAGGAGGTGTCAAAGAGAGGCGGAAGTCGTTTAGATCAGCGTTTATATACACCTTCCTCCCCTACCATTCGCCGCGCTGCTACTGCTATTAGTGACAGGCCCGGAAATCCCCAAAGGGCGATAATCTCCCAGTCCTTCTTCATTATAAATTTTCACATTAGTCATCATCTGGTTATTCCAGTGGGGCATGATTATTTTTCAAAATTTTATTGAAGTTATCAAAATAAATAAATAATTAAAATAAAAATTTAAATAATAAAATAAACAAGTAAATAAAATAAGTAGATACCAGGTCATTATGATAATAATGATGATGATAAAGATAATGACATGGGTTATCTTCCAATAATATGAGCTATCTTCGAAGGGCAATATCATATTATAATAAAATTTTGTTTATATTATTGTAATATCATATTGCCCTTATTAGAATAAAACATTAAAACTTAAAAGAGGTGAAATTTCTAAAATCCCTTATATTAATTTAAACATGTTTAACAACAGCTTACGCATTACATTTTTGTTGCAAAGTTGTCTCTTTGAATTGGTGCGGGATTTGCGTTTTTAATTGTAAAATTAAAATGAGAAAAGCAGCGTTAACAGTTTTACTTTTAATTACGTGAACTCAGTAATTCCGTAAATATCAAATAGTCTTCCTGTAGCAAATTTTAGCTTTTACTTGAAACGTTTTTTTTATCACTCAGCATTAAATATACAATACTAGGGGTGGGGAAACTGCGACCTTAAGGACGCATGCGGCTTTCTAGGCTATCACGTGCGGTCTTCTGTAATTTTTGAGCTGAGTTGTGAAGCTTAGATAATTTTGAAAAGTTGTAGCCGGTGCTGAAGCCAGCAAAAATGTACTAGCTCCAGCTCCAGCTCCCTAAACTAAAAGTTTATTCGCAACAATAATTAAATTGATCATTCTGAGCTTGTGTTACAGGCGATTAAAAATACATTACTAGTGTAGTTTGATTTGGTTAAGATTTCTTCTCTGGTGTTAATTTGGAACCATTAAGATCTTTATAGCGAAATTATATATATCATCACAGTAAATTTATTCTGCTTGTAACAACAGTCTTCGTTAGTTAGTAACTAAGTTAGTAACGTGTCTGTGGTGGACCGGCCGTGTGGTGTGGAAGGAGTAGAGAAGATGAATTATTTCTGGCCGGTCCAGCCACATTAAAAAGAATGTTGGACCTTAATGGGGTCCAAAGGAACAAACGAGACAGATATATGTATGCGAACAAATATATATTATTAACAAACAGATAAAAACAGATTGATACACGGGTTTACAAATACATTTAAAACATGTATAGAACGTTTAGTGTCTGTGTGGAAAGTTATTGTGTGTGTGTGTGTGTTTGAGTTGGAATGTCCGTACGGTTTGGTGAATCTTGTTCTAGCGTATTCCCTGAACATGGGAAACGCTAGTTGTGTGTGAGAGTTCACATACTGGAAATACCTCGCACCACGTGCGACAGTTGCCGACCTCCAGCGAGGCCGGGTGAGCCGCCCGTGGGCGCAGCTGTGGAAAGAAAGAGAGAGAGGCCAAGGGTCAACCCGTATTTATACTCCCGGGAAGGAGAGACCCCTGGTGAAGCGTTAAGAAAATGAGGGGGAGCTAACTGCGACATGTCTGTTACTTGCTCCTTGGCTAACTTTTCACCTTCCCCTTACTAACAATTTCAGCTGATTGTCTTTGTTTTGATAAGAAAAACTCGATAAAAATATTTTAAGAAAAAAACCATTCCTACGAAAAAATTAAATTGTTTTTAGCTCGAAAGAAAACCACAAAATTCAAAGCATTTTTTATCAGTGTTTATATTTAACTTTTTTTTCATACTTTAAGTATGACTATTGTAGAGAACAAAAAATAAAAATAAAACTTCCCTAGCTTGGATAACGAAATCGCCAATTCAAGAAAAGAAATTCGCTACTAGGTGTGAAAAATATTAAACCAACGAGAGGCCTTGCCTTGGGGAAACTAGAAAAAGAAAAGAAAGAAATTCACGGAGTTGGAGCTGAATATTTTGATGTCAGCTTCACAATCCCGTTTTCGAGCAGTGTTGTCAGGTTTCCACGACCCAGTCAAGTCAACAAAATTTCCCTTTTCAACATAAAATTTCCCTCTCTTATTTGAAACTATAATACAACTTTAATAATGACGATGCCCGCATATTTTAACTGCTCCTATCATCTTTACTAATTTTGATGATGTATACTGATCTCTGATGCAAATAATTAGCATGATTTTCAATAACAGCAATGCATATACAGGCCGAGTTCTTTGTGTTAGATAATATTTATTTATCTTTTTGCTAATATTTATTTATTTATCTTTTCAGAATAAAATAATTTCTCTGTTAATTTTAACTCATTATGTACAAAAAATTCAAATGAACTTTGAAAGAAAATAACACCTTCAATGATGAATGGGAATTGCAATATTTTTAGTGTTTAACAGCGGTAAAATGTCTTGCTTGCTTTGTGATATGGCAATTTCAACAGAGTTCAAAAATACAATGCGCATCAAAATTATGCTGTTCACAAAGATAATAAATATGCGTAATTGGAGGGGGGAAGCTCAAAGCACTGCACTGCAGAAACTAAAGAATAAAAAGCAAAAGCAGAGACAATTATTCTATTCTGTATTAAATTCAGGAAATGCAATAGAAGCAAGCTATAAAGTTGCATATTTGCTTGGAAACAAAAGGTAAACCATCCAGCGATGCAGATCTCATAAAGGGATGCGCTGTAGATGTCGTAAAATGTTTAGATCCAGATAAAGTTAACTAATATATAAATGTGCCTCCTTCAAGAAGGACTAATACAGATTAACAGCATGAATTGGCAAGTAGAATTGGTAAAAGAGCAGTTCCAAAATATAACATGTATATTTCTCCTTAGGTTCGGATGAATTAACAGATTCCATTGCTTCAGCACAAGTATTGTATTTCATTCGTGCAATTAAGTACCCTTAAAGGAAAGACACGAGGAAGAAATAACAACTTCAAAGAGAAATGTCATAAAGTTGGGCTAGATCATACTAAATTGCTAAGTGTTTGTACTAATGGTGCTCCAGCTATGATGGCTAAAATGAAGGATTCATGGCATATCTAAAAAAGAAACCACAGCTCCAAATGCACTGATTTCTTTTCATTGCAATCTGTACCAACAACATTTCTGTGCAAAATGTTCTATTGCAACACCTTACAAATGATTATGAATATTGTGAAGTCTATACGAGCAAATTCCATGAGGCATTGTTAGTTTGGAAACATGTTGATGACACGAGGTTAATTAGTGTAGATTTGCCCAGTCAACATAAAAAATACGCTGGGTAGCTTAAGGACAGGTATTGGTCAAAATATTTGCCTTTTTCAAATAAAACGATAAGTTTTGTGAATTATCGGATACAAAATTTCCCAGAAATGCTGCATTTGTGTGTGATATAATGATAAAGTCAAATATTTCATTACAAGGCAGAAATAAATCAATACATACACTTTCTCTGTCAAAAGTAATGAGTGAAAGTGAATGAATCTTTTCAGGAATACCAGCCATTAATAGAAGAATACAGCAGAAGATTAGGCAACCTTCAAAAGCATAATGTCACCTGAAACTTGCTTTTTCAGACTCACTTAGTTAACGTATCAGAGGCTCGGGAGTTACAAATGTACAGACCTGACATACCGAAAATATGGAGACAATTAAAAAAAGTCCCACCAGAAACTGGCACGAAATACGAACCATCTAACATTCCTACACCAATGCAGAGACTTACGACTCCTCCCTTCAGACATCCCGTCAATTCAAGAAGAGCCCTTCTAGTCGCAGAATATGTGGGACACGCCCTTGTCCAAGAAAGAATCCATTACAACCGTTGAATCAAAGGAAAGTGCAATCTGATATCTCCCATAGACTCGATAAATCCTTCAGACACGAATTCAATGCAGTCAAGGTACGCCAAGTACAGAAATTAAATAGATTGAAAGATCAGAAGGTGACGCACAAGGTCAATTACAGCACACACACACACCCCCCAGATACTGGAGAAAGCCAAGCCGACCAAATCAAACATTACTTTTGTGGATTCCGGGATGAAATCCGGTACCAATAATAACAAACGCCAAGAATGAATATAGGAAATAAATGTATTAACGTAATAACACAAACTGGTAATACAAGTTAGTAGTTCCAGAAATGCGGGTTAGTAGAAAAACAAAATATATAGTCTTTGGTATCGACGTATTGCTGTATGACTCCTTACTGAGTCTACGTGCTCGCTCACTGTGACTCTTACCCGCTACGTTCGTACGCTCTCGTTCGTCGTTCGTTCGTTCGTTCGTTCGCTCGTTCTCCTCGGGTATTCACTAGCAGTAGTATACATATACCTTGGGTGAGTCCATTTGCGAAAAAAGGGGAGGACCCCACAACACCCCCTCCTTAGATTCCCTTTGGGAGGAGTTAATATTTTTTTCTCTTATGGTCGATAATCAGAGGTTCCGTAAATTTTCTTTTCCTGTTAGTCCTTCTAATTTCTGTGTCTGCTTGTGGTCTTTGAATCTCAAAAGCTTCAAAGATCGCCTCCATCGAATCGTCATTTTCTGCAGGTGATGAGCTTGGCTCCTCAACCCGTCTTTTTTGTATTTGGTCAATATGTCTTCTGTGGGTAAATTTTTCGCCTTGTATTGTGTACATCACATTTCCTAGTCTGTTAATTATTGTACCTGGTTCCCAGTAAGCCATATTGTTCCTGAACATCCTGAAATAGACCCGTTCTCCTGGTTTGAATGATCTCTTGGGTACTATAGGTGCATGCCGGTTTTTATTCTTGTTAGGCAATAACTTATCAAACACAGACCGTATTTTTCGGGCAAACATCACTTCCGCTGGTGAAAGAACAGATAGTGTGTTCCCGTTTGTGGTTATTCTGTATACTTGGAGAAACTGCTGTATAGCTTTTTCTGTCGGTACATCCTGCTTTTTTTAGAGCTCTCTTTAGTGTGTCTACAAATCTTTCGGCTTGCCCGTTAGACCGTGGGTGGTACGGAGCTGTCTTAATATGCTTCACTTGGTAAGTCTCACAGAATTCTTGGAAGTCGCTGGAGGTGAATTGTGTACCATTATCAGTTACCAAGCAATCCACGACGCCGAATCTCGCGAATAATTTATGTAGACAATTTATAGTATTTTCCGTCGTCGGGTTTTTAATCTGAAACTTCTGGCCACTTGCTAAAGCTATCTACCGTTATTAAGTAGTAGTAACCCTCTATGGGTCTTGTATAGTCCGCATGGATTCTAGACCAAGGTCTGTCCACCTTAGGCCATGGTTTTTGTATAGAAGGTGGTGCCTTTGCTGCAGCAGCACATCCTTTACATTTTCCCACCATTTGCGTGATATCATTGACCATATTAGGCCAGTAAACGAAACTTCTCATTAGTGTTTCATACGGTTTCTTCCTGGATGTCCTAAATGAAAGTCTTTCAAAATCCGCCTTTGTAACGATTTTGGTATGACCACTCTTTCATTATACCGTAATATGTGATCACAAATTGAAAAGCTGTCCGCTAGATTCCTTTCCTTTTCTTCTTTTTTTTCTTGGTATTCTGAATAAATTCATCCCTTTCCGCTTCTCTTCTTATCTCTAACAAGGTCACAGGTAGTTCTTTTACTGTATTGTATAACACTTTACTGATTTCGTCTTCGGCTCGCAACGCCGCTATTATCGAGTCTTCCAGAGGTTCGCATTTCGCAGGTACCAATCGAGATAATCCATCAGCATGCCCAATTTTCTTCGATGGTAGGAACTCAAGTTTGAAATTGTAGTTCAATAAAATAGTTCCCCATCTTAGAAGTCTGTTTGCTATGTAAATTGGTAGTCCTTTTTTCGATCCGAAAATCGTAAGAAGAGGTTTATGGTCAGTTTGAAGAGTAAACTCTCTTCCATATATGTATCTGTGGAAGCGAGTTATGACGAATATTATGCCTAACGCTTCTTTTTCAATCTGCGAATAGTTCCTCTCTGTTGGTAACAATGATCTAGATGCGTGAGCTATAGGTTTCTTTGTGTCGTCCTGCCTCTTGTGTAGAATACAAGCTCCTACTCCGTGCGAGCTCGCGTCACTAGCAATAATAATTTCAAGTTTGGGGTCAAAATGCGTCAGTGCTAGCTCCGAAGTTAATTTTTGTATTATCTCCTTAAACGCTTTCTGACAGTCTTCCGTCCAATTCCATTTATTCTCTTTTTTCAATAAGTTCATTGAGGTGAGCCCTCAATTTGTGCATATTTTCAATGAATTCACCGTAATAGTTCGCTAGACCAAGAAAGATTCTGCGACATTTTTCTGCTCAGGCATATTTTTTATTGCAGATGCCCTATCTGGATTTGGTTTTCTGCCACTTTCATTAATTATATGGCCTAAGTATTTGATTTCATTTAGGAAAAAATCACATTTTTCCCTTTACTTTAAACCCAAAATCCTGAAGTCTTTTAAAAACTTCCTTTACGTGCGATGCGTGTTCTTCAACATTGTCGCTTTTCATTAGAATGTCGTCCAAGTAAGCGATAGCAAAGTTCTGACGCATGAGCATTGTACCCATCGTCTGTTGGAAGATTGACGGTCCTACTTTTACACCAAATGGTAATCTGTTGAATTTGTACAGTCCTTTGTGCGTATTAATACATAGAATTTTTGTACTCTCTTCTTCTACTGGAATCTGAAGATAAGTCTCGCTTAAATCTATTTTAGAAAATACCTTACCACCGTTAAGCTTGGTAAATATTTCCTCCGGGCTTGGTAATGGGTAATAATGGTCTTTTATAGCCTTATTTAACCCAGTCGAGAAATCTGCGCAAACAGATTTCTCCGGATGTTTTTTTACATAGACTACTGATGCCGCCTATTCACTGAACTCGATTTTTGAAAGGATCCCAGTTTGTGCAAGTCTCTCTAATTCTTTGTCAATTTTTTCTATGGTAGCAAACGGCACGTTTCGCTTCTTTTTAAATACTGGTTGGACATTTTCTTTTAATTCAATTCTAGCTGCAAACTTGTTACATCGTCCCAAACCGCTCGAGAATACTTCGGGAAATTGACTATGTAATTCTTCCTTTAATTTTGTAGCTTCTGATGGTTCGCACTCTATTATTTTACAAAATGAGCTGATAGGTAAATCCCATACGTCGAACATTTGCATCCAGTCTGTGCCCACCAAATTTTCTGTATCTTTCATTACGAATATCTTGAGTTTTTTTGTTTTTCCGTGGAATTTTACATTTAGGATTACTTCTCCTTCAAATTTTATACGCTTCCCTGTAACAGACTTAGCAATTTTCTGTGTATGCATCATGGTCGGTCTATTAAGCTTTCTCTATGTTTGTAGGTTAATTATCGTTAGATCCGAACCTGAGTCTAGTTGTAATTTTATCTTCTTATTTAAAATTTCAAGTTCCACGTATTTTCTTATGTTAATATTATTTTCGTCATGCATTCTAGAGCTCTTATCCTACTAGTAGATTTTCTGTTCCTACATTGGGATGCCTTGTGTCCCATTTTTCCACACGCTAGACAGTTTTTATATTTAAAACGACAATCCTTATTCCAGTGTAATCCTCCACATCGATAACATGCAGATGGAGGGGGGCTTATATTTGCTTTGATTTTTGTCATTATTTGCCCTATACGTTGTACTTTTTTCATTATTATAGAATTTTTGTTTTCTTTCCCGGGAGGGTGAAAAACGTAAACTTTTGTTTAACTTACGTATGTGTGCTACTCCTGACTCCTCGATATCCTTCGAGTCTTTCTTTATACTCAGGCATTTTTGGCAGTCTTCTGATAATTTTTGTAGTGTTAATCCAGGCTCATTTTGCAGTTTGAAAGCATTCTTTTGCGCATTTCACTATCCTTAGCTGAGACTAACCCTTGTACAAAAATAAGACACTTGAAATTGTCCGGAGTTAATTCTGCTAACTTAAAGTCGTCGCAATGTTTGTTCACGATTACGGCGAACGTGGTGTAGTCCTCATTTTCGCCCTTTACGAGGTTAAGACATTTCCACCTTTTGTGAAAAAGTGACGTCTTTGGACTGAAAAGCTCCGTAAGACATGTAACTGCATCGTCAAACGTTAAATCACGTCTTTTTTGGCAAAATGTAATCCACAAATTTTGTGTATTCCTCCGTTCCCAATTTCCTGAGTAATAGACGTATCTTCTTAGCTTCCATCCAGTTTTGACAATCGATGTTGAAGATGTCTTCATGACGTCTGAAATCTTTATCCTCTTCTAGAGAGTATTTGAATGTTTCTATCATGTTCAAAACTGCGTCTTGGGAAAAAGTCGCCTCTTTTTTGATAATTTGTTGTTTGTTACCCGCTACCTTTAATATTAGTTCCTGGAGTTGCATTTGTCTTTCTTCATTTTGCATTTGTTTTTCTTCATTTTCCTTCTGCGTTTGTAGTAATTGTTTTTGCCACTTCTCTTCCATTCTTTCTTGGAGTTGTAATTGCTGTTCATTTTTATATTTTACAAGTTCTACTAAAATACTTTTAAAATCCTCCATGATAAGAGTCTTACAAAAACCTTGCTTTTCCGTATTTTAATCCTCGTAAATCTTTTGTTGCCAAGTTGTTGTGGACACTGGCAAACGGCCAATTTTTTTTCCCTTTAGGTCCGAAGTCCTCGTCACCTAATTGTTGTGGTCGACGAGAAAGAAAACTTTTCTTTCCATTCGTGTAAGCTCGAATTCCTCGTCGCCAAGTTGTTGTGGTCGACGAGGGATAATTTTGTTTCGTTTTCCTTCCCGTGTGAGTTCGAATTCCTCGTCGCCAAGTTGTTGTGGATTCCGGGATGAAATCCGGTACCAATAATAACAAACGCCAAGAATGAATATAGGAAAATAAATGTATTAACGTAATAATACAAACTGGTAATACAGGTTAGTAGTTCCAGAAATGCGGGTTAGTAGAAATATATATATATAGTCTTTGGTATCGACGTATCGCTGTATGACTCCTTACTGAGTCTACGTGCTCGCTCACTGTGACTCTTGCCCGCTACGTTCGTACGCTCTCGTTCGTCGTTCGTTCGTTCGCTCGTTCTCTCTCCTTGGGTATTCACTAGCAGTAGTATACGTATACCTTGGGTGAGTCCATTTGTGAAAAAAAGGGGAGGGACCCTCAACAATTACAAAACTGGAGAGGCTAGCTATCGGAACCTTACAGAGGAACAAAAACATCATTATACTACCAGCTGATAAAGGCAATGCGACTATAGTGATGGACAAATCGGAATATACAGAAAAACTGTACACTTCGGAAAGGGATCAGACATATATTGACAGAATGAAGGCATAGCAATGGATTCGCCAATATCACCGGCAATGGCAAACATATATATGGAATACTTCGAAGAAATGGCATTAGAATCCACATCACTAAAGCCAGCCGAGATACGTAGAAGACACCTTCATGCGCTGACCACACCAAGAAGAGGTCCAGTTACTACTGGATAATGTGAACTCAATAATATCATTCATAGAGTTCCCAATGGAGAGAGAAAGCGACAACTTGCATTCTTGGATGTACTATCTGGAAGATAGCATGGGTTCAAGACACCCGTATACCGCAAGTCAACATTCACCTGACAATATCTCAACTTCAACTACCACCACTCATACATTGTAAGGGAAGGGGTCGTCCGCTGCTTACAACTACGAGCAAAAGTTATAAGTGGCGACCTAGAGACTGTTTTTACCGACCATTCATAAATGGTCAGTATAAGAAGTATAAGGTTTGGTCTGCCTACCCTATGTGAAATGATTATCGGAGACAATACAAAAGCACTGTGTATACGCCATCGCTTTCAGTTGTATTAAAAAACTGGCCGCACCCTTAAGATAAGGCTGCAAGAACATCGTAAAGCCGTAACACGAGGAGAAATAGAACAATCAGGCGTAGCTGATCACATATGGATGGGAAAGGGAGATCACCGCCTCCTGTGTGATGAGGTTGAAATAATAGACAAAGAGCATCACTGGGAAATACGAAAACTCAAGAAATCAGCACATATCCTAGGCCATAAAAATCTCCTAAGCTGGCCAAGCATAGAAATGAATACAATATGGGAACCAGTAATAAGGAGTGCTAGAGAAAAATAATAATAACAACAAAAATTACAGTATGAGCTCTGGTAAATAAAATATTTTTCTGCTGATATGAAGTGGAAATATTATATTAAACCAATTGCTAGATCTACTGCTAGTTGGTTACCTGTGTCATGCTAGAGCATTTTTCTCTCCAGAATCTATCTGATATAAGTCAACCTTTCGTCTTTCCTTTGAATATTGCTGCTTTGGTGCTTCTTCTATATATTTAAAGATTCTAAATAAAATCCAAAGATGAATCTGCAAAGTTATTGTTACTGACCTAGCAGTTCAGCTTCAGTCACTTTCCCACTGCCATGATGTAGCGTCCCTGTGTCTTTTCTATAAATAATTGAATGGTAACTGTTTTGGCAAACTTCCTTTATTTAAGCTCAGTACTAGACTGGAGGCAAGGTGTCATCATTTTATCTTTGAAGTGGCTAGATATAACCGTAAGTTCTATGCCAACTGTTTCTTCTCTCGCACTTCTTGCCTGTGGAACTCTCTTCCGACTTCTTGCTTCCCAATCAACTGTGATCTTCAAAACTTTAAATGCAATGCCAATCGTTATCATTTGTCTTCTTAATTCTTGTTCTTTTATTGTTCTTCTTAATGTTTTTTCTCATATTCTCTAACATTCGGTAACTCCTTACGTCTTAGTGGATTTTTGCCTTGCTTAGGGTGAAATGATTAAAAAACAAATAGATCTCTTTCTTCTTAACTCCACAAGTTGATTGGTTTTGAACGCTAAGAAAAAAAACAACAAAGTAACTCTCTGCGCAGGGGCCTCGAGCATCATATCCGTCACATAAAACAAATCCTCTCAAAAAATATAAATACAATATAAAAGGAGCCAATCACGAACGTTGCCACCAAAGAAAAAACATGTAAAAAACGATGATTGATGATCGACGCCGACAATGACACTTTAAAGAGTCTCTGCGCACGGGCAAAATATCAACGTCACAACCAGTGAACTTGAACAACTGAATAGCTTTTCTTCAAGTTTCTATTCTTTAAGTCGCTTCCATTGTGCACAAAGAAGAATAGTGAATGGCCCGGCGTCCTCGAATCTGTAGTCTCCTCCATGAATGCCACAGTCAACAGCACAACCGGTACGTCACCACACTGTCATCACTGGCCGTTACCCTAGTATTAATTTGCCCAAACTACGACACAAAAACATCACTAACTACGACCCTTTGAGCTTATGACATGCTGTTAGCTTCCCTACTAAAACAAGTCCACCAACTCGTTGCCCTTGCAAACAACGAAGCTGTCCACAGAATTGACGCAAAACTAAGCCGGTTCGTCTAGCTGGAAAGACTCGATAAAGATCGATGACAAGGTTCTATTCCATCGACCTCAGTCAGCCATAGCCCACTCATCACATTTACTTTGGGTGGATAATTTTGAGGTCACCAAGATGAATGACATGATGAGAAACGAAAATGGCGAAACCGACTGGGCCCATCGCGCCCATGTTTATAACAATGGCTTCGTTATTTTTTTATCCCTGAAAATGTTATCAACCCCCCCCAAAAAAAAAAGCAAAGAAAAATCATGCAATATAAAATGTCGAACATACTGAAAAGTTGTCACGAATTTTACCAAAGATCAATAAAATTCAAGATTAATTTTTTTGAGAGTTGGTCCTTTGATCATTTTTTTTAGAAGTACCATCGCGGACTCCCTAAAAAGTGCATTTTAATTAATTTAATTATCTTCTTTGTAGTTAGATTTTAGTTTTATTTAAAAGAGTGGCCTAATCAGCATTAAAGGAAAAATACATTCCCGTATGTAAATAATGTTTTGGGGCATTTTCTGAACGTTGGCAGGTTTACTCGTCACTATCGACTCGCCATTATAGACGAAAATTATAAACAACACATTTTAAAATATCTTAAAAATCCAATATTTTTCCTAGAGATGTGTTTCAAAGTAAATTAGTAAATTTAATGATGAATGATTTGTAAAAGTAATTTTTTATTCTATATGCTTTTATGAAACTTACTAGTATTAATAACTATGCTTTTTATAGGAAGCAATTCAGAAGTATTTCCTTTGTGAACTCCCGTACAAAAAATAAACTAACAGCTGAGAAAGTGAAATAAATAATTAAAAAAATTATTTTGAAAGTGGTTCACGATCGAAAATGGCATCAAAACTTTACATTTATCGATTCTTCAGTCATGTCTTTAATTAAAAAAAAAATAAAACTCCCCTGACGAACAGCTACGAAAAATGACAAGTAAATGTTTTTTAAAGAAATAACTAGATTTTTTCTGTCCAATCGAAAAGAAAATAATGTGTTTCATTTAATTATGCGAGCACAATTTCTCAAAATAAATTGTTAGTTTTACTGAATTATTTTCCTGGAGATTCGGAACAAATTTTTGGCATATTCGATATTGTTTAGATATTTGGTTGAAATTATATCTTTAAGGAAGTTCTGGAGAAGGTCGTAACTACGGTTAATCTGTGGCGGCGAAGGGAGGGTCGAGGTCTGAATTATGTAGCTTTACCCCCTCATTTTATACCGTCTTTCAGTTCTGAGACAATCGTCCACCAAGCTAGCTCAGAGTGATAGCTTTGTCTCATCTGAGGCGACAGAGCTCCTATGGTCTGTTACTTCCACCCGTCCAAGGGTGGATACTCTGGTTGAAATGCCTCACTAATGATTAATATCACTCACCTGGATGAAAGATTCGGAATCCTATGGACCATAGGATTCCGAATCTTTCATCCAGGTGAGTGATATTAATCCGAGGATGACCTTTTAGTCCGAGGATGACCTTGAAATGCCGGACATAAGACCCGTCACTACACTTTCCGCTTGCAGTTTCTTTTGGTTGAATACGTACACTACACAGGATGATAAGAAGGGCAACGTCTGCGAGGAAGATTCCAAAATAGCTTTGCCGTCCTTGAGGAGCATGCACTCTGCTGTGGGGCGGGGTGTGTTTTTTACCGCGAATGTCGTCATGCGTTGTAGGTTTTTTCCCGGATACAGACATGCCTTTCTGAGACCCGGCCATTGTCGAGAGAGGCATTATATCGGGTTGTTGTTAGGCGGGGATGGGTGTTCACGACGATCTGATCGAAGTGCTTGGTCTGACGAAGGAGGAGTTTCGCTCCATGTGGCCTTGGACACCTGAGTTGAAATGTCTCACTGGCTTATGATTCAGAATACACTCGGGGCCGGTAAAGTCTTTCGCGGTGGCACTGGTTGTTTCGCCAGAATGGGTCTGGTGCGGTGAGATGGGGGAGTCTATTGTGCACGCCTTCTTTCACTGTCCGTCGTGCGACCGCTGTGCGAACTTACTGAAGGCTCCCATGGTTCGCATGCTACATAGACAGGTTTTTGTCCTGGTTGCCAATTTCCCCTGTAGCAACGTGAGCTCGTTGTCTGACACTATGTGATTCTATTCTTGCTAGCCATGATGCGAATGGTATGGACGACGAAGATGAATCAATTTATGAGGCAATGCCTTTCTCTTACCATCATCTGGTTGCATTCTTTCAACACCAGCTGAAAATCATGATCAGAGTGGGGAGGCAGGGACTTTCTTCCGAGGGCTTTGTTGAAAGCTATCAACATTTCAGTAAAGTCCTCGGAAGAAAGTTGTACGACTGGTGCGAGTGACTGGGTCATCTCCAGCTGACTGGTTTAATGACTTGTTCTTTCGTGAAAAACATGCCAACCCAAGTTAGAGTAGAGCAGAAAACTTTCTCATTTTTGTTCTTTCTGAAAATTGGTTAAATTAGCCATTGACCCCTTTTTCATTTTCTTTTTTTCTTGTCCCCCACATTCTCCGTTTTCAATCGCTCTCACATCCCCCATTTTAGGTGATGCTGTGGGTATATTTATTTTCTTATTTATTTACTTTCATACGTTCCCACTGTATTTTTTCGCAAAGTTAATTTGCTTTTTTGCCACGTTAGAAATGGGGAGGGTTCCATAGTAACATTTCTTTCGTTGTATATATATATATATATATATTCATTCAAATTATGGCTTTCATTTTTATGATGTAAATAAAAGTCATGTTTTTTATCCTCTCCCCACATGTTTGTAAATATGGGGTATTAGTTTAGGACGTTTTGGCGATTGTAATATGCATGTGTTTTTGTATAAACGTGATATTGTGTTAATAGTATTTAAGTGTTTGTGTTAGTGAACGTAACTATTTAAGTTAAAGTTAGAACAATGACGAACCAGCCTACCTCGTTCCCTTATGCCATATTTATATCTTTACATACAATAAATATTCTCTTCTTAAGTAAGCAACACTTTTTCTTTTTCTTCATTTATTCAAACTACATAATATTCTATACATTCGTCGGTAGAAACTAGGTACTGTTGAAATAGGTTCGTTTTGCTGAAATAGGTTCGTTTTGCTGAAATAGGTTCGTTTTGCTGAAATAGGTTCGTTTTGCCGAAATGAAAGAAAAAAACGACCCCCACCGTTCAGAAAATTATCCGATTTAAATGAAATTGCTAGCACTTATTTATTAATTAATAAGTTATACGCTGAATGGATTATTTTATCCAAAAACTTTGTAGTTATATTTGGGGTTGTCAATTCCCCAAACCCATCTCGATACATAGTGAATACTTTTAAAATTATGCTGTTATGACAAATATTTTTTAGATTTTCTTTTTCAGTAAAAAAATATTTGCAATATCGAATCAGAAAATTTTGAAAATTTGTCCTGAATCCTTATTAAAAGTAATTCGATACAACTCAAAAATTTAATTTTTGTTGAAAGTTGATTCATAATTTCACAAAACATTATTTTCTTTCGGATTAAATAGGGAAAAATCTACAATTAATATTCATTTTCCAAAATTTATATTGGGTTATTGCAATTCTTCTGGTTCCTGATAACAATAAATATCTTTTTTATTAAATAGAGATCTATTTAAAGAACCAGAAAATATAAATTTTGAATTCATTTTTGCATCAGAAATATTTTAAAGAGTTTTATTCTATTTAATACTTCTACAACTGTTAGATTATTATTAGTATGGAAGTTCAAAAAGGAAATAATTATGAATTACATCCTTTGATTGAGTACCCTTCCTTATCAGAAGATTAATATGATATTAATATAACATCAATTTAATCGTACTTAATTAGCCAGTTTTGTGCTTTCCAATACATCAATATGGGTGTATTTTTCATGCGTCTGTGTTTTCCTACTTATTTAGTATTGGGTTGTCCAGAAAGTTCATGCCGATATTTAAGGGAAAATAAAACACAAAACAAAATTATGCCATTAAATATTTATCCAACTATTTCACAACCTTTCTCCAATTTCCCTTCAACTTAAAGGTTCCATATTTCCAGGATGTCGGTGGTTTCTCAGCAAAGAACTCGTTAAGGTGTTTTTTATGTCATCCAAAGAATTAAAATTGTGATTATTTTGCAAGGACCTGAATAAACGACAATTCGAAGGAGCATACTATGGTGAATATGGCGGGTGGGGTAACACATCCCAGCCAAGCTGCAACAATTTTTGCCGGGTCGCCAAAGAAACATGGTGTTTGGCATTATCCTGATGGAAAACAACACCTTTCCTGTCCGCCGATTATGGGCGTTTTTATGAATCGCTGCCTTTAATTCGTCCAGTAAAAAATTACTTTTCAGAATCAATTGACTGGTTACTTTTCAGAAGCTCATATTACAGGATTCCTTTCCAATCCCACCAGATGAACAGCATGACTTTCTTAGAATGAAGACCTGCTTTTGAGGTGGTTAATGTTGGCTCATGTCACTTACTCCAGGATCTTTTTCACTGAACATTGTTGTAAACGATTATCATCACTCGTCACAATTTGCTTTAAAAAGGGTGCGTTTTTATTGCGTTTATACAACAAATCACAGATGAAATGCGATCCAAAAGATTCTTTTCACTCATATAAAACATTGTAGCAATTTGAATACCCAAGCTTCACTAAGTGCACATGGATAGTGGGGTTTGATAAATTTAGTGTTTCTGTCAATTCTCGCGTTGTATAATGCGGGTTATTCTCAATCAATATCTTGATTTGGTCGTCATCTGTAGTGGTGGTGGGGGGTCTGCCTAAGCGTTCTTCATCAATAAGACTACAATTACCAACTGTAAACTTAACGCACCACTTCAGTACAGTTCTACCAACTAAAGCACCTTCACCGTACACAGCATATATCTTTTTTGATGCTTTACGGTAAGAAAGCATCAAGTGTATAAAATCCATATTTCTTTAATTTTTTGTGCATTTTTTAAGTCATGATAGTAGAAAACTACTGTTCTTGACCTATGACCTTGATGACTACCTGTTATAAAAAGAGTTTGAGAGGAAGTGAAAGAAGGCTGAGTCCATATAGCTTGAGTGAAGCTTTATTCCACTAGAAATCTACTCCGGTAGCGAACCGTAAGAAGAAAATGGCCGACTACCTCGTAAAGAGAGAAAGACGAAAACAGGGGGAAATCAATCAGTCCTGGAAAGTCAGGGAAGGATTAGAGAGTTCCTTTATTTTCACCACACTACCCAAAATCTATTGTATGTAAATAAACGTTATTTTCGTTATGTTTTATAAGCAAAAAGTAAGCATTACACTTACAAAAACCAGTTAATTAATCCTTAAATGTACTAATTTACTTTGAAACCCATCTTTATGACAAATATTATATTTTTAAATTTGATGTTTGTTTTCCGTCTATAATAATGGTTTAAATGAGTGACGAGTGAACGTTGGAATGTCACGGAAAATTATTTTTCTTTTTATATTTTTAGGCTATTACCTTTTCAAATAAAACCAAAATTTAATTCTGAAGAAAGACATTTAAATTATTTTAAATGGCTTTAGCTTAAATTTTGGTTGTACCTAATAAAAACTCAATTTTGTTGCTGTAAGTTTTTCTTTTTTTTACATTTGTGACAATATTGTCCGACATTCACTGCTGTATATATAAGATGTCAGCCCAACATTCTCTTCTTTGTTTCTAATTATTTCATTCCATTTCAGAAAAGCATTTTCGCTCCTTCAGATTTTTTCTCTATCACACTTTCCATTGTTTATTATGACAACTGCAACTGCGTAATTCTTTTTTTACAATTATTTTGTAATCCTTTTTTCTTGCTTTTGTAAAAAAATATTTTTAGTTGTGGAGATATAATTTTATTTATAAAAAGTAATATAAAGAATAATGCCTGAATCTTCCTGATGACAGAAACAAGAAAAATTTCAAATTTGGTGAACAAAAATTATTTAATTATTTAACTTAGATCGCTAAAAAAGAGCATGATTTGGTTTCCTCAAAGCCTTGTACTTCACTAATCTGCCCAAAATTGAAATTATAGTTTTCGTAAAATTAGTTGCGGGGGGGGGGGCGTAATACATATGAAATATTTCTTTCCTCTATTTTCATAAATATTATTTTCCTTTCCTATTTTCACGAGAATTATCTTCCTTTCCTTGTTTTTAAGTGAATTATCTTCCTTTACCTATTTTCTCGGAAATTATTTCCCTTACATTTTACGAGAATTATCTTCCTTTCCTTATTTTTATGACTATTATTTTCCTTTCCTATTTTCTCTAGAATTATCTTCTTTTCCTATTTTCCTCAATAATTATTTTCATTTTCCTATTTTCTGTAGAATTGGTTTTGATACTTTTTGTTCGAATACCGCAATTCTTTATCTAAATTAGCTACCACCTCACAATTGGTCTTAATGAGTGGCGTAGCCAGAGGGGTCGGAGGGAGCAGTCCGTCCCGAGCGGCACTTTTGGTTTTCAGAAAAGAAAAAAACTATAGCGTAATTTCAATAATTTTTATCCAAAAAAAAAAAAACAGCGATAAGGAAGAAGACAGTTCAAATGAAGCTAATTTGTCTTTGATGTCGCCAGCCAGCCAGCAATAAAAAAAAAAAAAAAAATTTCTCAAAAACGCGCTGTTACAAGACATGAGCAAAAGGTGTAAAAAAAAAAGACTGGACATTTTTAAAGGGCTTGATGTGGGGTTGGATTAAGTGAATTTAGTGAATCCACAGTTTTTTGGGGTGTTTTTCACACCTATGTGAGAAGTCCAGACTTTGGCGTTAGTTCTATGATTTTGATTTTTCATATCAGTGAATTGTTAGGGGAAAAAAATTAAATAAATAAATGAAACAATTTTTTTATCTTATCATAGGTCTAGATTTAATATGGATATAAAATCGTTACGTTTCATAAATTATAAAATAGATAAATAAATTGAAATAATTCCAATGCATTAAGGATATCACATACATTCCAATATTTTACGGAAATATCGAACGGAAATTTAAAAGAAAATTGAAAATTAATATATTTTTTAAATGCAGAAACTTCTTTAAAGTTCAAGTAATGGGTATTTTTTTTCAATTTACAAGTTTTCACAATGGTAAATCAATGCAATGTTTGATATTTTTTGTTTAGATAGTTGAAGTTTTATTAAGCAAAATAGACTAAGAATTAAAAATATGATAACATTTATTTCAGTTTTTAAAAGTGAAATTAATTTTATTGAACTTTTAATTCTTAGTCTACTACTTTACTAATAATAACTTCAACAATGTAAAACAAAATAATTTAAAAAGACATTGCATTTTTTTATATTGCTAAAAGAAAAACGAACCCTGTTTCTGTTAAGGTGGCATAACTCCTCACTTGTTAGAATTGAAATGAATATTAAAAAACTGATAAAAGAACAATGTGTGTGTGTGTGTTTTCTTTTTAAATAAAACAGAGGGTATATAAACAAAAACAAGTTATCTTTCTTTTAAAAATAAATAAATAAACGCAGTTGTACTTTTATTTCATAATTTATCATTGAGGAGTTATAAATACCACGTTAACAGAAATATGGATTTATCCCACGTGTAGTATATGTGAAAATACGGAAGAAGCTGTCATAAAAAATAGTATAAAAATATTCAATGTGTGAAGGTAGAAAATATTAACATAATTAGAATATTTTTTTTTTAGTCTCTTTCTATACATGCCGGTGGATGTATGCCCGGATAGAATGGGAGTATTCTTCACCATGTTTGGAGAAATGCATGACATCAAGGTCCTTAGAAGCAAGGCAGGGTTTGCCACTGGTGATATGGAAGTATCTATCACGGTGGACAGGAAACATTTCGGCGACATCCCCAATATCCTGACCTGTCGAGAAAGAAGAATGCTGGTGGCCGTCGAGGGTCGAAAACCATTTTGCTGGGCGTGCAGAGTCTCGGGGTATATGGCGAAGGAGCCTTCATCGCGGCCTGCTTCGACAACAGCTACAACAACAGTAGCGGCGACTCAACCAGAGTAGAGAACTTCAAAAAGTGGAGACTGGAAGGAAGTCACTAGATGACGGAAGTCTTCAAACGTTCCCCACCCAGAAGGAGAAAACTCAAGAAAAGAGGCTGTCTGAAAAGCCGAAGGAGGTGCAGCAACCCAAGAAAGGCCAACAGAAACGGCAGCAGCAGCAACAACAACAAAAGCAGCAGCAGCAACCGCAAAAACAGCAGGAGAAAAAACAGCAGAAGCAGGAGGAAAAAAAACTCCAGCAGAGGCAGAAACAACATCAACAGCAGCAGGAGCTAAAACAACAGCAAAAACAACAACAGCAGCAGACCCACCACCAACAACAGAAGGAACAGCCACAAATGGAGATGCCCATGGAAGTGGACAGTATGCCTCCACCACGTGCTTCGTCCCTAAAAAGGAGCAGGGAGGAAGAAGAAGAAGAAACCCAACAAAGACACTCTGGCCGTAGCAGGGCGGAGATGGACGGGGACAGAACCAGGTCACTCTCCTTCCCTGCTTTGCCAATAAGATGTCCCCTTAAAGTTAGGAGCCTCCCTACTTCCCCTTCCCGTGCTTCGCCCCCTCCCCCTCCATTTCCTCCCTCCATTTTATGGAAGGGGCGCGGGAATCGGGTCGACAGACGAGTCTCTGCACAACGTCCGTGTCATGGGGGTCTAGGAATGCCACACTTGGTGAGCCACAAACTCGCCTCGAGGTTGGCTTTCCTACGCCACGCATTGACAGGAGATTCGATTATGGTGGGGATTGTCGAGGACGCGTTCCCTTTCCTTACTATCAGTCCCCACCCCGATCTCGCGAGTTGAGCGCGATCGTAAACACCGGGATCAATCGGATTTCCTTCGCGACTGTCGGTCGCCCTTGTTGGCTGTTCCTCGGTCCAGTGACCTTTCTCGGCCTAGGAAGGTCTTCTATCTTCTTCTAGTGGCGGGGAGTTAGCGAAGGATTCCCTACGTGAGCAGCTCGACATGTCGGAGAATGAGTTTCGCTTTTACTGGTCTTGGGCGCCTGCGGCGGATTACCTCAGTTACCCCGAGTTTTTGCTTACCAGGCGATTGGCTTGGAATCGGCTACCTCTCAATGACAAGGCCTTCATATTGGGCTTGGCGGATTTGCCAGACTGTGAACGGTGTGGCCTTGGTTTAGAAGAAACGTCTTCGAACGCCTTCTACCATTGCCCCCGGGTTCGCCTATTATGGGACCGTGTCGGCGAGTTGACGGTTCGTCTCGCTCCAGAAAAGGTCGTGCCCATTGATCGCGCATACGCGTGTGACAATGTGTCGCTCTCGTACTCTGGGGTGTTTCTGACGCTGCTGGCCACGGCTCGAATGGTGATTTGGCCGACGCGGCAGAAGGATGTCTTGTGAGGCAATCGTCTTTCTCATAGAGGATCTGATCCGGTTCTTTGGGCATCAGCTCAAGATGAAGATTAGAACTGATAGAACTGGGTCGCCAAGAGATTTTGTTCAGCGGGCATGGAGAAATCAAACTGCTGACGCTGTATTGGGGATGTCGAGACCATTGGTCACGCCTTCTTTCATTGCAGGGTGGTAGCGCCGTTGTGCAAGTTTGTTGAAGGCCTCATGGTCCGCATGCTGCAGGGAAAGTTCTTTGTCCTTGAGGCCAGTTCTGTTCGTAGCAATGTGGTGCCGCAGATGACGAAGGCTGAACAATGTGTTCTTTTGCTTACTAGGTGTTATGAGAGTCATGGTTTGGATGACGCGTCAGAAGGAATTCTATGATGGCGAGAAGTTCACTTCTTCTCAACTGATCTTGTACTTTTAGCATCAACTTAAAGTCGAGATTAGGACGGAGAGGCGGCGGCTCACCTCATCAGAATTTGGCAAAAGGTGGGTGAATCTTGCGCTCTTGTACCGAGTAAAAGGGGCTGACTTGGAGTGGCATTTTGATGCCGGTTAGGCATCAGGATATTGTTTTCCTGGGTTGAACTTGGGCAACCCATCCCTGGATTTAGGCTAGAGTAGGTTTTTTGTATTTGATTCCTTAGTTTTTCTTTTCTTTTCCAGTAAACTTTTTTTCTGTCCCTTTTTCTTTTCCTTTAGTTTAACTCCCCATCCCCTCCCTCGTTAGGTGGTCAGTGATGTCAGTTCTCCGGTGGATACGGGACTCCTTTCGTTTCGCGTGTGTGTTTTTCGTATTTGTTGTTGTGTCAGAATGAGTGCGTGTCTGTGTGAGTGCTTGGGATGGATGAATGTTTTTCTATTTTTCTATAGTCCGCCATCCATTTCGTCCAGTTAACTCTGATATTTCTGCCACATTTAAGGTTTGGGGGGGGGGGGTATTACTAACACGATTTTGTTTAGTTTCTTGTAAATATTTTATAATCATATTGTATATTATCATTGGGGAGTTTTAACTTGTTGTTTTTTATCCCACCCCCCCACAGACAATATTTGTACATATGGGGACTATTCAGGATTTTCATTGAGACAATGAGGTATTTTGGTGGATGTAGTAAGAAAGGTAAGTATAAATGCGTTGTTTTGGTGGTAGGAATATTGTTTTGTATGATTGGGTCAGTGGTTATGGCTGGCTAAGTTTAAAATTAAGACAATTGATGACCATCCTATCCCCGCCCCCCTTTTAGGCCTCGTGCCACATTTTCTGTTCTTTTACAGAAATAAATATTGTCAGAAATTCACCCTGGAGAGATGCCAAACTAATCCACGCTAGTCAAAACTTTGACCAACTACACTTTTCCTGCGCAAATTTCTCTGACTCAACAAACAGCATTTCGCTCTCCCAGTGACAATTGCTTATGATACTAAAAAAAGTGAAATAACACCACTAAATAAGTATTCGTAAACATTCAATCAAACACCAAAACAACTAAAGGTACACAAATCTTACCAACTTTGGACATTAATTTAAACAAACTCTCACAAAAGACATTTTTGTACACGACCAAACACTTTGTTTAATTTCACACACAAACCTTAGTAACAGTTTTACACACACTGAAACTTGGCATAAACACACTACATAATTCAATTCAGCCATTCACACTTGTCCAACAATATCTAACTTAATTGTGTATGTTAATTTTAAATTATTGTTCAACTTTTAATTATGTTGTTTTCACTTTGATTTCTTTTGATTGATTTGCCTTCAATATTCCTGTTTCTTAATTTGTTGTGGATGAATGTCTAAGAACACCAACATCACTAACCCTTGTGATAACCTAACCTTCTGATATCTTAAAATACATTCGCCAGTCTGCAACATGCTCCTTATGTTTCGGAGAAGTTATTATTTCCTTTTAGTTTTATTTTCCTGCAAACGAAATTCATATTTTTTGAGTAGATGAAGCTACTGCTGGCACAAAATATATATTTACGAAAAGAGGGGCCATTCTGAAGTCAGAATCTGGCGGAAGCTACCCTGGAAACTGCTATCGAAATATTTTACTCGCACTTTTTGACCATATTTTTGTTTATTAAAATTAAGTATATGGTAATTTTATTGGCTATAATTATTTGGCCTAAATATGGCCTTCTTCATGTGGTTGAACTGTCGAACTGAACTCTTTATTTCGCTCACTGGGGTAGACTGTTCTAGTTCCACGTGCCATGTCTAATGGATGTCAGTTATCAGTTATCTCTTAATAATTCCCCTCTCCAAGTTCTCCACCACCTTAACCAAGTATTGAACTCACACTCTTTGGGTCCTGTCACCGGATCTAACTAATGTCTTTATCCACTGTGCCATGTGTCCTTGAGGACATCTGCGTATGAATTTCTGTGTATTATAAATCTAATGTCTTCAGCAAACATTTTTTACCAGAGCTCATATTGCAATTTTTGTTGTTATTATCGCTTTTCTCTAGCACTCCTTATTACTGGTTCCCATATTGTATTCATTTCTATGCTTGGTCGGCTCAGGAGATTTTTGTGGCCTAGCATATGTGCTGATTCCTTAAGTTTACGAATTTTCCAATGGCGTTCTTTGTCTATGATCTCAACCTGATCCCACAGAGGGCGGTGGTCTCCCTTCTCTCTCCATATGTGGTCAGCCACGCCTGATCTTTCCACTTCCGCTTGTGTTACAGCTTTCTGGTGTTCTTGAAGTCTTACCTTAAGGGGGCAGCCTGTCCCCCCTTTATATTTCTTTCCGCAGCTGCACGGGATAGCGTACGCACAGTCTTTAGTCATGTTCTCCTCTATGGGGGGGTCTTACTCGGGAGAGTTATCTGCGAAGTGTCGTCAAGCTTTTGAAGGTTGTCCTGATGTTATGTGGACCGCAGATCCTTTGTATTTTCTCTGATAACCCCTTCACATAAGGCAGGTAGACTGTTTTCTGAGTGTTGTTGTCCTCCTCTTGTACCCGCCTATCCCAGTTTTGGGGGGCTGCTGCCATGTACCCAGGGTAGATGTTACGTTGTAGGGTACTACTTATACTGACCAATTCTGTATCTAATATCTCTAAGTCGCCACTTATGACTTTTGCTCGGTGTTGTAAGCAGCGAACGATCCCTTTCGTTACGCTGTATGGATGGTGGGAATTGAAATTGAGGTACTGTCCGGTGAATGTCGGTTTACGGTATACGGATGTCTTGAACCCATGCTCTGTTCGAGATATTAGAACATCCAGGAATGGGAGTGTGTTATTACTCTCTTTCTCCATTGTGAACTGTATCGAAGGTCTTATTGGGTTCACATGGTCCAGTCGAACCTGAACATTTTCCTGGTGTGGCCAGAGTATGAAGGTGTCATCTACCTACCTTAACCATATAGTTGGCTTTAGAGATATAGATTCTAATGCCATTTCCTCAAAGTATTCCAAGTATATATTCGCCATTGCTAGTGATAATGGCGAGCCCATTGCTAAGCCCTCATCCTGTCGATATATGTGTGATCTCATTCTGAAGTGTATTGATTGTGTACAGATTATCAACATCTCCATCTGATTATCTATTGGAATACTTGTCCGTTCATATAGGGATGAGTCAGAGGCCAATCTGTCTCTGACTACTGAGAGTGCCTCCTCCGTGGGTACCTTGGTGAACAAACTCACCACTTCCAAGCTCACCATCTGGTTGGATAGGATGGGAGCATCTTTATTATTTCCACGAAGTGGGCGGAGTTTTGGACATATGAAGGAGACTTTCCGATCAATGGGTCAATTATATCTACAATGAAGCGACTCAGAGGGTGGCACACAGAGCTTTGGCAACTTACAATCGGCCTGAGTGGAATACCGTCTTTGTGGATCTTAGGGAGACCGTATATGTGAGGTAGCTTGATGTAACGCTGCGATAACTGCCTATACGTCTTAGGTGCGAAATGCTCCTTGTTATTGTTTAGTATCTGTGACAGTTTGCGTTCCGTTTTCATTGTAGGATCTTTTTTTACCGTTGCTAATGAGGTCTTCCAGCTTTCTTGTATTATCTGATTTGTCCATCACTACAGTCGCATTGCCTTTGTCAGCCGGTAGTATGATGATGTTTTCGTTCCTCTGTAGGGATCTGATCGCCAACCTCTCCAGTTTTGTTATATTAGACCTGGGCGGCTTGGCCTTCTCCAAGGTCTGTCTCACCTTCCATCTCAGTTCATCCGCCTGATCCTGAGGGATGTTCAAGGCCACCTCCTCGACTCTGGTAATGATGTTCAAGTATGGCACTCGCCTGATGGTTGTGGCGAAGTCGAGACCCTTATTCAATACTGACTCCTCAGAGGCACTCAGCTGATATTGGCAGATATTGACTACTGCTTTCACTGGTGGGTGATGGACCTTGTGCGTCACGTTCTGATCTTTCAATCTATTTAATTTTTGTACTTGGCAAGCCTTGACTACATCGAATTCATGTCTGAAGGATTTATCCAGGTCATTTTGGATCCTTCTCTGGTCTTCGTCATTAGTAATTCTGTTGATGAAATCCTCGAGCCTCTGGGAGATATGAGCTTGTATAATCTGTTTTATCCAACGATTGTACTGGATTCTCTCCCGCTTTTTCTGCGACCAGACGGGATCTCCTTGAATTTCCAAGCCTGAAGAGATTAGTTGTAGATCTTTGCATCGGTGTAGGAATGTCAGATGGTTTGATATTCGTGCCATTTTCTGTCAAAAATTGCAATATGATCTCTGGTAAAAACATGGATTGATAACAGCAAAAATTAGAATATGAGCACTGGTAAAAACCGTTGCTGAAGATATTAGGTTTATAATACCCAGAAATTCATACACAGATGTGTTCAAGAACACATGGCACAGTGGATAAAGGCGTTAGTTAGATCCACTGACAGGACCCAAAGAGTGTGAGTTCAATACCCGGCTAAAGCAGTGAAAGGGATATTAACAGGAGTTAACTGATAACTGACATCCATTAAACATGAACAATCTACCCCAGTAAGCGAAATAAAGGGGTCAGTTCGACATTCCAACCACCTAAAGAGGGCCGAAACGTTGTAATAATTATGGCGTCAAAGAATAATGTAACTAATGTAATTTCGATTATTCCCAAATTTATAAAAATTGTTATCGCACAAAAAATTGGTCATAAAACAATCACAATAATGAAAACTTGGGAATCGAAAATTTCAGAATTGCGGGTACGGATCTGATTCTAAAATGGGATTAGATGTTGAGCTACGGCCTCTAGGAGTTGAAAAAGTGTGACACACTGACATTTGCATTTATTATGTAGATAATCTATTATTGCGCATAATTAAGTTAAAATAAAATTCGTATTTTGTATGAATACTACCTTATGATGTAGTAGAGTGGGGAGGCCCTGTATCATAGATTCGATGTATGGGCGTGTCATAAATTTGTGGAGGGCACGAAATCCTTGCACTGCACTACATATACTCTGCAGGCCAAATTTTTCACACGTAATGCACACTGCAGTCTCTTTTCGTTGCTGATATGTGTCGAAGCCGTTGAAGTTTAAATTACTATAGTCATATTTCATTTTCTTCCCATTTCCGTTTCTATTTTGTATTATATCCTCACTTTCCTAACGACTACACCATTTAAGTTATTAGTGTTTACTACTACTAATGAATAAATTTCCTTTTGTACGGAAGACTACAAGATAAAATACTTAATTTAAATATTTTTTATTATTAGAATAAATGACAATTTTCAATGAATTTTATAACAGTGATTCGCAATGTGCCAGTTAGAGAAGCTGAACACTTTTGAAACAGAAAGAAAGAAACGTAATCTATTTCGTTAAAAGTCTTTAGTTCAACCACGTAAAATGTCTGTTGCTTTTACCTTTTCTTCCTCGCGTTCTATGACGCAAATACAACATTCTCTTTAGCAAACTAACATAAAGAAATTTTCGTCAATCTCGTTAAAAATTCAGAAATGGCAGCAATTATCGACATTAAAACTAACTGGATTTAAACGCTTCTGGAAATATATGTGCGATTGAATTTTCATCCTTGTATTCAAAATTTTGAAATTTTGAATATCCTGTGGCACCTTTAAGCTCTGAGGCTATATTTTAAGTTTCTCTGAATTCGTAGTGACTCCTGACAAAAAAAAAATGAAAATATGAAAATAAATTATATAGACAAAACAAAAGGAATTAAAATTAAAATAAGGCATTTGCTTTTCTTTAAAACTCATAGTTCTTTTTCTATCCTTCTCTCTCTATATATACTTCTTGATCTATCCTTCTCTATATATATTTCTCGCTATATACTTCTATCTTTATACATCTCTCCATATACTCCCCTCTCTATCCTTCTTTCTATATACTTCTCTCTCAACTAACGGGAAGGCAACTTTCAAATAAAAAAGAGGGAGAAGAAAAGATTTGTTGGATTTAGCTCCTCCTCAGCGGGGGTCTCTCTCTCTCCCCTGGCTATAAATACTGGCTCGCGTGGAGATGAGGTAAAATCTCTTTTTGTCGACTTAGCCACCTTCTTTCTTTTTCCACTTACACCAATATGTGACCTCTCACAGATACAGCGTTTCCCAAATTCTGGGAACGCGCTAAGAACAATACACGTACGTACGAACACTCACAACACACATAATTTCTCCATACAAACACTATGTAACTGTTCATGTCTTTGTGTAACTTGTTATTAATATATATTTGTTTATCCATATATATCGGTCTTGTTTGTTTTCTTTGTCTTCTTTGGCATTAATTAAAGTCCAACATTCCCATGTAGCTGGACCGGCTAACAGGAAATCTTAACCTTCTGATATCTCTTCACATCTTCACCCCCAGCGGTCCGCTACAGACTGAACCCGGCTACCAAACGGCGGAAGTTTGCTAGACTAGCTATTTGTAACTATAAACTAACAAAAATCAAAGAGACTCCCAGCATAACTTCCGCTATATAAAAAAATGAAAAAGAAACGAATGCCGGGTAATAAAATAATTTTGGTCAATTAAAAAAATGAAAACAAAGAGTTATTTGATGTTAGCTGAAACTAAAGTTCGTGCCAGTAATCTGGGACCTTTGTCAAAAAGATATAAACTCTGACAGCCCTGAAGCAGACGATGAGAAGGGACCGCCAGAGACACCAGCCATACGTGTCGCGTGAAGAAGTCAATCGATCATCTACTTAGCTGAAGACATTTCTCCGAGCCCAGAAAAACACAGCAAATTGATGCCGACCTAAACTTTCTACCAACCGCTACCAAGGCCGGATTTATAAACGAAATTTCGCTACCCAAGAATTACAAAGGACTCATTCCAATCTAAATCAAATAATTATATATTATTTAATTTATATCCTTCAGTGAATTCGTTGCATTTTAAAAGTTCCGATAGTTAATACCAATAATCTCTGGCACAACTCTCAACTCTGGTGACCCCGACGTACTGTATATTTACCCACAAACTCATGCAGCCTCGTGATATAAGTGACAGAACAAAAATATAGTGTCATGGGATTCAGGGGCTAAAATGAACAGTTGATTTACCCAATCCAAGAAGGGTGCTAATGACGAAGAAACACATGGGTAATTTTAACAAAAAGGAAAGTTATTTAGGCTTTCCTATCGCCCGATCCATACACCCTATCTTTCTTTGTACATGAGTAGAGGCTTATCCCTTGTTTCCTCTTTTTGGAGGGGTTCCTGGTTCCTTTCCTTTTCTCTGGCTTAATAGTGGTGCTGTCATGAATCTTTTGTGATATACGTAGATGGTGGCTACATCTCTTCATACTAGTGGTACGGGATTGGTAGTTTTGGGGTTGCGTATCGTCTTGAGAGGCTTCTCTGATTAACACTTGTATAATATCGTGATTCTTGCAATGCCATGTCGTGCATGGAAGTGTGTTCCTGCAAGTACCTCTGGTGGGCAACTCAGAGTCCACACTATGTTGCTGTCTGCGCTAGTTCCCTTTCTGCACATGTTACATTAGAAGACCGACTTCTACAACTACCCTAGGCCAAAATAACACATCATGACTATAAACAACCAGATATAAATCTAAACCAGCTCAACAAAAAACACCTAAACCCCTTAACCTTTCTTTCTCCAACATTCGTGGTATTTGTACCAACTTCTGCGGTATGGAATCATTCCTCTTCGAAAAGTCTTCGGATATCCTAGTTCTCTACGAAACTAATATTAACTCTTCAATCTTCTCCTCTGATGTCTCTATTCCTGACTATCTTCCTCTCCTTAGGAAGGACTCTAAAATCCACATGCATGTCCAAGGAGATTATGCCCGCGAACATCTCCCGCTGGCTAGGAAACTCTCTCTTGAATTTACTGATCATTCTTACATGTGTCTCCGTCTCTCTCTGCTTAACTCAGTCAGCTATCTCTTCTTTCTCTACCGTTCCCCTTCCACTCATGACTGTTGTATGCTAGATAATATTTACGATAATATAGATGATGATATCTTCCTACATCCGTTTGCAAATATATTCGTGTTTTGTGACTTCAATCCCCACCTACCAGGTGGCTTAAACACTATGTCACTGACCGCGCTGGCATCGAGACCTGTTGTGGAGTAGCTGAACAACCCCACAAGATGGACTGGACTATTTAAACAGCAATCTCTCTTACTGAGGGAGAGTTAATAATTAACTGTTTATTGCATTAGTCTGTGTTCTCAACCGTGTACCATATTATTCTCCAGAATAAACTGTTTCTTATTTTCTATTATTTTGTCAACTTTTCCTATTTACGACACAACAAAATCCTTAACTTCTCAATCACTCAATCTATCCGGCAAATGGTTGACTTCCCCACGCGTTTCCTCAATAATCCTTACGAACACGCTTCTGTTGTCGATCTTTTTTACCTCTATCCTTGACGAACTTCACAGCTCTGCCCTCTTGGCAACTCTGATCATGCGCTAGTGACTCTAAACATCTCCTTCCGCTCCCCCATCAGCCAAGAACCTTCTACCAATAGAATATCTTTTTGTTATCAACGAGCAGTTTGGGATTCGTTCTGTGATTTCCTTCGTGATGTCCCTTGGAATGAAGTTTTTAATCATCCTGTCCAAAATACGCATCTGAGATTTTTTCCTGCATGAAAGCTGGCATCGATGCTTTCATTCCAACAAGGAAATACCAAGTTAAACCTCGTTTATCTCTTTGGTTTTCACCTGCATGCTCGGCCGTTATAGCACACAGGAATCACTTCTTCCGGTTGTACCAGAGCGACACATCTGATTGCGACAGACGTCACTTTGTCTCCGCTTGTAACGAGTGAAAACATGTCCTCAATGAAGCGAAGTTACTGTTTGCTGATAGAATGAAACAACGTACAGTATCTCGCAAGTTCGGTTCTAGGGATTACTGGCGGTTCTGTAAGAGTGTGCTGAACAACAACTAATCCTCAATCCCTCCTCTATTCAATCAATTCGAAGTCCTGACGTCGACAGCAGATAAGGTTTGCTCGGAAATTCTCTTCCAACTCAACATTCGATTCATTTGGAGCACCAACACTTGATTTCTCCCTTAGAACTGAGGCTCTACGCCTAACCCCGTCACTGGTCTCGAATACCATTTCTAAATTAGACTCCCATAAGGCAAGTGGAGGTGACGGGATCCCAGCCGTCGCCCTAAAGAAATGTGCTCCCGGGCTGGCTCCAGTTCGCCCCAAACTATTTCCTCGCTGCTTTCTACTTTCCAACTTGTTTTTAAGAATTCTGGAGAACCTTCTGACCCCTATAATTATCGCCCCATTAGCCTCCTACTGCTTTTCGGCAAAGTATTCGAGGCTTTAATCAATGATGAAGTAGTTAAGCATATTACTTCTCACGACCTACTCTCTGACAAACAATATGGACTCCGTTTTACCCGGTCTACTGTTGACGTGTTATCACTTATTACGTATATCAAGCTCTTGTTAATAACGGCGAAACTCGAGCTGTGGCTCTAGATATCTCAAAGGTGTTTGACAGGGTTTGGCATGCTGGTCTTCTATGTAAACTTCGGGGTTACGGTATTACAGGACGATTGTTTGATTTAATCCAATCATTCCTATGAAATCGTGAAATGAAGGTCGTTCTGAACGGGCTCGCTAACAGATCCTTTCACGCGAACGTGGGTGACCCCCAGGGATCTATCCTGGGTCCTACGTTGTTACTGATCTTCATCAATGATCTTTCTGATGTCATCAGTTCTCAAATAGGCATTTATGTAGATGACACTATCATTTACTTCTGTCTCAATAATTGACAAAGTTAACCTGGCTGCTGTTCTTAAAAAGCACCTCTAATCACTGATTAACTGGGGGGCAGGAAATGACTTGTAAATCTTAATGCCTCCGAAACTAAACTGCACTCATTTAACCACCATAGAAAAACTTCCCTGCTCGCCATCAGCATGGCTAATGCTCGACTCCTGGAGAACATCTCACTGTGCCTTCTTAGCCTCTTTCAACTGACTTGAAGTGGAATAACTACATTGAATCAATAGCTATATCTACTGCAAGAAAATTTGGTTCATTGTGTAGTGCCAGAAGGCTATTCTCGTCAGAGTCCATCTTTCACATTTACAAATATACCATTAGGTCGTGCACTGAATACTGTCTGTTATTCATTTTGAGGTTCTTGACAAAATCCAAAGAAGGATCTGCAATGTAATCGATCCTGACTTGGCATCTCGACTCCAGTCACTTTCTCACAGACGTGATGTGGCTTTCCTTTGTCTTTTCTACAAATATTTTCATGGCAACTGCTCTGACGAGCTTTTTTCTCTGGTGCCCGGACGACGTGAGTTTAAGCGTGCTACTAGATTGACATCCTGGTCCCACCCTTTTACTGTTGAATTTTACACTAACGAAAACTTCAACGCTGATCGCTTTTCGGAACTGAAACAAAACCTTTCGCATGATTTCACACACTCTTCTGTAAATAATTTAATTTTTCTCCTCAAAAAAGGAATTTCGCATAGGCTCGCGACTTTCTTTTCTTTCTTCTTAGCTCAACGGCTAATTTCTGTGGAAACAAGGTTCCAAAAGCAATTTCACATAAGCTCGCAAATTTATTTCCGTCTTCTTTTTTTTTTTTTTTCTTTTTTTTTTTTTGTTCACCCGGATTTGAAGGGTGTGAGTAAAGGGAGTTATTATTATTTTGAACTCACTACAGAAACGGTAATTAGAACCCAACAAAATTTATTGGGGAAGGATGACTGGAAAGGATAGAAACTAATGAGGAAGATGAGGTCTCAATATTTTCTTCGATCAAGACAGTTGTTCTCAGCCGTCGTGATAATAGGGATAGATTGAGATTCATTCACGAAATTTCAGAAAATACGGCTCGACAACTCGAACTTCAGACACATCTGCACCAAGAACGCTTCATTATATATGCAGCTAAAAAGAGGAAAAGAATCACTCGATATTCTAGTGTGATGCTAAGACAGTGATGGAAGTTCTGAGCTTGTTGCCTTGGATACTACAGATGTAGAAGAAAGCATCCGAGATGTCAAGTGAACCGCCAACAATTACAAGATCTGATGCTGTCAAATTTCAATAACTCTTGAACAGAAAATTATAAAAGAAAAAAGTCGGGGGAAAAGAGAGATGAATTGAGTGAAGACGCCATGTTGATATGCCGGAGTGTTTGGCACCTTGTTTTATTTGTTGGTGTCTTGAGTTTAGGCTAAGTTGTTCATGACTATTGCATTTCCTATTCTATTGCGAAGGTCGTCTTTATCGGGGACAGAAATACACATAACTAAAGTGGATGGTTGTATTAAAAGTTATTAATCACCTATTCCATAGCGATATTAAAATGTGATCAGTGTGCAACGGGCGTAAATTGCTAAGACCCTAATTTTTCGTTAGATGGACAAAATGTTGGTTAGATTTTGCTGGAGTAGATAGATCCCTGAATAGGTGGAAATTAAACTTATTAATTGAATTGGACAATTAAAAGTTGTTGATTTTTGTTCCTGTGGACAGAGTAAACACTAGTTGTAATTATATGTAAATACCAGAGTGCATAAATAAATTTGCCATTCCTCTTAACAGCAAACTCAAAGCTTATGCAAGTAGTTTGGCTTTCTGTTATACACCTGAATTTTTAAAATAGATTTGATTATGCTAAGGTCAGAGCTTTTGGGAAGACCAGTTTTGTAACACCGAAATTGCCTTCATCAATAAGAAACTTCTTTTTTACATGCAATGTATGGCAATGTGATCCATTATGTTGAGTTGGTTGGGTGATTTTGTTTAGTGGCAATATCAACGTCTATCCATATTGAGACCATTCTGCTATATCTGGTAAAAGGTGGAACTTTAACAAATTGATATATGTTTCGCTGTTCTGTGTTCCATCAATTTTACCAACTTTCTTGTGCCGTTGCTTTTGTTATAGCCCCAAACCATAAGACTTCCACCGCCAAATTGTACTGTCTTTATTGTATATTTTAGATTGTTTCTTGTACCAGTTGATCTTCGGACATACTCTCTTGCATTCAAGTTTATTTTGCTTTCGATACTATGTATCACTATTGCCTATTCTTCTTTAACCTATAGCAAATGTTCTTTTGCTCAGCGTGTTTGATATTTTTTGGTTAATGATGGATTTGTATTATTATTTTTACAATGCTTCCATTTAGATCATTTTTTACGTACTATTCGTTTTACTGTATGAAATGGGTCACATGATGGCCGCTTCGTGACGTTACTACATGCAGCTACCAAAGTGGCAGTCATTTTTCAGTTCGTGAAAAGCAACCAAATATTAAGGTTGCTTTCATTAGCCTGGGGCCTAAATCCAGCCCGTTTGAATCTGGAGTCCTAAAAATGACTTCTCCAGGTCAGGAGTATCTCCATATTATATGTAAGACCTTTCCTTTTTGTTCCTCCTTGCATTTTGCTTTACTGTGTAGATATATATGGTATATTATTCTCTATGTGGGACATTTGTATATATGCATATATATGGTCTTGTGTATGTCTTAGTCTTATAAAAGTCTCTCTGAGAACAAAGCATGTTTGTTGTTCTTTTCGCATACAGCCAGTTCATTGCGTCCGTGAAATATCGAGAGAAACGTAAATGGGAGAATAAATATTTCATCCCAAGCTCTCCTCGTATTACAAAACGAAATATATTTCCCCGACTGATTTTTCAATCTCGGTAAAAGTTTTAGCAAAGTAATTTTTTCTCGACAAAACATGTTTTACAAAATTCCAGCTCATCACTCAATCTTCCAGGATCCTAGGGATTAGCCATCAAAAATTTATCTTAGTCGTTATGTCATAATTTTGTCTCGATTCGAATTCAAGTAAAGCACTGCAGTGATTATTTTAATATTTAAATCAGTCCCTTTATCATTCTGATCACGTGATCGACCGATAAGGAGGAATTGAAAAGTTCTTTACCCGACCCACTTCCCAAAATTTATCTCGATCGGAACGAGAACTTTGGATTTTGTCACGTCGGTTCCTTTCAAATAAACGGTCGCAATCCGATAATATTATGAACAGTTCAGAGAAGGATGTGTAGCGAGAAGTCTACACAATGTTGAAGAGAATAAACGGGAAATGTAATGAAAGTGAAATTGAAGAGCGAAGAAATTAAATGAGACAAATTTAATCGACAGGGAGATAGGCATCCTTATATCTTTTCTTCGTTTAAGTTTCTTGGCGGGGACCGTCAATAAAAAAAAACCTTCTAAGACCGATAACGCACGCACGCGGGCACGCACGTGTGTGTGTGTGTGTGTGTGTGTGTGTTCATATAGTTGAATAAAAAAACCTTCATACCGCTGTTCCCGGTAAAGAGTGCACAAAAATGGTTCATTGGCATATCGGCTAGAAAAAGAGACGCATTAAACATTAACCACCAATTCTTATTTGATTCTCTCTCTCTCTCTCTCTCTCTCTCTCTCTCTCTCTCTCTCTCTCTCTCTCTCTCTCCCTCTCCCTCTCTCTCTCCACTCTCTCTCTCTACATTTTTAATTCTGTAGAAGTCTTTTCTTGATGGCAACATTACTATATCAGAGGCTGTCGCTATTTTTTAACTTTACCGGAGGAAACAGGTAGGGAACGCTGAAATACAAGGATGCAATTAGGATTCTGGAAGCTGCCGGTTTTACAATTATTATTGTAACCATTCTTTAAAATGTTCCGTGTTACTTTCTTTGTTGTATCGAGTTAATCTTAATGTGCTAAAGTATTTTTGATGTTTCTTATAATCGTCTGCTGATAGACGCTACCCGTTGCAGTTGTTTTGCTTTTATCATATCTCGGAAGCATCTCGACACAGAAACTTCTTCCTTCCAACTTGCAGATAATTATCACGCAGTGTATTTATAGTAAGAAAATTCGTTTTGCTACTTTAACTAACTTATTATTATTATTATTACTACTACTACTACTAGCGGAACCACAGATCGACTAATAGAATGTTCAGTAAACAAACTTTTGCTGCATATATGTATAAAAATAACGCATTGAAGCAGCAATTAAAATCTCTACATATATAATAGAATGAGATACTTAGGCAGCAAATAGTAAACTTGTGTAGATTTGTATAGGTATATTTACAAATACATAAAGTTTAGCTATTAAATCTATCCTTTTTTAACACAGAATGCCAGGGGAAAATGCTGGGAAAATAAACAACACATAGAGATACTTGCCAAGATTGCCAATACTAATCAGTTCGTGGTACCCCCCTCCCAACATAGAGCCATGCCAGTTTCCTCCGTTATGAATATAGAAAATAATAGACCTATATATGTACAAAACTATGTAATACATGCCACATATAGTTTCCTCTTTTGAAAGATATTCATTTAATATATATATGTGTGTGTGTGTGTGTGTGTGTGTGTGTGTGTGTGTGTGTGTGTGTGTGTGTGTGTGTGTGTGTGTGTGTGTGTAAACCAAGGAGACATACTTAATGTAATCAAGGGTCTCCAGAATTTCTGAAAATACTCCACTCCTTCAAGTCAGTACCTCTCGCCAGACAATGTTCTTAGTAACAGTTCTCCCTCTTCTCCTTGCTTGTCTATCTGTCTCCATCACCTTAACCCTTACATCTGAGAGTTTGCGAGCTCTAGAGTATGCCACATACAATTGCCCATGACTGAATACTGGCTGAGGTAAGGCCAATCCCACCTTCTCAAATGTCTGTCCCTGTGACTTGTTAATAGTTGTTGCATATGGCAAATGGACAGGAAACTGGGTTCTCTCCAAGGTGAATGGCAAGTTAGAGTCGCTTGGGGCCAGCTTTATTCTGGGGATGAGGACAAGTCTGCCAATGAGTGAGCCGCTAATCAAGGAAGCCTCAGTTGAATGTTGATGCATGGCCACCACTTCCAGTCTTGTACCATTGCAGAGTCCATTCTGGATAGAAATGTTATGAAAAAGCATTACTATCAACCCGTATTTAAATTCAATTGAACAAACTATAGATTTTCTTTCCAGCTGACAGTAGTGTAGAAGCAATGCCTGTCCAAGTACCACTGCACATGTTGCAGTTGTTCCTTCGCAGATAAGAAATTATGGTATTAAACATCACCACAACCTCCTGGTGCATCTAGAAACAAGAGTGGTTGGTCACCTCTCCTCTTCTTATCTACAGCATTAGCAATCAGTGTCTGCTCATCAGTAAGTGTTGCAATTCCTGGGTGATCGAGGTCTTCATGATGGTCAAGCTGCGGTAATCCAATAGGTTCAGGCAGCCCAATTGCTAAACAATTAATGGCATTCTCTATCAGAATTGCATCAATTGAGTGCTATGCCATATGTTTTCTGCGTAGTCTACATTAATCATGGATTTTTTGCGAGTGGTCCAGAGATGAAGAGCATTTGCAGGGTTCATATACGTGCACAGGGCAGCAAACATAATATGCAACTGTAAGGACATCCAACAGGAAGCAGCTTCTAGCAATGCATATTCCAGTGACATCGTTTGAGAGAAGACCATATCTCAAGCATGATTTCTCCTTCTACAGTGCACAAATCCTGGAACCTCACGGCGCCTCTGTGAAAGTAAACTCTTTGCTGGTCTTCAAGATGTACAACAAGTCTGTAGACATTGTGAGATGTGTCATATACCTTGAACTCTGACAGTCTTCACATAGTTTCCGGAGGAGTAACATATCAGCAAGGAAGATAATTATAATTTCATAGTGAGCCTGTTGAGACACGATGAAATACAGAAATGAAATGAAATAATTGCAGTCCCAAAACGTTGAGTGGGTTTTCCCAGTAAGGGGAAGACAACCCTTAAAACACGTGACCTTTTAACGATAATATCATTTAGAGTCCACCATGAATTTTTCTAAGGCCAATTTAATTTTTCGAAATTTCATAAAATCAAGTAAGCGGGTTGTAACATATGTAAAAGAAATTATGTTTACTACAATTTCTGAAAAACGAAAAACGCAAAAATAATTTCATTCATTTCCAAACATGTCCTGAAAGTTACTAATTTCAAATGCGAATAAAATAAAGTCTAAAAATTATTAAATTATACATTAGATTTAAAATTGAATTCAAGTTTATCTTTCAAACGTTTTTGTTTCAAAACAACTCTAACAAAAAAATTAATAAGAAAAAGTAAAATAAAAACTAAAAAACTTTTTATGAAATAGAAGTTAAATATAAAATTATTTTCCTAGAATATGTTCTAATTAGTTAAGTGAAACTAAAAATAGCAAGTAGGTTGTAACATATGTAACAAAATATGTTTACTACAATTTCTGAAAAACGAAAAACGCAAAAATAATTTCCTTCATTTCCAAATACGTCCTAAAGGTTTCATTAAAATCAGACAATTGATTTTTGCAAAAATTTCCAAATCAACGTGTCTTTTATCTGGAAAATAGGCGCAAAAATATTAACGTAAATATGACCCGGGTCGCCGACTAAAAAAAAAACAAGATTTTACCAAAATTTCGATCGTGCTAGAAAGGATTAAAAATTTAATAAAATAATTAAAAAAAAAACTCTGGTCTTTCCTCTTAATAATAACAAACGTTTTGACGATAAAAAGTTGTTTCTATTAAGTTTGGGGCCTTTTTCATCATTTCGGCGAAAAAGTGGAGGTACATACACAAAACAAATACAAGATAATACGAAACAAATACAAGATATTACAAAACACGGAGAAAAAAAAAAAACTGATAAAAATGGACTGTTATAGGCATCATCCATTGCTGCTTCTTTAACTGCTTTGGAGTGGGTGAAGGTGAGGGCGTTTCCTTGAAAATCACCGGCATTTGTTGACGGCAAGATTGAGATTGAATGGATGTTTCTTTGAAAATCGCAAAATTGAATAACTAACTAGGGAAGGAACAGCACAATTATAATAAGATTATTATTATTATTTCATGTGTTCTGTCTATTCAGGACGTGGGCAATCATGGCTCACTAAAATTTACTATCCTTCGTAACTTGTTAGTAGTGTTTGTCTTTTCGTTATCGCTCCCAATTCCAGTTCTGCCATCCATTTACAAAAAATCGTTATGTAGGTTAGTCGTTGATTTCCTCTGTCTCTCCTCTGCCTTCAATATGTCCTGTGAGTGTCAAATTTCCCAAGCCCTCTTACCTCGTTATGTGTCCTAGAAAATTCAACTGTTTCTTTCTGACTCTATAGTTCTATAGCATAGCATAAACTAAATGGTTTAAATACAAGATTGAGTTCTTCATGCTAATCATCATCATACACATTAATTTTTCTAATTAATTTTTGTTCTTACGACTTATTTAGGTCATTTTTCCTTTCTTGGCTTATTTATTTCATTGTGAAAATATAAGTTGGTACTTTGAAGCACTTAGAAACTCAATATTTGTTAATGTGCGAGTCTCTGTAGTGCGATAACAATCAGAAATGCTAAGAGGGACACCAATCTAAAACCATGACTAAGTCTCTTGCTAGTAACGATCTTCAGACATTTAAGATGTTCAGTATTTGAAGATCACAAGTAGCGAGAGCCACAGTTTTAAATCGGTGAACGCATTTTCCTGGTTGTTACGGTTCTGTCTTGATTTAGTTTCACATGTCAGGTTTCTTGATCCTGTTGACATTGAACACTGTGGACTTTTGTTTAGGTAGGTTATGGTATCTAGGTGGCTATCAGTTATGAATGAGTTTTATTTTTACATTACATCAATGTCCGTTCTTACGATGTATCGTTGTATTTGGCTTGGGTGCGTATTGAACTTGTGTAATGATTAAAAGAAAATGCAAAGAGTGTTTATAAATACAAAATAAATCTTTATGTAATACTATGTAATAATAATACAGAAGGATAAGGTGAGAGTTGAAATTTCAAGAGTTCAAGTGTAAAAGTCCTAGAGTAAGAGAGAAAGAGTCCAAGTGGAAGTATATATGTGTGTGTGTGTGTGTGTGTGTGTGTGTGTGTGTGTGTGTGTGTGTGTGTGTGTGTGTGTGTCCAGATGTAGTAGCCGCCACTTGACAATGTGGTGAAGGAAGTTATGTTTGTTTTCAATCTAACAAGGACTAATTGCAGCAGCTAGTTGTGCAAATGTCGTATTTCATCTCTGGGCATGTTACGATAACCACAGCGTCGGAGAATGTGCAAAATTAATTTATCGACTCTGGTTTTGGTTGATTTTCCATCTGGTTATATACATATATATAGTTCTGGTTCGAAAAGAGCGCTCTGCTTTTCATTGACTCCTAGTTGTGAAAGATTTCTGATTGATTGGTCGAACTATGGCTTTGTTTGCCTTGCGATTTTAAGTATGCATCTATTTTAGAGATGGTGAAATTTTGGTCTTTCTTCTTGTTATTATTTATCTTTATTTTTCTAATATCACCGTTGTATTCTTCAACTACTTTTTTTTTTTGGCATGCTTGGGTTTGGTATTGGTAGGATCGATTCTAGCACTTTTCTTTCACCTAAAACTTAGTTTATTCTGACATATATATATATATATATATATATATATATATATATATATCAGTTAATAAAATGTCAACATTTATATATCAAAATAAATATGCCAAGATATATTAATATATTACATATACAGTAACTTATTTACTGATACATATATCCTGAAATATGAACATATTAACACATTAGTATATGTATTGATAAAATTCTTGACATATTTTATACTATCACTTGTTAGAATTTTGATAATACAATGACACTTTTAATCAGAACAAGGTCACAGGAGAAATGTTATAAGTTCTATAAAATATTTACCTTATTTTGTTTACATAAAACACTTGAAATTGTTTAAGTGGAGACGCATGTGTCAATGATGGCGTCAAGTGCATAAACACCAAGTAATACCAGATCAAGTTAAGGTTAAATATTTTTTTTTAAAAACTGTGTCATCAGTTGTTGAAAGATGATTGAATTGGTTCCTCAAGAAGAATTTGAAGTTCTACGTACATTGTTTCATGTGCTAGTTGTGTAGGCTACTTAATAGCTTCTTCAGGAGTATTCGAGAAAGGTAAACTTGTTGCAAAGTTCGTCTAAACCAACAAATACCTATCATTCCGTTGTTTCTTATATAAGCAGAAAAACTGAAATTTTATAGCAGCAATTTTAAGCAAATGAGAATTAGAAAACTAATTGTTTTAAATATGGACTAGTAAAATCATATTAGCCGGTCATATATAAGTTCTGTGCGATTTTTAAGTGGATTTCGAAAACAATATTTAGTTATTTTTACATAAATGTATTTAACCATATTTGTACCATTTTCTTTCACTACCTTCAGCAATCATTAAAGTAGCTTCATGAAATTGACATCTTTCTCGGTGATGAATTGGTCTAAGTGGTTTTTACAGGATTCCAGAGAATTGAAGCTCTTCCCAATAAAAATGTTTTAGGGATCGAAGTAAATGGTAATCTGAATGTGGAAGATCAGGTGATTGTGGCGTTTGTAGTAGGACATCCAAGCCGATCTGTACCATGTCTGCCATGGCTGCAAAGAGATGTAATATCTGGCGTTGTCCTGATGGAAGAAAACACCGTTCCGATTGGCCAATTTTAGATGCTTTTCATCAATTGCTGCTTTTAATTGATCAAATTGTGGAGTACGTGTCTGAATTTACAGAAGGAGCTCATAATACACAATGTCTTTACAATCCCATCAGATACACAACATCACCTTCTTTGGATGAAGACCAGCTTTTGAAATGTTTAATCGTAGCTCATTTAATTTTACTCGGGACCTTTTTTTCTATTTTTCACCGTCTGTTATCGCTCTTTTAAAAATTGTGAGGTACTCAAATATCGTAGTAGCGATTCACATATCCGAATGTCTTCAAGTGCTTTACAATGTTAATATGATAAATGTGGAGTATCTCAGTGATATCCCGTGTCATATGATCAGGATTATTTTGAATCGGCGTTTTGATTTGGTCATCATCAGGCTTGCCGAACTGTTCCCGATCTTCTAGACCAAAACTTCCACTTCTACGCCTAACGAACCATTTACGAACAGTGTTCACAGCCATGGCACCATCTCCATAAATGATACATATCTTTATCTTCTTTTTTTTTGCTGTTTGTGCAGCGTTTTTTCACCGGAAATTAGACAAAAATATATCTCATTTTCCTCTATTTTTACCTAACGTAAAATCGTTTTAAATACACAATCAACACATATAATCGCATAGAAAGACACGTTGAAATGTCGACTTTCAAATATTTTTGTGTGTGCGTGTCATTAATTCCATTTACTTCTGAAATCGCGTGTTCCAACGCCTTCTACTGAAAAATGTTACATACTTTTGTTTCAACATATATCCACCGTAGGCCAAAAGTTTGGGCCCACTGTCGGGATTTTAAAGAATTGCCTAAAAATTGAAGGTTGCGTGCCCTTTTCAAAAATAATTTACTAGCGCATTTCGGGTTGGAGGGGATTTCTCTTCCTGAAGGGCTTTGTTGTATATTTAATAATAATAATAATAACAAAATTAACCTATTACTGCATAAAATTTCCTTAAAACTTTCCTCTTTTTAGCCTAATCGACCTTGTTTCTTAGAGCTGGTGGATTTTAAGTAACTCCCTCTCTAAACGATTTTACGCCATGTTCCAATAGTTTTTACTTTCTAATATTAATTCCAGAGAATGGGTCCAAACTTTTGGCTTATAGCTTGCGCATGTGCGTGTGTATGCGAGAAGGTGACATTTACAATTACTATCCCTTTTATTTGTTTCTACTAATATAGTAGCTTTACCTGTTTGACTAGTGTCTGTTTAAAAACAACGCACCATGAAATACCAAGTTTGTCATTATCATGATAGAAAATTTTAGGGTAATTTTGGAGCACTGATCCCAGATATATCAAAACTATTTTGAGATAATAGATGCCCTCATCTGTAAGAATTCAATTCACCCAGCCTTCAGAGCCAATCATTGTTATGGATAGACATTTGTTATTAAATGTCTTCAAGTGTTTGGCCATCTGATCTCGAATTTAATGCTGGAATTTATTTTACATTCACTTTTTTATAAGGACCGCAGGATCTCATTAAAATCCCCCCCCAAAGGCAAAAAATTAAGTCTAAAAATTTGTCTACCAACAAATCACATGGAAACTGAATCAAATTATACAAAAGTAAACTCATGATAACAACGAAATTATGTCTGGATTTCGAAATGTTTAATTTAGTACAGTAGCATAAATGAAAGTGATTCTAAGAATCAGCCTTCGTCGACATTTCTGGCCAGCAACTTACCAAACAAAAAGAGGCAATTCCTTAATCTTGGACCTAACTGCCATCTATTCACTAAATTTGATCTACACTAAAAGGAAATGAAAAATGAAACACCTTACAAAAATTCAAGAATTGTAACCAATACAGTCTAAATTTTGTGACTTAATAAAAGTCCAAGAAATGAAACCCAGATACAGCCTTCAAAAGTAACAATTCCCATTAATCAACAAATTAAAATAAGCTGCAAGAGTTCTACAACAATGAAGACATGACCATTAAAAGACACAATAAAACAAATATCTATGTTGTTTAAAACAAAAAAAACCCTCCAAATCTAAACTTCAACTGAATGTAATGAAGTCAATTAGATTTCTCATTCCGAGCTGGTCTTCATCACACCATCCATACATCCAAGCTTATAGCACCCGATATTCTCAAATGGTCACCCATTGAGGTACTGAGCAGGCTCAACATTGCTTAACTTTGATGATCAGATGAAACGGTATTTCCACGCGATATGGCCGTAGGTTTATTTTCCTCCATATTTTCTTTTTTTTTTAGTTTCATTGAACATATTTTGTCTCTGCATTAATGACTGTTTCTTCTGGAGTTTCTGAAATTTGTTTTTTTTTTTGTTGTTGTCTTTAGAAGCTAAAGAACGCCGAACTGATCTGTTGGATATGCAACTTACACCATCCATTACTGGGTGTGGATGTGATTTGAGCCAGTATTACATGCTATTTTTTTTTATTTAAATAGGTCCCCTTTTAAATTTTTATCTTTTTAGATTTGTATTGAGCACTTTTTAAATACTACTGTGACCATTAACTTTATTACATTATATATATATATATAAAACACATGTACACATCAAGTGCTCCAGACCAGCTGAAATCTTCAGCTGACCGTCGTGCTTCAACAAAGCTTCGGCCTATTAAGCTCAGTACCTGCAACAGCTGGATGATGTTATGTCGCAACAGATCGTTGTTGTTACTGGGCAATCCATGCACTGACTTCCACTACTTTCTCGTCACAGGTCTTTTATTACCTTATTTGGCTTTTGGATACCAGCACATATGAAGAATTTATTTAAGGAAGCAGCAGGAAATCCTCTACGGCCAACCTCAAACGGAACCAGGGTGCAACCGTATCCCCTCTCACGGACTTCAGCCACCAGTTCCTCATATCGAAGCAGTTTTCTTTCATGGGCATCTTCAATCACTTCCTCCCATGCCACCGTCAGCTCGCCAAGCAACGGGTGTTTTTTCTCGCTATCAATCAACACTAGATCTGGTCCAGACGCAATTACCTCCCCTGGCAGTGTAGTATCAACCAACACTGTCCACTTCCTTGAGAATCCAACCTGGTCTTCTATCTAATATTTCTTAAATTTAAATAATAGGTCTCCTTTTAAGAGGAAAGAAGGATTATATATATATATATACATGTTAATTTTTTATCTTTTTACGTGTATTGAGCATTTTTTAAAAAAAAGAAAAAAAGCAATTCATCCCAAGTATGGCGGGAGTGCCACTAGCACGCAAGGGGTTACAGAGGATTGAGAACAAGAGTAAAGAGGCGTGTTTGAGGAAAGGATACAGAGAAGGTCGGGGAACAAGCTCAAGGTGTCAGATGTCTATTGACATTCCACTTGAATATTTGAAGATTATAGTCATCGGGGAAGCAAGCAAGAGGAAGGAAGTTCCACAGACTGGAAGTGTGAGAGAAGAAGTTGTTTGGGTTAAATGTAACCGTCTCTTCTAGACGGTTACATTTAACCGTTTTGACAGTGAAAGGGTGGGACCGAGATACCAGCCAAGTAGCTCGCTTAAATTAATGCAGTTTGGGAATCAGCGAAAGTAGCTCGTCGGAACAGTTGCCATGAAAATACTTAGATAGAGAGAGAGAGAGAGAGAGAGAGAGAGAGAGAGAGAAACCACGGCACGTCTGTGGGATAGCGATTGTAGACTAGGACCTTGAACATTAACTTTATTATATAAGTTATGACGATGTCTATTATATTTTAATGGAAATATTTGTAAATAACTTTTCTACAACTAATGAGGCTAGCTTGAAAGTGTATTTGTTATTTGATTTAATGTGGAACATCTTTTAAAATTTGTAATTATTGTGTTGTTTACAATGTACTGTCTTATTGTAATTTTTGTTTCTATATCATGTGTTGTCATATGTTGCTTAGGTCAGAATTATGACACATGAATCCACATGAAAGACTTGTATATTCGATTTATTTTTGGGGTTTGTAATTTTCAGAGATAATAGGACAAGTGAATTTGTAAATAACATGAGTAAGAGACTTGATTTTAATATGATGTAACTAGTGACAAGAGTTTTTAATTTTTTTCAGTGGATAATAAATTGTGGGCTTTATGCATTATATTTTTGTAACTATTTTATATTACTTGACTTTTACCAAATTCCTTTCAAACTTGAAAAGGACTGAAGCCAGTCTAAACATCAAAACCTTAACAAGAATTCATATGAACTATGGACAGTTTCTTTACACCTTCAACACCAACATACATAAAAATTTATTAAAAGTATAAAAGACTATATATGTTAACAAAACATGTATATAATTTAAACATGAGTATATTTAGGCAGCTCCAAACATATTCTAGTAAATAGAAGACACAGAATATTTATTAGGCTTTTGGTTTTAGTGTCAGAGAAAAACTTGTCAAGAAACTTGACAAAATTATTATATTTCGAGTACTTTTGACCAATGCTTATTTTCAAGGAAATAAAAAGTTGAAAAATAACCAGTATATACCATTTGTGCTGTTAACAGTCTAAAGTTTGAAAAGGAAGTGTGTTTATGTGCAATGAAACAGAATTTAGTAATGACCTTTCTAATGACATCAGCTCTTGGTATCTATTCTGATGACACAATTTACTTGATAGTAAGGCTTATCAGTCTGACAAGGTCAAAATGGCAACTGATGTCTAAAACGACCTCAAGTCCATAGTTAACTGGGGTAAAAGATAGCTTGTTAATTTTAACACCGCCAAAACTAAACTTTTCTCCATTAATCATCTGAGAGACCCCAAGCTGCCTTCCATCAGCACGGCTGATGCTAACCTCCAGGAAAGTGACTCATTGCACTTTTTCAGGCTCCTGTTTTCTGCTGATATGAAGTGGAAAGACTATAGTGAATCCATTGCTAGGTCAGCTATAAGTAAGTTGGTTCACTATGTCAGGCCTGACAATTTTTCTCTCCATAATCTATCTTACATAAGTCTACCATTCGTCCATGCTTAGAATATTGCTGCCACATATGGTACAGTGCTCCTGCTATTTACCATGAGCTCCTTGATAAGATTCAAAGAATCTGCAATATTATGGGTCCTGATCTGGCAGCTCAGATCCAGTCACTTTACCACCACCATAAGGCAATTGTTCAAATGAGCTCATCATGGTACCTAGAGTTTTTGAATTTAAGCACAGCACTAAACTGGTTTGAGATCTCATCAATTTACAGTTGAGCTGGCTAGATGTAGCCGTAAGTTCTATGCTAACAGTTTCTGTTGCATTTCTCGCTTGTGGAAGTCCTTCCAGCTCCATGCTTTCCAGCCAACTTTAATCTGCAAAAACTTAAATCGCTATCTACTGTCCACCTAATTACTCTCTTCTCTTTCTGCTCATCATTAATGTTTCTGTTCCTAATTCTTCCACACCCTGTAACCCCTTGGGTTTTAGTGGCATTACTGCCTTGCTTGGGGTGTATCACATGGCAAAAATTACTTTAGTTTAAAAAAGTAGTTTAACACATGAAATAAATTTTATAGATAGTTCATTGCTTTATTTAAATGTAAAGGGACTCCAAGATTTGTAATCAATATTTTTACAGTTGGTATGACAGAGAATCATTGTATTTGATAACCACAGTTAATGACAGCAATTAGGAGGAGTGGCATGGATTTACATTATATGTTGCACTAAAGGCTTCCCTGATAAAATTGTTGAACAAATAAAATACAATCATAAAATATAAAAATCCTAATTTAAAACACAATAAAAATACTAATAACTTATTGTGCTGTAACTAGAGGTACTTCAATTACAGAAAAGATGAAAGAGTAATGAAAAATATAATCATATATATAGACTGGGTCAAAAACTTGTAAAATGGCCCAGTCAAAAGGACTCACTTAATAGATATAGTTCCTTGTTTGATTATCGACTGAAAGAAATTATAGCATCAAAGAAGCCTTATTTAAATCTCACCAGCATCTACACCATATTTTTCTTACTTTTTTCTAAAGTGATGGATCATCACTTTGGGGCCCACCAGGAAATTTTTCAGTATCCTGGTGAGACAATCCACCACTGTAATTCATAATTATATAACTTGCAGATAGTAATAACCACCTAACATTTACTATAAATGCAACTTCCAAACTTGTCATTACCAATAACAGTTCTTAAAGAAAAGAAGAAAAAAATCATTTATACCAATTCTTTTTGTGATTTAAGAGACTGGGTATCTATTGATAATAAAAAAAAATAAATTATTATTTGTTATACAACATATCTATCAAAAAGATTGGCCTGTATCTCCTCACTCTCTCTCTATATATATATATATATATATATATATACACACACACATTATGCACATATAATAATATAGCTAAAGCTAAAAATACACTAACAAAATATTGACTGAAGCACTAATAGCTTTTCAGAAAAGTTTCTTGATAAATTTTAGAAATGTAACACTAATTTGATATTTCAAGTTTGGCCTTCTGCCAACTACAAAAATGAATCTTATCAATGTAGTTGGTTGAAAATAAAATATTCAACAAGGTAAAATTATTTTTCCTTGGAAAATATTCTCTGTAAGAATTATTTGTTAGTGATGCAAATTTTAAAACATGCCAACTTGGAGAGAAAGAAAAGTTTAGCATTGAAATCAATCTTTTGCCTGACAATCTTGAAAAGGACTGAGGCCAGTCAAAACATCAAAACCTTAACAAGAATTCATATGAACTATGGACAGTTTCTTTACACCCTCAACACCAACATACAGAAACATTTATTAAAAGTATAAAAGACTATGTATGTTAACAAAACAGAGAAATTTAATAAGATGTTAAAATTTAATCAGTTTTTAATTTTGCAATCAACCATTTAAACAAATTCAAAATACAAGAATCCTCCTTTTTATGAGAATTTAGCTGAAAATTAGTATACAGTCATAGTCAGAGAAACTACTTGAATCACTAAGGAATGACTCTTGAGTATTTAGTTATGAGAAAATTAATTTATCTTGTTGATGCAACAGTTTCCAGGACTGCTGACAAAAATCTTTTAATCAGATAAGTTCATAGCATCATTCCTTAGTTATCCAAGTAGTTTCTCTGACTATAACTGTATACTAATTTTCAGCTAAATTCTCATAAAAAGGAGAATTACTGCATCTTGAATTTGTTTAAATAGTTGTTCAAACAAGAAATAGAGTAAAACAAATGATAAGTTTCATGTGGAAGAATTTCCCATTCCAACTCCATGATTGTTTACACAGTTGCTCCAACATAAGGACAGGGGATTGCCATACAAGGAACTCAACAGGTAATATCTTTCAAATTAGTATATGGTCATAGTCAGAGAAACTACTTGGATCACTAAGAAATGATGCTATGAACTTATCTGATTAAAAGATTTTTGTCAACAATGCTGGAAACTGTTGCATCAACAAGATAAATAGTTACTGAAATTAAAAAAAAAATAAAAGCAAACTACAAATATAGAATTCAGAAAACAAAATCTTAATTTTAAATTTCTAAAATCCCAACTCTTTCTCTAAAGGTCACAAAAAATTTTATTATGACCTAGATTATACTTAAAACAAAACAAAAAGCTATGCTAATATTGATTTTAACCTTCATACACATGCAACACAAATTCATTGTATTGCTTTCTGATGTTAAAACTGGAAAAAGAATTTCAAATATGGATTATTATTACACAAAAAGATTTTGGTATTGTTTCTGACTAAATCAAATATATTGATTCCTTATTTGCACTCAGAATTCTAGTATATCAGGATTTTACATATACACATGATTGAGGTGATCTTGTCTGCTGACAGAAAAAAAAAAACAAATTTGGTCCACTACCCAGACAAATTATATACTAGATGAAATCAAATAGACTGATTCTGAATTTCTATGCAATTTTTTTTTCTTAAACACATCTGGGTAAAAAGTATGGTCAGAGGTTACAACAAGACAGATTTCAGATGAATTGGAACAGGGTATCAAACCCAACTAAAATATGATTGGGTCTTACAATTGGAGACCAGCTCAATTCTGAAAATATCAGAAATAGAGTATTATATATTTAGTACTTTATATAGTCTATCAATGTTTAAATAAAATAAGTGAATGAACATTAATATACTATATAAAGTACTAAATATATTTCTATAACATAAATATGCTATGCACATATCCTTAAACCTTGACATGCTAAGACAATTCCGAGTATCTGGAGTCACATATCATTTGTTTGGGTAGCAAAAAGGTTGTTTAGTTTTGTTCAGTGTTATTAATGTTATCCATTTCTATGTAGCTATTTTTTCTCAATCTATTCAGATCATCTTCACTTGAAAGTTTCTTAATCCAATACAAGCTGTCATAATGCCTCAGGTAACACAAAATACAGTTTCTAGCAACCTCCATAAATTTTATTTGATTTTAACAAATTTAAAGTCAGAATGGATATGTTTAATGTGCAGTGATTTTTATACATTTTATGAGGTAGGATGAAAATGAAACCTGAAGAGCAACTGAAATATATTTATTATGATGAATTGATCAGGTATATTTTAATCATTGCCCAAATTAAGTCTAAATTAAGTGAGCAAACCAACAGAAACACAATTTCTATTTCTAGAAATTGAATACAGACAAAAAGTGAGTACAGCAATGTAAAACAATAATGAAATGTTCATTCTAATCTTTTTATGAAAGAAATTAATAAATGTTAAGACAAAAAACAACAAAATTTTGTTCAAACAAACACCACTGATCTTCCTCTCACTTAAAAAAGAAAAAAAAAAAGATTTTTTTTCTTTTTGTCAATAATGCACATTTCAAAACAATCTCTATAATATATAGAAATCTTGTCAAACAGCAGACTAAAATTCTTTATTCAAAAAATGATGATTATGAAAGAAAAAAAGAAGTTCTGAAACGAAAATCATTAAAGAAAAATAAATTAAAAGATTTTAGTGGGGCTGTCAGTTAAGTGAGAAAAAATCTGATTCTCAAATTTAGAAAAACAAAAAACCCTCAAATATTCAAAGTGTGAAAGATAATTTTAGTCTGTTAGAGGATCTTTTAAAATTAATGAAATAACTTTTTTTAAATAGGAGGTAAAAAAATAGGAATTAGATATATTGAGAATGAATCCCATGGGGGGAAGGAAAAAATCTGAAAATCATTTTGCTCAGGCAAAAATACATTTTTATGAATTTTTAAATTAAGAAAAATGGAAACCACTTTTACATTTTTTAATTAAAAAGGGACAAAACTTTCATTTGGAATTAGGTATGAAAATTTGTACAATGATTTGAATTATTCGTAGCAAATTACAATGCAGAAAAAATAAATTAAAATAGAAAATACAGAAAATTTAAACAAACCTAGAAATCAGAAAAATCAGGAAATATGAAGAAATGTTGGCTTGTGCTTTGCTCCATTTTAAGTAACTAAGCAAATAATATTTTAAGTAACTGAGCAAATAACAATAACACAGAGATGAGGCATGGATTTAAATTTCATTCATCTTGTTTTATTGGAGAACCGTGGCATAAAACTGTTGAAAAATGAGATCAGTTTGCAATTAAAATTAGATCAGAAATGACCACCCAGATAAAAAATCTCCATGTTATTTCGGTGGAAGCAAACTATTTTCACTTACTGAATGGCAAAAAATTTTAAAATTAAAAAATAATGATAGTAAATATACAATTAGAATATCATATTCTAACTTCTGATTACAAAACCTTTAATAATGTTGAAAATATCAGCCTGGAAGTTTTAAACAATTTTGCTATGCAATTTTGTTCAATAGAAAAAAATTGAACAGATATTTTTACAAGCCAAAAATCAGTTTCAAGTGATATTCAAGTTTTGATTTGAAAATGATGTTTTGCACACAAATATTATCCTAGTTCAGTTGATAATGTTTTATTAATTACAAAAAATAAAAAAAATGACAATTACAAGTGAAACTTTCTTGTGGAGAAAAAAAAAAGATAAAACATTCCTGATTTTACCAAATCAGAAAATACTGCAATATGTTACAAGATTTTTTTTATAACATAATTATGGCATTGAAATTCCTTAAAAAAATAAAAAACACAAACTACAGAAATTTAATGTGAACAGCTGTATATGGATTTACAGCATTTGTAGTCTTCGTTAAATAAATCAGAAAATATTCTATTTTACCATTTTTATGCAACAGAGAATTAGACAAATGTTGAGGTGAATAAACGGCATGTGTATATGTGTGTAAGAGATGGGGGGGGGGGCATTTCTGGAATTCAGATCAATATAAAGTGTTGTATATTTTTATAACCAATTCAAAATAGAGTTCTTAAATAAGAGATTGGTTGATAAATTTAAGCTTGTTTTTAGTTGCTTTGTTTATCAATTAAATATAAAAGCTGTTTGACATAAACAGTGCTAGAAAAATAAAATGAATTTTACAAATAATAGGTTTTCAACTATGCTTAAAATTCTTGGAAGGAGTTAAATTAAAATCTGTTCACTAAATTCAAACTTTACATTTATTCCTGAATGAACGGTCCATAACATGATTCATCATGGCATGTTTCCCAACTGTATTTCTAACCTGCCACAATAATAAAACTCAAAGGATTCTACAAATGCAGGTTTTGAGTTTTTCTATCTAAATAGAAAACATTAAAAAGGTTAATATGATTATTCCAAACATTAATTCATGTGATGTTTGTCATAATTTCAATTCAGTTTGCCGTTTTCTTTAGATTTCTTACATTTTTTTCCACTGTTGCAAAATAGTGCAAAACAGAAGCTACTTAATGAGAGGTAAAGAATGTGCAATATGAATGTTGCTTATAATGAAGATTCAGTTTGATAGTGGATGTCTTTTTGGAAAATATCTGATAGAAAATTCCTTAATGCAGATTTCAATAAAACCTCGTTTCAAGGATATCAGTAGAGATTCATTGACATACAGCATTCATTGACAATTCGATCAAAATATACAGAATTAAGAAAAGCAAACAAAATTCCACAATTCATATCTAAATCATTATTTTTCCCTTTGCATTTACTACAACTGATTCAACATACAAACTTAATTCACTAATAGTAAAAATAACAACAGAAGGCATTCTAACAACAATATTCTAATCCTACACTGAAAATAAGTGTTCACTATCAACATAAAATTCAACAACTAAAATTTAGAAATTACTGGCATTTCCATTCAAATAACATCAATTAGGACTGTACTCAAGTGTTGGTCAAAAACAGGATTTACTTTTGTACTTAATGCAAAATGGAATAGAGTACAAGATTAATTGATGAATATTAAAAAAAAAAAAAAAAAAAAAACTCAAAACTTGAAAGTTTACTTTATGAATCTTAATTTTTTTTTATCAAGAAACCAAATAGAAAAATCTAGCATGAACTTAAATCATCTATGAACTATTAAACTTTGAAAATTATTTCTAATTTTTCATATAACTGAAATATTTGGTTATCATCTGTAAATAAAAGTATAGATTTTTTCAGAGTATATTTATCAATTAGATATTAAATATAAAAGATTCTGTACTTAACTCAGGTATGTGCATCTCTCTCTAATATTGTGAAGTTATTTCCAAATATTTTATAAATTAATCAGCTTCAGAAAGAATTCCATTTTATAACTATGTTCTTGAAACATTGAAATATTGATATTGTCACAGAGGCTTAAATAGTAACCATTGTTGCCCTGCACAAATGAGAAAATTTACCAAGAAAATAACTGAAACAAAATTATGACTAAAACTATAATAAAAATAAAAATCTAAAATTCAAGCAACCCTTTATTGTATATTAAATATTCATTACTAAGAATTGGTACAATTATTAGTGAAAACATTCTCTATGAAGAACCCAAGTTACATTTGAACATTGAATAAAAAGAGTGATAAATTCAGACAATCCACTTCAATCTAAGATTTGGGCAGTTAACTATCAAAAAGAAACTAAATTTTTGTGGATATGGAATGAAGTATGATCATATTTTTACAAATGGGATGATTTTTTTCCAAATGAAACAGAGCAATGAGAAACTTAATTTCAACAAATAAGGTCGTTAAATGATAAATTTTAATATTAATCATTCTCAACTTTCAAAATGCAAAAATTACTATATTATTAAAAATTACCACATTCAATAAAAACTTTTGTCAATTTAGTTTAAATGAGTTTATTTAAAATATACTGCAATGGTTACTAATTACAATATTTTGTCAAGCAAAACAAAATTAAAAAGGTTTTTTTTGTTACAGAAAAATTGTTTAAACTCAAATTATTTTACAATTAAATTTCAATTTAGTGATTTAAAAAAAATTCATTTAATGTTTTTAGATATCTTCAGCTCTCCTTTGAATGCAAAATATGACTTAATATTTATTAAAATTTTCTTGTTACATGGATTTTATTGTCTATATAAGTATTTTAAGTTTTTAGTGTTAAGCAATGAAAAAAGCTATTGTAAATGAATGCTCAATGTCCAGTATCAATATGTAAGTCTAATTTTAAAAAATAGTCAACTTTAACATAGCAATAAAAATGAATAGACATCAGTTTACTATAAAATTTACAAAAAATAAGTTATTTATTGCCACTTAAATTAAGTTGAAGTCAATCATTAAGATATTGATAACAATACTAAAGAGAAAGGGCGTGAGATAGAAAAACAATAGAAATTCTATGCAGAGTCACAACATAATGAAATCTAATAAAGTACAATAAGATACAAAGATAAGGCGCAACAACACGCAAGATCTGTCTTATGGCAGTGTGCTGCTATTCAAATAGGTACGATCTTATATTCAGGTGAGACATAACACAGGAAATGAAGCAGCATACCAATTCAGCAGCAATAATAAAAAGGATTATTCTTTCTTTTTTATGTACATATATTGGTTTTACTTGTCGTCATTGAACATGATAGTAAAAAAGGTTACATAAAAAGATGTTAAACAAATCAATAATCACAAGTTCAGTATTATGGGGAAGAGAAACTAATATCAACAAGTAGGAAAATTTGATTACTAACGTGCAGAAGGAGCCAACTTTGTATTGTTGTAAGAAGGAGTATCTGATTTAATAGTCAAGGAATGAGGTATTTCAAGCTATGTGTGGTGTTAGATAGCAACATGCACATACATTCAACCACCAATCATACACACCAGTCATTCAGAGCCAAAGTTATTCCTTTAGTTTATTTATGTGCCATTTTACAAAAAATTGTTTATCTGAGAAAATGAAGCAATACAACAGCACCAAACATTGTTTTTACGATGGACGAGCCATTTTTGTGTCTGCACATAAATTTTTAAAAAATCCTGTGATGCTCAGAAAAAATATCAACTGGATCAAAGCTTTCATTCAGAGTCATTTTGCAGCAGCTTTAGAAATAAACTATACAACCAAAGTAAGTAAAATAAACCATACAATCAAAGTAAGTAAATAAGCATGCACATCAAGTTGATAACAGCAAATATGCAGCAACTGAAGCAAAGTCTATTTGAATTCAAAGAGAAATCAAATCAATTTTGAAACAATAATGTAACTGAATTCTTCTGTACTTGCTTCTTGTTCTAGGCAATATTTTGTTTCCATTTCATGGCATTTCAAATTAACAACTTTGCTATTTTCATGGCTGCCAGTTCATTACAAAGTAAATGAGATGTTTGAAAAGTGGTTAACATAAGAGCCAGTCTTTGCATATTTGGAAGACTAGTCTTTTAATGTTTGCCATCCATCAATGTCAGTGTGCTACTGTGTCCATTTCTGTATACTTTTTGTTAGTAGCTTGTGTGGAAAGAAAACTATTAACCAAATTCTCAGTCCGTATATGTTGGTTTTTAGTTGCATCAACTGGCATTTCATTATTGTGTTGGTATGTATTAAAAGCAGCAGCATTGGATGAATTATTTTCTCCTGTTTTCCTATTGTCAATATAGCCATTTTGCTGACCTTCATGTAATGTCACACAGCTACTCAAAGTTTTAGAGTCATCTTTTTCTGCATTCTGTAATTCTGGATTACATGATTCTTGTAAGAGAGACTCACTACTTGAAAGCTGTCTATCATCTTTGCCCATCTGCAACTTGTTGATGAGAGATGAAGAGTTAAAAGTAGCTGCACCAGATGTACTTTTCAGATCAGTTGGCATAACAATGTCTTTGCTGGTGCTGCTGACATCATCAGCTGTACATGCAACAGCAGTTGGACAACACTCAACAGATGAGATATTGCTTGGATATAGAACTACAGAATTACCAATTCCATTCTCAGATAATTTTTTATCTTCTTCATCCGAAAAACTTTCCCAACTACTGCTGCTCTCGGAGTTGTGACTCTCGGACTCTTCCAGAATATCATCCTCTTCTTCCTCCTCCTCATCTTCAGAGCAAATCTCAGCACCTGGGTAGGCATATTGACAAGGTGGTAAAAACAACACTTGATTATCTGGAGGGGAAAAGTAATAAAAAAAGTTTAACAAAAGAACATATATGTTATATTTCAAGATATTTACTGATAAATGCCAAAGATCAAACTTCAATATTCTTGAATTTTTTTTATCTAATGTTTTCATATGGGAAAATATTGTTGCTTTATACAGTAAATATATTTTTAGTAAGGAATTGTAATATCATTTGATGCCCATCTGTATTTTTGCATACTGTGACAGAGAAGAGAGTCGGGGGAAACACACACACACGTATATTTTTTTTATTGAAATTAGAGTGGATCTGAGTAGTGAAATTAGATCAGAGCATTTTTGTTTACTGATGGGAAATCTGATCTAGGGCAGGTCATTAGGCAGACAATGAAAAGGGTCGAAATAATTTTTATCGGTTAAAATTTGAAATAGCACTTACTAAGCTATGAGGAACTTTGGAATTCACATGATTTTGGTTGATGCAGCTAGAACCCGTGATAATTGCGTGCGAAGTAGTAGGGCCAAGGATCGGTTATGACCAGCCGGCTTTATCTATATAAACGCGTAGTTATGCTGAAAAGTGACAGAAGAGAGACGGGAGAGGCTGCGATCAGTCGGCACATCATCGTCGCCTGCATGCTGTCATGTGCATGGGCACCCACATCGACCATTACAGGTCGCAGTGCTACAGGAAAAATGGAAGAGGCAGACGCAAGGTAGTTTTTGGCTCGTCTGTCTTCGAGTGCAATCGATCTGGGTGGAGAGATGTTGGAGATTGAAAGTGAGCAGAGTTGAATTGAAGGCTCGAAGAAGTACAAAAGTGACGTCAGAGATTGGAACAAAACGCCTGCTAACATGTGCAGTTGATATAAGAACGAAGAAGCAAATTACTCCTCCGACATCTAAGACTACTACTGCTACTATTATTACTACCACTGGGAACAAAAACGTTGAACAAGCCACCCTTCTCCTTTAACGAAATTACACAAAGTATTTTCTTTTGTTTTGTTGATCATCATTCACATATGAGAGACTGGAGATAATTCTTGGAGAGGAAGTAGAGAGAATTTGGCACAAGCAAAACAAGAGAGAGTGGAGAGTCAAGTTGGAGACTTGAGGGGGAGAGGAAGTGACGTCAGAGATTGGAATGAAGCGTCCGCTAACATGTACCGTTGATATAAGTACCACTGCTTCTGCTACCACGAAGATTACTACTACTGTTACTAGTGCCGAGGCGGAATTCAACTATAAACTTTAAGCCGCGCACAGAAATCTTTATCTCTCCATCGCAAAAATCGTATATCGTTTTGAGACGATTTAACAACAAGCTAATCACAACCCACTCTCTCTGTGTCTAGAATCCAGTGTATGAGTTTTTACATCAATTACTTTTCTTTTCTGTAACCCGTTTCTTTTCTATACTATTCTTTTCCGCTATATAAAAGACGTTAACAATTCAACCATTGAATAGTTGTTTGTCCCACTTTCTGCAGATATATATATTTATTGTTGCATTCTAAATTTCTTAGCATAGACTCTCCAGCTGTGTCTACATCTTCAGTCGACCGTGAATGGATGAACATCACTTCTGATTTCTAGAGAAAGTGTGCAGGAAGCAGGATTAAACTAGGGGACTGGTCAAATGATCTACGAATGCTCAGGAGATCTACGGCCACTCATTTAAGTTCAGTTCAAACCGAGTAGGCACCTCAACCCAGAGAGTAAGACGTCGGAGGTTGAGGGGCTGGGGCAAAAGTGTTAGAATACAATATTAATAAAAAAATTAGACAATCACCTCAACAAAATCATCTTCTCTCTTAGGATAATCCTGAAAATGTGACAATGCAAGACAGAGTAATTACTTTGACAGATAGAGAAAGGATTTGATAATATTTACTAAAAAAGAAAATTTTTATTTCTGTTAACTTTATATTTTGCAGGTTTCTATTCCTTGTTAATTCATTACTATATAAAATGTGAATGAGACAAAAAAAAATTACCCAATATAATAATATATATTTACTACACATTTTCTGTCTGAATTTTAGATGAAGAATTACCATTATTAATTTTAATTCTGGTTAAATGAAACATTGGCATCACAAGGAAAAATGAACTAATCTAGGCAGGATAGTGGAATGAGGGCAATTTACTCCCAGAGACTGAATAAAGAGTATAATTCCAAGTTTCTAGATTATGAAATATGAGACTCCTGAAAAGACCAGAGATTACAATAGCCAAAACGTTGTGACTAATAACCAAGCTATGAATATCAGTCTTATTATGTAACCTTCATAGTTATTTGGTAAATTAAAACTAAAAGAATACATAAATATTTCAATTAGCATGAAAAATGAAATTCAAACAAATCCAACAAACCTTTCAAATGTCTTGCCAAACTCTGTTTTCGGTGTTTATTTTTCTTCCATAGGCTTTTTAAGTTATCAACGTTTTCTCCATTTTCTTCCAATTTACAGTTTTCGTTAATTCTTTCACATGTGTGACTTGACTCTGAAATTTAAGAATAAAATGATGAAAAGTAAATTCATTTTCTAGTTTTATTATAATGACCTCTTTAAAGAGTGATAAAAAAATTTCTAGAACAAAACCTTAAAATGTCTGGTATTATCATAAAAAGGACATTATTAAATATTGAACCTTCTCTTACAATTCATGCAAACAAGCCAATCATTCTACATAAAACTAGCATTGGAATTCTACAAGAAGAGATAGTAATGATTAATTTCGATAGGTTCAAGTAAGATACTAAGTAATATATATTAAATATTCTAGTACACTTTTGTTGGTGGTAGATGACAACATTTGGAGACATTTCTTCATGGCTGTCTAAAAAGACATAAAATTAAAAATGTGGCACCACTGGATAAGTATCCAACACATAAAACAAGTTAAGAGACATTTACTATTGACAAACTGCAAATGGTCCAGGGGAAATAGTTTTGTTATTGCAGAACTGCCTACATTTTATATATATATATATATATATATATATATATATATATATATAAAGCACACATATAAGTTTGATTAAAAAGAACTGACAAGATCTATGTTTAATTTTGTATTTTTTTTGTAATTTTCAAATTTTCAGATAAAGCATTGCACTCAAAGTTGCAGATAAACTGTCCGAAGTTCATATTTTGTTATTTTGTTCAACTATTTTCCACTTTCACAGTTCATTATCAAGAAGCAATGTGGTGTCTGCGTGGTAGTTAGAATTCTCTTGTTTGTATCCTGGTATTCTTTGGGAAGCTGCATATTTGAAATGGTCTAGCATGACATCATACATAATAATGGCTATTGGGAACATGGCCAGACAAAAAGAATGCAAGTTATTTATTTTATAGTACTGATAAAATATGTGCACACATTAATTATATCATATGCACTTCAACATACCTTCTCTTGTAGTGAATGATATGATTTAATATGGACTATTTATTTTGTATAACAATAGCTTCAAGATTCTTTCCTTGCATTGGGTGCTGTAGAGTATTTTAGTGTAATCTACTAGTATTTATCTTGTATTGATAATTGTACTTTGGTCATTCATAATATGCTGATTGAGGTATGCATATATTGCACCAAATTTCAAGCCTTATAACCCCCCCCCCCCCCCATGTAAAAATAATGTTGTCTATGAATTTTAATGTCCCCTGGAAGATCGCATCTCCAACACTAATAGTCAAAAAATAACATTAGATATTACATTGGACATGCATGCACCACACTCTCACAGATTAACATGTTACCAGTAGAAACTCTTACGAATAAGATATATGGACCACATTGTCTTAAGAAATAAATTTCTTGATGAATAATGAATTTTTACAAGAATTGTTTTCATTTTTTTTAAATTTTAATTAGAATAATTTATAAACTTTTAAATTTTAAATTTATAGCAGTTAGGTGATAAGGAAAAATTATATTTACATAATATTTTCATAAGTGGAATAGCTTACTATAATTCAGTGACCCCAGTATTTTAAAAATAATTTAGAATTTTTATCTGTATAAACATGCAGATTTTGTAAATATGAACATAATCAGAAAATAAGAGCAGTAACTCTAGTAAATTTAAAGTCAAAGTACCTAAAATTCAATAAAACATTAGATTACTTATTCCTAAATTGTCAAGATTACTGGGTCATTAAGAAATTATATAAAAAAGGCACATTATATTCATCAAGTAATTTTTACAGATATGTCCCCCATAGAAAAAAAAAATTCAAACATAAGTCTATCAAGATAGTTGTCAACACCTCTTAAAAACATTCACATCTGTATTAAAAATGCTTTTCTGCAATATTTTAAACTAAAAGTAATATTTGTTGCAAATTAGATAAATTAAACTTAAAATCAGCTAATCTTCCTCAAATAAAGTTTCAGAAAAGTATATTTTTGAAATATTTTTTAATAAAGAGTATTACATTGTGCTTTATATGGCTAAAATCAACTATTTTTAGTGATTCCAAATTTAAATTCTTTTTGAAATACAGCAAAGTATTGTGCATATTGGAAATATTAAATTTAATCTATTAGCTTGAAATTAAAACTAAAATAAGTTTCAAGAAAGATTTAAAAAAATTAATTTTAAACTTTATGTATCGCTTTTCTTTGGAGGTGTGTGTGTGTATGTATATATATATATATATATATATATATATCTTCTAGTTAACAGTAGATAATTATTGTTGAATTCCTTTATTTCTTGATTATTAAAACTTATTAAATAATAGCATTCTAGTACAATAAAGAACTGAAAGACTAAAAAATTTAAATTTGCAAAAATTCAATTAAATTTTATCAATTTTTAAATTTTAGTTTTAATATTTTTTATTTTTATATAAAATAAGCCTACAATATCATTTAACAAATGAAAAGTTACCAAACAAAGCAATATTTTACTTTTTGAAGTTTTGAATTTTGTTCTAGAAGGGGATTTCAATTTTGTTGAGATTTTTTTTTCCCACAAAAAAAAAAATAAAAAAATAAAAAAATAAACATAATTCTCTAAGAGAAAAAAACATTTAATGAGATTCAATGGGAAGAAATAGGAGTGGTATTTATTTCAAATAAAAACATTTTGCCCCTTTCTTATTTTACACAAAAACATTTTAATAAATTCAACTATTCATGCAATAAATATGTAAAGTTATATTACAATTTAATAACTAAATTTAAAAAAATTTAATATGCCAAGCATTCCATTTCTATTGATTTTTCATAATAAAACTTAACTGATAAAAATTCTTCGAACATAAATACCTGTTTCTTTATATTGAACAAAAATAATTTTTATATCATTCTCCAATTCTTCTCTCTAAAAGTATAAAATTTATGAAATGTGGATTATCCATTATATTTGATTCAAATGATTTCAGGTCACAAAGTCCGTGTGTGTGGAGGGAGGGAGGGAGGGAGTCTGGTTGAAATAAACATATAAAAAAGCAAGATATGTATGATGGACATGTCACTTTGTAAAAATCCATTTACAAATACTTAAATCTTTTTTTAAAATCCTAATAAAAAAGGTAAATATACAGATCCATTACATACATATAACCAATCATAAATATACAATACTAAATAGAAAATGGTCTTAAAATGAAGAATTCAATAGTAAATTAGACATGTAGACAAGATAGAAATTAAATCTCATTCATGGTTCTATGAGTAATATAAAGACAATATCAATCCTTTCATTGAGTTCAAACCAAAATAAACACATCAATTTCACTAAATGAAAATGAATATTTTTCACTTTAAATACAAACTTATGATTTGATTGTTTGCTATTAATACAATTTCTAATATTTGGAAATATATCCTTAGATTTTAATTGATGCAAGACAATGAATATAAAAACTGACAAAAATCTACCTTTTAAAATTGTAAATCCTCTTGATGTTTGATAAACAAACGTATATAAATGAAATGGTCCTTGGTGAAACTAGTTATATGAGTGTGCTAAAAAGTTTTTGTTTGTCCTAACCAACCCATTCTTCTCACCCGACTACACACAAAAAAAAAAAAAAAAAAAAAAATTTGTTTCAGCAACCTTGCGTGTATAGTGACAAAATTGAAACCACATACCTGAATTATTTGGAGTCTTTACTTCACTGCAAGAACCATTTTCTGCACTCTTTTTACATACAGATGAATTTATTTGTCCATTTTCATATAACTTTGCATTATCTTCTCTAACATCATTAACAGAAAATTCTTTATTTTCTATCTTATTTTCAATACTTTTTTCAGAAAATGGATTCTGTGGTTTTTCTGAAATCTTTGAAGGAGATGGTGATATCTCTAACTGATCTTTAGTGATTTGTACAGAAACAGGGCCAGAATCACAAAATGCTTCCATCCATCCCTCACCAAGACGTTTGCAGAGATCATTGACAATAATATCACCATCACCAAGTAGTTCAACATCGAATGTCATGTGGCTGAGGGGCTCTCTATTAATAAGGATTTGAGGAACTTGAGCAGGAATGTAATCTGGAAACAAAAAAAAAATCCATTCATAAATATTAAAAAAGGAAATTATTTCAACAATACAGAAGAGATCAGTTGTAATATTTTTAAAAATTGGATAAAGTAAAATAATGTAAAATGAAAAGTTTTTTTTTTATAAAAATTAGCAATGAAATATGCATCTTCAAGTGTGAAAAACAAATTGATGTATAAACATTTTCAATAAGGAAACAGAGAGAGAGTGTGGGAATCACACACAAACATACATACATATATTTTTTTTATTGAAATTGGAGTAGATTTGAACAGCGAAATTAGATCAGAACAATTTTGTTTACTGATGGGAATCTGATTAGCACATTTGGAATTGGGTCATTAGGAAGACAATTGAAGATGATCAAGATAATTTTTATTGGTTAAAATCTGAAATAGAGCTTACTAAGGCATGAGGAACTTTGAAATTCACATGATTTTGGGTTGAAGGCAGCACTCGTGATAATCGTGTGCGGGCCAAGGGTCAATTTATGATCAGCCAGATTTATCTATATAAATGCGCACAGAAATCTATTGACAGAGTGGTTGGCTTGTCTGCCGTCGAGGGCAGTCGAGCTGGGTAGAGAGAGGTCGGAGACTGGAAGTGACGTCAAGGATTGGAACCAAACGCCCGCTAACATATTTTATTGATATAAGTACGAAGAAGCGAATTACTCCTCCAACAATCTAAGACTGCTACTGCTACTATTATAACTACCACTGGAAATGGAAACGTCGAACAAGCTACAATAATCAAAAGGTTGTTTTTGGGCTTGTCTGTCATCGAGTACAGTCGAGCTGGGTGGAGAGATATCGGAGACTGAAAGTGACGTCAGGGATTGGAACAAAACCCCCGCTAACATGCTACGATGAAGATTGCTACTACTGTTACTACCGCCGAGGAGGGACACAACTATAAACTTTAAACCGTGCACAGAAATATTTATCTCTCTATCTAGAATCCAGTGTCTGAGTTTTTACGTCAATTACTTTTCTTTTCTGTAACCCTTTTCTTTTCTATACTATTCTGCTATATAAAAGACATTAACAATTCAACCATTGAATAGTTGTTTGTCCGGCTTTCTGCAGATGTATATTTTTTTTTTTGTTGCATTCTAAATTTCTTAGCACAGACTCTCCAGCCGTGTCAACATCTTCAGTCGACTGTGAATGGATGAACATCACTTCTGCTTTCTGGATCAAACCAAACACAATGTGAGTAGGAAGCAGGATTAAACCAGTGGACTGGTCGAATGATCTGCGGATGCTCAGGGGACCTATGGTCACTCCCTTAAGTTCGGTTAAGACCAAGTAGACACCTCAACCCAGAGAGTAAGACGCCGGAGGTTGAGGGGCTGGGGCGAAAGTATTAGAATTGAAATGATTACAGGATGTAGTACTGTATATACTTGAGTACAGTGTAACTTTTTATAATCATGTTTTGCTTTTTGTTTTTTTTATACAAAAAAAAAAAAAAAAAATACACAGGTGATTTTTTGAAGAGGTTAAAAATCATGCATTTTTGGTAACCAGTTACACAGAATTTTTTTCTGAAGGGGGTTAATATTCATGCAAAAATTTCAGAGATCGCACTATACATTTCATTAATTGATTGAACACAGTTACTTCCCTCTTTTAAATGTCAAAACGAAAACAATATTGGTTTCTTTTCCACACTGTTCGGAAAATTGAAATGCACTAAAAATGGATGTTCATAATCCTAACAAAGGTTTTAACTAATTTCATCTTAATTTTAGAGTTCAAATAATGTAAAAACCTAGGAAATGCATATACTTTCATTTCAAATGGAAGACAAAACTATTACAAGTGTTAAAAATCCATGTAACAAAAGTTATGACAAGCATCTTCATAGCACTTCAGCCAGTGAAGTCTACAGTCATCTTCAATTATATTTTGCAGACTTCTAGTGTATTTTGAACAGAACCCTTTATTTCATTATGCATATCTCATGCATGTTTATTGAATCCTCTGAATGGCTAATTTTTCTTTCTTACACAGAAAGTCCCTTCAAGGAGGCACCATGCATTGAGAAGATATTGGGCCTCAAACTCACACCCAACCTACAGTGGAATTCCTATATACGATCCATTGCTAAAGATGCAGGTCAAATGATTGGCTCCCTCTACCACTACAGTAAGTCCTGCACTCTTCATGCTATCCTCTACCAGATCAGGCTGAAAATGGAGTACTGTTGTCATATTTGAGCAGGAACTGCCCAAACCTCACTTTCCAGCCTTGATTTTAAAAGCGTCTCAAGAGTCCTTGTTGGAGAAGAATTATTTTCCACACTCCAACATCTCTTTCACAAGCAAGATGTGGCGAATCTCTCATTGCTCTATCGCTACTCCCATGGAAAGTGCTCAAACGAAGTTCATTCCTTGGTTCCACCAGGTCTAACCTTCATGGCTAGGACCTGCCATGTCACTTACATTGTAGCAAGACATATTCCATCAGCAAGAAGTTTCATTCAAATAGCTTCTTCCCATGGAACAAACTTCCAAGAGGATGCTTCCCCAATCACTACAATCTTAATTTGTTCAAGTCAACAGTTTTCTTCCCCTCCTATCCATAAAACTACTCCTTAATGTAACCCTCTACCTAGAGTGGCCCCCAGGCCTTGTACATGGTGAACCTTTAAGAAAAAAAAAAAAAAAAAAAAAAGAAAAAAGCTGCCTTCTTGCTCTTCTACTAAACTATTATATTTCCATTTCTATGGATTGAACACAAAACACCAGAGAAAGAGAAACTTTGCAGTACAGGATTCCCAGAGATCTGTGTAAGAAAAAAAAATATTTCTAGGACTATGTTAAGACGTTTCAAGAACTGAAATTCATGCATGCACACAGAAAGTGAATGGTCAATTTCAAAAACACAAATTTGTGATTTATCTTTTAATAGTTTGACAGAGGAGATGTTCAAAGAAAAGCTACAGCTGGTTCAATAATTCATGTTACATGTATCAGTTGAAAGCAGTGAAGAAATCAAATCTGAATGCAGACATTTTGTGTAGCATTCTACACAGTTTGGAGTTCTACTACACTTGAAAATTTTGAATTACACGCTTTAATTCTTACTGCTACACATTTCAGCTATCAAGATTACTCATGGTTTGTGAATGTCACAAAAATTCTTGATTGCTGCACATTTCCAGTAAAGTTAAGTATATTGGTTTTAAGGAATAGAATTAAAAAATAGAAATTTTCAAAAAGACTACACATTTAACTACCCCTACTAGGTTTGGTTGTTTTGTTTAACGGCATTCCAACCGGAGTGGTCATTTTATGCTGAAAATGATTTTGAGGGACTTTCATTTGGTTTCCAAAAATGTATTGCTAGAGACATTTGGTTTTCAAAAATGTATTGCTGGAAACATTTCGTTTTCAAAAATGTATTGTTCGAAAATGTATAGCTGGTAATACTATTTTTCCAAAAATGTATAGCCGACAACCTTATTTTTTCAAAAACAGCCTTTCTTTTGGACATAGTTTATCACTGTACCCAGCATGCATATGCAGTTTACCATCATATCCTTGGACGCGGATGCAGTTTGCCGTCATACCCATGGACGCGGATGCAGTTTGCCGTCATACCCATGGACGCTACCCCTACTACTCATGGCTTTCATTGCACATGACACCAAACACAATGATGTTAACATTTTTTCAGTTCATCTAGTTTAGCATTAAGCTCCTCTTCCAATTTTGATATCTCTGTGAATTTGTTCTTTGCAGATCTTTGCATGGCATTGGACTTTGCAATAAATGTGAAGTTCTGAGTCTCCTTAGCTTTCTTTCACATAGCTGACTTGAGCAAATCTTGTGTGCAACTTTCAAGCTTGTGTTTTTTGGTCTTCAGTTTTTCAATTTCCATAAGCATGGATATCTGTTTTTGTCCAGCCGCTTCTTCCTACCTTTTTTTTTTTCTTCTTCAGCCTCGAGGTATTGGTTCTATGCTCTTCTGGCATTGGAAGTACTGCAGAGAAGAACTTTAGTCACAAGAACATTCCCAGCATCTCTAACTGTAGTCAAGTAGTCCATGATAATGTACTGTGTGACCAGAGTGCCACTTCATATTGTCAGTGGAAATTTCCTTATTGACAGAGAAAACTCTCTCCATTGAGGCCTGTCCATGAGTACCAGCAATCTGCATACAACTTTCCAGTTTTTGATATTCTTCATTTCTAGACAAAGTGTTCAAATGGTCTTCATGATTGCTGAAATTTTTGAAAGCAATACTTCCAGCAGCCTCCTGTTTGAAATCTTTGTACTGCCTGATAATGTCATCACATTCAGATTTGCTGACTTGTTTTCTGTCCATCATGTGGGAAAAACATCTTCTGTGGCAAATGTTTTTCACAAATGGATCCAGGGTTCAGCCATACAAGTGATCTTACAAGAGAGCATCTAAGGGGTGACTTTGCCAAAAGTTTCTCACTAATGGTAATGAACATTGCAAGTAGAATTGCAACAAAGACAAACAGATCTTTTGTTGACACATTTCCTTTTGGGGATAAATTTTGCTTAGCCCATTCTGACAGAAATCCACACTCAATCTTTCCTGCATCTTTATGCATGTTTGGGTTTGACAAAATTCTTACAAATTCATTCAGTTTCAAAAATATAATTATCTTTTTAGTGTGCACTTTCTTTACAAATCTTAAAAAGATCATCTGCAAGGAATGGAAGCAGCAGTTTATTATTCTGATATTTTATCAGTAACTGATGCAAAAATCTGCAGTTTCACTGGAAATAAAATACCATTCACATTTGACAGAACCATAAAGGAGGACTTGATCTGGGGACATTTTTTTGTTTTTTAAAGTTCACAAATCTGATGACATCCTGCCAAATGTCTCAGAGTCATTAACATGTTTGTATATTTTCCAGCCATCTATAGCAGTAATACAAAAATAAAGGGACAGGGTTGCCAGATTGAACATTTAACATAAAGGCAAGCAATAAAAGCCAATAAGTTTTAATGTATTGCATCATTTTTTCACACTTACAACAAAAGCTAGAGATACAGGTCATTAATATAAACTTTAAAAATAACATTCTTATTTTTTCAAAGACACATTTTCTATCCTAAGACACAATCAAAGGTACATTTTCTATTCTATTATACTTGCCATCTACATTTTCTTTCAGTCAAATTTAATTCTCAAACTTGTTACTTTTGGCAACAATTTTTAGACAAAAGTAGTTTACACATAGAGGAAGCCAGTGTTCTTTGCTGTCGAACTCTCTGCCTCGGCGGAGAGGAACTCTGACGAGGCTTTGTCGCAGGGCAGAGTTTCGTCCGGGGAGGTAGACAGTCCCTGAACCCATGTATACAGGTTCTAATGGGCATATTTTGGGCCGAGCCTACAGGCTCGGGGAGCCCACATTAAACCGGCCTTGTGCCACATTCGACACACGTGGGAGTGTTGTTAAATATCGACACTGGACAAAGTATCTATTTTTTTCAGCATGAAGTCGCCCATCAGCTGACTAGGGATCAAAAGGTCTTTTTACTTTTGAAATTGACATGTGAATAAAATTTCTTCAATTGTTCAGATTTAAAAACACTGATAAATTTTTGGAGATTCTACTTAAATGCATTTTATTACTGTAAAATAATTTATTTTCCTTTCAACTACAAATTCAAGCACTTTCTTTGCTTTTCCTCTTTTTTTGTTGAGGGTAGCCGCTTTCATATTCTTTCATAGACACTTTCATATTCTTTCTTTCTCTTCACATAGATGAGAAAATACAGAAGTAACAAAGAGGTCATGAACTCTTTCTGATCAAGGAAACAAACTACTGTTTGTAATAATTGCCAAACATTACTGATGATTAAAAAATCATTTTTCTGAAAGGACAATTTTAGCTTGTATAAAAGCCAGATTTCTGTGATTTGACATTTTGACTTTCATGAATTGAGAAAAAGGATGTGTGGGCAACCCAAGTTAGAAAATTCCAGGACCTTTCAAGGAGCTTTTGGGCTATTGCTGTTTTTTCAGGACTTTTCAGGCCCTGGAAAAGTCCTTATCAATTTTCCACGACCTGTACAGACACTGGCAGTAAAAACCAGCAATCATATAAATCAGGCAACATTTTAACAGTGGACATCAGGAGTTTTAAATAATAAGTATCTTGTTTCTAAGTAAATCTCAAACTGTTTTTTTTTTTTAGTGGGTGCAATGACTAAGTTTGTTTAATCTTCTTATTTTAACTACTCCATAAGGATTAGCATACCCCCTTTTCTTTATCATTCTTAATATGACTTAATTGTGTTCTTCAATATTATATAATATATATATATATATATATATATATATATATATATATAGATAGAGAGGGGGGGGAGAACAAATATTCATACACATACAAATTTTTAATTTACTGTATTTCCAACTAATAAATAAAAATACTTTTCATATAATTAAATGTACACAGATGCATAATAATTAAATATGCATAAAAAGCAGAATAAAAATTCAATTTATTCATTTTAATACTTTGTAGAATACCCATTATTCACTTCTACAGCAACCGACCTCTTCCAGTAGTTTTCAATGATCTGCAAATTTTAGTTGGTATTTTGTTCCATTCTTTTTCGCATATGGTCTTCAGATCCGGGATGTTTGCTGGAGCTCTGAATTGGATTTGAATTTTCAAATAACACTACAGATTCTCAATTGGGTTTAAATCTGGGGACTGACTTGGCTATTTCAGGATTACATTATTTTCAGCAAGCCATTTCTTTGTAGATCATTATCTTGTTGGAAGATCCACTCAAAAGGAAGTTCAAGATTTTCAACCAATATCATTAAATTTGCTTCTAAAATATTTTGATATGCTGCTGCATTCATTCTACCATCTATTATTGATGTTGCCAGTACTTTTTGCAGAAAAACATCCCCAAACCAGGATGCTGCCACCACCAAATTTCACTGTTGGAACTATGGTCTTTTGTTTGAAGGCATCACCATTTTTCCTTCATACACGATTTCTAGAATTACATCCAAACAACTCAATTTTAGTTTCATCTGTCCAAAATACAATTTTTTCCCCAATATGATTTTTCCTTATCCTTATGTTCACAAATGAATTTCAACCTGGCATCTCTGTGTCTTTTCTATAACAGTGGAGTTTTCTGAGGGGGAGCATAACTTTACATTGTTCCTATGAATTTCATTGCTTATTGTCTGTTTAATGACACAGATTCCTAATGAAAGTAAATCATCCTTTTGATGAGTGACCATTGGATTTTGTTTAAACAAAATGTTATCAGTTATAACATTTGACATCAATTTCCTTGAAAATCTTGAAGAAATCTTCCATGGAGCACCCGTTCTGTGGTTTTCAACAGTTTTGAGTTTTTTTATACTTTGCAATGAATGAACTAATGGTAATAAATAGAATATTCAGGTTGTCTTATATTTTCCTATAACTTTTACCTTCTTTCCAGAGCTAAACAATCAGTTCTCATTGCAAATTTATCAATTCTTTACCTCTTGCCATGAATATCAATTACAGAATGTTCTGTAAGTATTTTTAGGCTAAAAATAACTACTGATAACATTACTGGTACATTCTAGAATATTCCATTTGAATATTAAAGCAATTTAAAAGTTTTAAAATCTGAAATTTGTATTGTACAAATACTTTTTTTCACCCATTAAAATGGATAAATGGGATTTATTTCTATAAATCAAAATTTTTTTTCTGTTTTCTATGCATATTTAGTCATTATGAATCTGTGTAGTTAATTATATGAAAAGTATGTTTATTCATTAGTTGGAAATACAATAAATTAAAAATTTGTATGTGTACGAACATTTGTTCCCCCTCCCCACTCACTGTATATAATTTCACTATTGCAATTAATTTCATTTTTGTTGTGTACAGTGATTTTCTTTTGACTGAAATTGAATATTTGTGAAATGATTGCATAGAATGGTACTGCTTAAATAATATTAAACTATTATACTTGCATAAGACCACAGATTTGAATTTTCTGACAATCTTTTGATGTTAAGTAAGGTGATTGAATTTTTGATCCTTTAATGTTGATGCTAATGTTATGGACATTTCTTTAGAGGATGTCCATTATATAAATTTTTTCACATTGTCACTTAAGAATTTATTCAGTGTTGCGAAATGGGAAGCAAAGTTTAGAGACTCTCCAGTAAATGTCAGTTACCAATATATAAACATCAAAATCTCAAGTTCCTTAGGAGTTACCTGGCCATCCAAGACCAATCCTTTTCCATAGTGAATTGTATTGATGATCACATAGTATAGCAGTACTTGAACATATCCCTCTGTATAGCCAGAAAATACTATGTATATCAACTAGGTAACTGGCTTCAGTGATGTCCCTTTTTCAAAATTTTCCACCTTTGCCATCATCAGTACAATGACCATTATATCAGATTTCAACATGATAGTTTGCTTCAATTGTGATAATAAAAAATAAAACCTATTTTTTTATTTTTAATAATCATCATTAAAAAAATAAATAAATAAAAAATAAAAATAAACTGATACTTACTGGGGATTAATGCGACTGGCCGAACTTTCATTGAAGAACCAATAACAATTAATAAATCACATTGTTCTTTATCTTCAGCCATTTGATAGTGAAAATGTTCTGGTAAGTTTTCACCAAAAAACACAATATCTGGCTTCATAATAGCTGTAGCACAATCAGAAGGGCATTTTGGACATTTAGGAATCACCTGAAAAAATTTTTCACATATTAAATTTATTGATAATAGTATCATACAGAAAAATAACCATTTTCATTTTTGTATTTATTTTTATAAAATGTTAAGAAATTTCTATCTTAAGGTTTCATATGCCAGCACATTACATTTTTTTTAATGATTAAGAAAAAAGAAATATTAAACTTTAAAACTGCCAATTTTTTTGTTTACAGATCTTAATATTTTCTTCCATTATTATTTTTTTGATGGAAGGGATCTTTCTAATTCATTTCCTTTATACTTAACATTAAAATCTACAAAGGGACAAGTCAGAGTACATTCCCATAAACATAAAACAGTGTAAAGATAATTAGCAGTAAGTCATGCCTAAGTTCAAGCCTCAATGAATGCATCACAATTGAGGTGTAAGTTTATTAAATATCTATACTCAGATAAGCTTAGCATGAAATACTATAAGAAATACAACCATGAAAAATGATTTGAAAATAAAACTAAGATTATTTTTCATTAAAACTTATTGCATGTCTACCAGATTTAAAATTTGAGAACTATTGTTGAAAAAAAGTGATATTAAGTGAATTTCTATCTTTTTTCTTGGATTAAAAAAGCATAATTACGAAGTGATAAAAGTAAACTTAATTAAATCAGTTCAATGAAGTTCACAAGAAATCCATAAATTTAATATCTATTAGGTGAGGCAAATATTTAATGCTAATTACTTTTTTCTTTTTTTAATTTACTGGTAAGTATTCTTCTGAAATTATATTGAATTATTAATAATAATAGAATGAAAATGAAAATTACCTGCTGAAAGATGTCATCCCTAATAGCTTCTGCATTCAACTTAAAAGAGCAATTCATACAGGTGGCAGTTGCAAAAGAACCTGCAACAGTAGCAGTGAATCATGAGCTAAAATTATCAAAACAAAAAACAAAAAAAAAAAAAAAAAAAAAAAAAAAAAAAGAACAGGAGACTAAATAGGAATGGTATTTGGGCACTTACCATGACATTGGATAACTTTTTTGATTCCAGCTTGTTGTTCCAGTGTGTCAATATTCTGAGTGTAATTATGAAGTAATCGGTTATGATCTTCAATTAATTTGATAAATTTGTGGCACTTTGAGGGTTCAAATTGACCAGGGTATATTTCCTGAAAAATTGATTTGTAAAGTTTTTTTATCCCATTCCATATATATAAACAGCTTTAAAATAACCAAATCCCATTAAAGGAACATTTTTTTTATAAAAGGCCTAATCATGGAAATTAGTAAACAACACATTTCCCCATTATTTGAAAAAGCACATTGTATTGAATTTTAAAATTTACTGATCTTAAACTTTCAGTTTTTCTTAACAACAGACTGAGAAATCCCAAAAATGTCAAATCCTTTTACAGTTGATATCTGGCAATTTTAAGAGTTTACAGCTAAAAGTCAACTTCCCAGCTAATAATTTAGAGGAATCTTCTTTTTTCAAATACATTTACAACATGAATTTATAGATAAAATAGTAACGACAAGTGTATTTGATCTTTTTGACCAAAACTTAGATGAAAAAAAAAGGCCTTATGTAAGACAATATTATTATATAAAATATCTGGGAAATACTTCTTTAATTTGTGACAAGTTTGAACTTTTTAATCTTAGAATGTATCTATTTTGTTTGTTCATTCTAACAATAATTATCTCTAAACAAAAATGATTATCGCCTCCTAAAATATGAATTCTTGTATTAACTATTAAAGTAGATTAAACAAAGCTAAATTAGAGCTTTATATTACCTTATGAATCATTAAAACTAAGATTTTATTCTTTAACGCACAGGTTGCATCCAATAAATTTGAGACTTATGATTATCTTATTCACCAATCCAAACATCAAAGATCTGTACTGTACTTTAAACTCCCAAGTGAATATCAAAAATAAATTCATGCTATTGAGCTCATATGCTAATCTTTGTGTGGTATGTAAAGGAAGCCTTAACAATCACAAACATGAAAATGCAACATACATGGAAAACACTTCAGTTAATTCCTTGGCTCCTCTAGTTAGTTATGAGAAAATTAATTTATCTTGTTGATGCAACAGTTTCCAGCACTGCTGACAAAAATCTTTTAATCAGATAAGTTCATAGCATCATTCCTTAGTTATCCAAGTAGTTTCTCTGACTATAACTGTATACTAATTTTCAGCTAAATTCTCATAAAAAGGAGAATTACTGCATCTTGAATTTGTTTAAATAGTTGTTCAAACAAGAAATAGAGTAAAACAAATGATAAGTTTCATGTGGAAGAATTTCCCATTCCAACTCCATGATTGTTTACACATTTGCTCCAACATAAGGATAGGGGACTCAACATCTTTACCCAGAAAAAAAAAAAAAAAAAAGGTGCTTGTTTTTTCTTTTTCTGTACTCCACCATCTCTCTCTCTCACTTTTTAATGAATCAAGGCAACACTATGACTAATGTGGCTTTTAAAATCCATAGTCGGCCATAATAGAGTTAAACCAAATTTGGATAACCTGCATTTTTTAAATTAAACTACCAAGATGGAAAAGCTGAATAACTTATTTTTGTTTACTAAAAAGATTTTTTAAAAACTCAGAAGTGAAACATGGGATCTGTGATAAGCCCCAAATGTTAGCCGGCATCACACATGCGGGATTATCCTGGCACCTATCCATTTCCTCAGAAAAAGAGATGGTCTTGAATATATTTTTTTGTTAAAGGTGATTTGAATCTAGCTGAGGAAAATAATTTTAAATTCTGCTTAGGTGTTATATATCATACCTATGAACACTAATGGGTATGTCCCAATCCTCATAAATATGTTGGACACTATTGTAAGTGGGGGAAATATGCTGCCTAATTAGCCTATTGCCTTTTTTTCATTGTGGAATTACGACCAGCGTGAGAATTACCGTTTTTTTGTACTGATAAGTTTATTTTGTCACTTTCAGATTTTCTGAACAGTTTTTAATTTTTTCAGTTTTATATTTTTACCCTCCCCCGTTTTTATTTACCTTTTAATATTGGTTTGAATTGCTTATTGTCTTTGGTTTGCCGCAATCTTTTTCCATTTTATTTTGTTTGTTCTTGACCGTTTTTTCGTTTTGTGTGAAATAATTTAAAAAAGGAAAAAAAAAAAAAAAAGAAATCATTTATTTGTTTGACTGTGGTGGTTTTTACACTACCATGGTTGACAAAAACAATATGAATGCCAAAACACCGGTACCAAAACTGGTGTCGCCTGTTAAAACTGCCTGGACTGAAAATAGGCTGCAAAAAAGAAAAAAAAAAAGATGGTGCATTCTATCTTAATCAGCAAGCAAAATATGAAGAGTTGTTCAGAGAAAACGAGTTCCTCAACATTCCCGAGGCACTTGATGCGGTGAGTACACGCACCATATCCCTGCTGACTTCCGACATGAAAACCCGCAAGTTAATTGGGGTCAGCAGGGAAAGCATGGAAGAAGCACTCAAGGCATTGAACATCAGCCTGAAGGTCTTGGGTTGAAAAATGAATGCCTAATAGGATTTATTGCTACAAACAGAGCAACAGGCTAAGAACTTAGCATATTATCTACAAAGAACTTACACTTACAAATTGAATATATGGGCACCCATAGGACAAAAGTTACCATCCGTAGACATTTCAGACAATAGAATGGGCGCCTTCTTTACCAAATTCGGAGAAGTGAACAAAGTGAAGGCCCTCATGCGTAAAGCCGGGATTGAAACTGGTGATATGGAAGTGCATATCACACTGAATAGGAAACAGTTCCTGGAGATACCGAATATCCTAGTTTGTAGGGACAGGAAGATGCTAGTGGTGGTGGAGGGCAGGTGACCGTGTTGCTGGGCATGTGGGGGCGTCACGCCACATGGCCAAGAAGTGCCCCGGTAAAAATGCAAAGTCCCCTCCAAGGACAACAGCAACGACAGCAGCAATGACAACAGTAATCACAGCAGTAGTACAGGCAAAGGAGGGAACCTCAAAAACAGAAAGTGCATGGAAGGAGGTGACAAGAAGCTGTAAATCACCCAATTTTTTTGTCTCCTCCTAAACAAGAAACAAAGAAGCAATCAACACCAGAGAAGCAGCCCAAAAAAAGCACAAGGAAGTGCAGTCGCAAAAGGAGGCACATCAATCAAAAGTAAAAAGTTTGTGGTACGCTTACCCAAAAATAAAGGTTTTTGAACAGAGAAATCCTGACCTAAAGAGACTAAGAATTTTTTGTTCTGGGAGGGTCCTGGTGTTACACCATCCCTCCTTATATAGGGCAGTCAAACTCACCTACCCCATGGACGTCAGCGAGATTGTCCTGGATGGTTGGATGACAACAGAATTGGGAATAGGAGGCCTGGTACAATCCGTTGGGGTCCTTTCCGATGCAGATTTCCAACCCATTTGTGAGTAGGTTTTTTCTTTGCAGGCCTAATCGATGTCTATCAAGTTAGCCAATCTGAATACGAAGGGCTTGAGGAATCAGGGTAAGGCGGACCGCCTACTCCAGGATGTTGTCTTTCGGCATGGATGTCACTGCGATCAAAGAGGCCCACTTTGTTTGCAGCGTCGATGTGTGTGTGCTGTCTAGCGACTTTGTCGTTTATTCAGTAGATGGGGACCATCATGCCAGAGGAGTTTCTTTGCTAGTGAGGCGTACTCTTGATGCAAAGGTGGACCTTGTGCATACCGATGCCAAGGGCTGGTTGATCGTGGCTGATATTGCCGTGAAAAGTGGTTCGTTCCAAGTCATTGCGGTTTATGCGCCCAATGACCGGAAGGAGCAGGTCTTGTTTTTTCGGCAGTTGGGGCCGTTCCTGGTGGATCCAACGTGCCTAGTTTTAATGGGGGACTGGAATGCCATCCTGGACCCCAAGTTAGATAGGGGGCGGGGAGCTAGTGGGAGAAGGGGCGATCGTAGCCTGGTTGATCTGATCAAAGAGTTTGGTCTCGTCGATAGATACCGGGTCGATCACCCTGAGGGGGAAAATGCGGATGTGGGCTCTTAATTGGCCTTTTACCCAGGTGGTTAGCTACCTGGATAAAATGTTAGTTAGAGGAGCCAACGTAGACTTGTTAAATTGTCCTATGTTCCACTAGGTAGTCTATTTGGACCACAAACTTGTTTGTGCCCGGATGGCGTTAGATCACAGGCCTAGAATGGCTGGTTACTGGAAGTTCAATCTGTCCTTACTGGAGAGGTGGGACTTCCAGGAGCAGCTAACTAGCTTAGTGCAGCGGGAGCTAGTAGGGGCGGTTATCGGGAATGAGTGGTGGGAGAGATTTAAGGATAGGATTAGGTCCTTCACCACTGATTTCAGCAAACGACTCGCCCTAGAGCTCTGATGGTGAAGACGCTTAAGGCTAGTTTTTCCCAGGTGGTGGCTGGGGGGGGGGTCCCCTAGAGATAGCTTTAGATAGAGAGGCCCTGAAGAGTTTTATTAGCGAGCACTACATGGGCCAGGTAATTAGACATAGGTTAAATAAGATGTCTTCCGAAGCGGTGAACATGGGCGTAGATTTGCACAAGGAAGAGATCCGTCGAGGGTCCAATCAGCACATTCCTAAAGTCAAAACCCCAGAGGGGCACACTCTTCGGGCCACTGACGACATGTGCGAGGTGTTTCAGCGGCATTTCGAGAGCCGGTTTACCAAGGAGCCTGGTCTTCATGATGACGAGTTTTGCAGCTATTTGGCTGACTTTCCTCAACTTTCATCAACTGAAACGGCTAGATGTGAGGGAGAGATTATGGAGGGGGAAGTCTATGCAGCATTGAAGAAGGTCTGCAGAGGCAAGTCGCCAGGTTTGGATGGTTTGCCCTATGAATTGTACTTGAGGCTGTCACACATCTTTGTCTCGATTTTATTGATTGTGTTCAACAACTGGTTCCGGCAGAGAGCCATCCCCAACCACTTCACCGGAGTGTGATCACGCTGTTCAAAAAGGGCAAGGATGTTGGGGGAAATTAGATGATTACAGGCCCATAACTCAGCTAAACACAGAGTTAAAGATTTTGGCCAAGATCCCGCAGGAGTGTTTGCTGAGTCTGTTGGGTTCTGAGCAGACTTGTGATGTGAAGGGCCGAACAATTAAGAGCAACCTGCATCTGATCCGCATGATCATAGAGGGTGTGAAAAGATGACGATGAGGCAGCACTGATCAATTTAGATCAGTCCAAGGTATTTGATAGGGTTGATCACGTGCAAGTTTGTGCCATGGGGAGCTAGGGATGCCACACTTGGCGAGTTACAAGCTTGCCTTGAGTCTGGCTTTCCTATGCCACTCGTTGACAGGAGATTTGATAATGGCGGAGATTGTAAGGGACGTCTTCCCTTTCCTTACTGTCAGTACCCCCATCTCACGAGTTGAGCGCTGTCGTAAATCCCGGGATCAATCGGATTTCCTTCACGAATGTCGATATACTTTGACAATCATTCCTTGATCCAGTGACCTTTCTCGGCTTAGGAAGATCTTCTATCGTTATCTAGTGGAGGGGGTCAACATGAGCGGTTCAACTTCTCAGAGAAGTTTTGCTCTTTCTGGTCTTGGGCACCAGCAGCGGATTACCTCAGTAACACTGAGTTTTCGCTTACCTGGCGACTGGCTCTGAATAGGCTGCCTCTCAATGACAAGGCCTTCATATGGGGCTTGGCAGATTTGCCAGACTGTGAACGATGTCACCTTGGTTTAGAAGAAATGGCTTCGCATGCCTGCTACCATTGTCCTCAGGTCCGCCTCCTATAGGACCATGTTGGCGAGTTGACAGCTCATCTCACTCCTGAAAAGCTTGTGCTCATTAATAACACATATGCATGTAACAATGTGTCGCCCCAATATTCTTGGGTGAAACGAATGGTGTTCTTTACGCTGCTGGCCACAACCTGAATAGTGATTTGGATGACACGAAAGGAGGAAGTCTTGCGAGGCAACCGTCATTCTCATCAAGATCTGATCCAATTCTTTGAGCATCAGCTCAAGATGGAGATTAGAACTGATAGAAAATGCTTGCATTCGACAGTCTTAAGCGAAAGGTGGGTAACTGAGGTGAGCTTGGTTCGTTTGAACAGAGCTAGCCTTGATTTTCTCTTTTAGGTCAATCTACGTCACATCAGGGTAGTCTACTGTGGAGCCCTCCCCTTGGTTAGTGTACTTAGTTAATGCGAGCTGCATCTTTTGTTATGATCTAAGTTGAGATTCCCAACCTCTAGTTTGTTTTGGCCCCCCACCACCACTTTTATCTCGACTGGGTCAGCTTTATATATTTCCCATGTCTGTATATATTTTCTCTTTAACCTCCCCCTTAGCAAGAGGGCCTCTTGATTTTGTCCAATGGGCAGAATACAGCAGCCTCTATTTTTCAAGGGTTGGACAGGTCCTACTAACAGTTATGTTTATTTTACTTTGGTTTGATATTTAGTTTGGTTTTGGGGTTCATTCTCTCCCCTCTCATTGTTCATCACTAAATTTTTATATATAATAATTGATTATCATTAAATATTTATGTCACGGGGTGCGTTTTGTAGGTTCCCCTGAGAGGATGTGGCATTATGGTGTATGGAGGATTGATTGGTGACGGAGGTGTTTTTATGGTGAATGCGCTAATTGTAATGAGTGAATGGGTTGTGAATCAGATTAGCTAGGTATAAGTTAGTGAAAACCAGCCTAAACCTCTCCCCTTTTCAGCCTTGTGCCATAATTGTATTTTATACACAATAAATATAAATATGCTGTCTATGCTGGATGCTTGAGCTGTCAGCATGGGAAGCTCTTGTCATGTTGTCAAGGTTATGCCAAAGGGGAGGTAGACAGATCCCATGTGTGTGGGGGTCTACAGGCAATTTTTGCCCAAGCCCACAGGCTCAGATTTCTTGTGCCACATCCTACCTCATCAGGAGGCTAAGTAGTAGTTTACCTACTTCATAACACTGGAAAGGATTGTATTTTGTTGACTGCCATTTTCTCACTATTTACATTATTCGGACTATTGTCCTCATCTTTGTCGCCATATTTATTACAATGTTTCGGCTGTTGTACGCTCCGGCTTTCTTCAGGTGGTTGGAATGTCGAACTGAACCCTTTATTTCACTCACTGGGGTAAACTGTTCTAGTTCCATGTGCCCTGTTTAATGGATGCCAGTTATCAGTTATCTCCTGTTAATTCCTCTCTCCAAGGTCCTGTCACTGGATCTAACCAACACCTTTATCCACTGTGCCATGTGTCCTTGAGGACATCTGTGTATGAATTTCTGGGTATTATAAACCTAATGTCTTCAGCAATCATTTTTTTAACAATGCTCATATTGCAATTTTTGCTGTTATCATTCATGTTTTTTACCATAGCTCATATTGCAATTTTTGTTGTTATCGCTTTTCTCTGGAACTCTGTATTAGTGGTTCCCATATTGTATTCATTTCTATGCTTGGTCTGCTCAGGAGATTTTTGTGGCCTAGTATATGTGCTGATTCCTTAAGTTTACGAATTTTCCAATGGTGTTCTTTGTCTATGATCTCAACCTGATCCCACAGAGGGCAGTGATCTCCCTTTTCTCTCCATATGTGGTCAGCCACACCTAATTTTTACATTTCCTCTCATGTTACAGCTTTCAGGTGTTCTTGAAGCCTTACCTTAAGGGGGCACCTGTCTCCGCTTTATATTTCTTTCCGCAGCTGCACGGGATAGTGTACACACAGTCTTTAATCATGTTCTCTTGTATGGGGGGGGGGGGTCTTACTCGGGAGAGATATCTGCGAAGTGTTGTCCAACTTTTAAAGGTTTCCTGATGTTATATGGACCACAGATCCTTTGTATTTTCTCTGATAACCCCTTCACATAAGGCAGGCAGACTTTTCTGAATGTTGTCGTCCTCCTCTTGTACCTGCCTACCCCCGTTTTTGGGGGCTGCTGCTATGTACCGAGGGTAGTTGTTACATTGTAGGGTACTACTTATACTAACCATTTCTTTATCTAAATGTCTCTAGGTCGCCACTTATGACTTTTGCTCGGTGTTGTAAGCAATGGATGATGCCTTTCGTTATAGGTGTATGGATGGTGGGAGTTGAAATTGAGGTACTGTCCAGTGAATGTCGGTTTATGGTATACAGATGTGTTGAACCCATGCTCTGTTCGAGATATTAGAACCTGCAGGAATGGGAGTGTATTGTTATTCTCTTTCTCCATCGTGAACTGTATCAAAGGTCTTATTGATTTCACATGGTCCAGTAGAACCTGAACATCTTCCTGGTGTGGACAGAGTATGAAGGTGTCATCTACATACCTTAATCATAGAGTTGACCTTAGAGATAGATTCTAATGCCATTTCCTCAAAGTATTCCATGTATATTTGCCATTGCTAGTGATAATTGCGAATCCATTGCTAAGCCCTCATCCTGTCAATATATGTGTGATCCCATTCCAAAGTGTGTTGTTTGTGTACAGAAAGTCAACATCTCCATTAGATTATCTATTGGAATACTGGTCCGTTCTTCTAGGGATGAGTCAGAGGCCAATCTGTCTCTGACTACTGAGAGTGCCTCCTCTGTGGGTACCTTGGTGAACAAACTCACCATCTGGTTGAATAGGATGGGAGCATCTTTGATTATTTCCACGAAGTGGGCGGAGTTCTGCTCATATGAAGGAGACTTTCCAATCAAAGGGTCAATTATATCTCATGGAAGCAACTCAGAGTGTGAGTTCAATACCCAGTTAAGGCAGTGGAGAACTTGGAGAAGGAAATTAACAGGAGATAACTGATAACTGACATCCATTAAACAAGGCACACGGTACTAGAACAGTTTACACCAGTGAGCGAAATAAAGGGTTCAGTTCGACATTCCAACCACCTGAAGAAGGCCGGAGCATACAACTGCCGAAACGTTATAATAAATATGGCGACAAAGATGAGGACAATAGTCCAAATAATGTAAATAGTGTACATAATACCTCATCTTAGAAATATAGACACATTACCATTTTCATTTCCAATCTCTATTTTGGTTATTCCTCATTCAGTAACCTTTTCTAGGTTACAACATTTTGGCAATGAGTATTTGTCCAAACTCAAGTAAACATTCACCAGTACAACATTTAGCAAACAAAGATTACAACAAAACAGAACTCAAGTAAATGTTCACGAATATTCTACGGACGTAGATATTGAAAACAACTCACATAAAAATTCACCAAGGTTACATTGGTGAAGGAAGATCAAGAAATTACTAAAGAAACAAAGCATTTTTGGCTATAAGGATTTTCTAAAGATTACGTGGATATTAAACAAGTTGTTCAAAATACAACATTCATAAAAATATGGGATATTATTCCAACTACAAGGAATTGGAAACATAACGAAAGGTATGTGAAATTGAAAAATTGTATTTTTTCAATTTACAAAAATCATGTATTGTTGAGAGGGTTTCTCAATGCAAAGGTGTTATCTTGGAAGTTAATTAGTAGGAAGACTTAAAGTGCTTGAGAGACAGTTGTGTAAATAAAAAAAATAAAAAACTTGTGTGAAAAGTTAATTTGCCTAACAGTACAAAATGGAAGATTTTAAAATAGCTTTACTGGAAATATTGAAACAACAAGACAAACAAAAACTTGAAAAATTGTTTGTAGAACAACGGAAAATGTCAACAAGTAATAAGAACGAAGATTTAGGTTTTTTTCACAGGACGTTATCGTAAATGTGATTGCTGAATTCAGTTATATACCAGAAGAAGAGGTAACATTTTTGTCGTATTTCCATAGATATGAAGACCTTTACAAAATGGACTGTGCAAATTGGTCCGACCACAAAAAGGTCAGACTAGTGCTAAGAAAACTAGGTACTGTCGAATACACAAAGTTTGTAAATTACATATTACCGAGAAAAACTAGTGACCTAACATTTAAAGAAGTGGTTACTTTGCTTTCGGAAGTGTTCAGCCCAAAGATGTCATTGTTCCATAAAAGATGGAAATCCATGAACTTAGTAAAAAAGATGAAGATTTCACAATGTTCACTAGCATTGTGGATATCAGTGTGAGGGGTTCAGACTGGCAGAATTAAGCCTTGACACTTAAATGCATGATATTTGTTCAAGGTCTGGTGTTGACAAAACACACTGAAATCAGAAGGGTTTTAAATAGACTTGAAAACGAACCCAATCTCAAAGACTTTACAAAACCTAGCAGAAGAGGTTTATGAATGTTCAACAAGATGCCAAAGATATCGAAGTAAGTGGTGTGTCAAGAAAAAAACATTACTCCTAACCCCTGTTATATATTTTTATAATGACTGTTCATACAAAAATGAATAATTACGTTAAAGTTACTAATGTAGCTGTTGGTCGAAATATAAGAAAATTTGTGCAGGTAAAAATCCTTAACAAAAATATCAAATTACAATTGCATCGTGGATCCAACTTAAGCATAATAAATGTAGATACATGGAAAAAAAAATAGGGAAACCAACATTAATGGTTACCAAGAAAATTGCTCATAGTGTTACAGAACAGAAAATAAAATTCGAAGGGGAATTTATAACAAATGTGACATTGAAGGGGAAAATGTTGAAATTAAGACTGTAATGAAAAATACAAATAACCTTTTTGGAACAGATTGGATGGAGCAGTTTAAGTTATGAAACAGTCAGTTCGTTTTGTCAAGAAGTTAAAAGGTTTTACCAATGAAGCAGGAAGTTTAAAGAAAGAATTGAAAATTAAATTCCCCAGAGGTATTTTCTGGTGGGTTAGGCAAGTGCAATAAAATGAAAGCTAAATTTGAGCTTTGAGGAAAACGTACAACTGGTTTTCAAAAAGAAAAGGAATGTACCCTTTGCATTGTTAAAACAGATCAATGACAAGCTTGACAGACTGAAAAAAAAAAAAGAAAAAAAAAAGATGTTTTATCTAAAGTTGACTATAGCAATTGGGCTTCACCAACAGTATATATAAAGAAAAAGTCTAAAGAGATACATGTCTGCGTGGATTTCTCCACAGGCTTAAACAATGCCCTCAAGAGGAAGAGGTATTTGTGCAACTTAGCAGGGGTTGGATATTTTCGAAAATCAACGTAAGCAACACATATCTACAGATTGAAGTAGACGATGAATGCTCCAAATTACTTACGATAAACACACATTGAAGAATGTATAAATTCAATTGTTTGGCTTTTGGAATAAAGGTTGCCCCAGCTATTTTTCAGCAAGTAATGGACATGATGTTTAGTGGACATGACTTTGCAGTCGCTTATCTAGACAATATTTTGGTGGAAAGTGGAAACCCAGAAGAACACAAGAAAAATGTTTGAGGTTTTCAGAAGGATTCAGGACTATGGGTTCAAGCTAGAGGACAAAAAATGCAAATTTTTTTATGAATAAAATCAAATATTTGGGACAAATTACAAAAATGGCAGGAGACCAGATCCAGCATGGGCCAGTGCTATAAAAGACATGCCTGCTCCTGAAAATGTCAACTCCCTATAAAGTTTCCTGGGTTTGGCAAATCATTACCTCACATTTGTGCCAAACATGCATCGTTTGCAAGCTTTGTTAAAGAAAAAAAACAAAAAAAACTCTAAATGGATTTGGACGATAGAGTGCCAAGAAGCATTTGAAAAAAATTAAAGGAATGTTAACGTCGGGCTTGTTTTTTGATGCATTACAATCCTAAAAAAGAAATAATCATAGCAAGTGTTGCTAGTTCATATGGAATAGTAGGCTGCATTATGCATAAACTCTAAGACGGCTCAATTAAAACTATTGCACACTCATCCAGGACACTTCTTCCAGCCAAAATAATTATTCCGTGATAGAAAAGGAGAGTTTAGGGATTGTGTTTGCCCTTAAAAAATTTCATAGATTCATCCACGGAAGAAGGATTATCTTACAAATGGATCACAGACCATTGCTAACTATTTATGGGTTCAAAAAAAGCCTAACAACCTATACAGCTAATAGGTTACAATGGGTTGTCCAAACTTATCCCCAAAAAATAGTGAACCTTTGGAAGACACAGTCATTGCTCTCTACAAGCGGAAGTAGAGATAAAAAATGTTCTATGCAATACTCTGCAGGAATTACCTGTGACTTTGGAAGAAATAAAAAAATAAAGTGTTGGATGAAAATTTTATTGTGGAAATGAAGATAAAAACTAAAAGACAGAAGTAAAACAGAATCAGAGGTATATTCAATTTGCAATGACATTCTCATGTACAGTGAGAGAGTGGTTATCACTACAGAAACGAATCCTGAAAGAATTCTACACAGTACACCCTGGTATATCCAGAATGAAAAGCTTAATGAGAAGTTATGTGTACTGGCGTAGCATGGATAGGGACATCGAATGTTTGGTAAAGTCATGCAAAGGCTGTGCTTTGGCGGCTAAAGCACCACCAATAAAGTTCAACTCATGGCCAGAAACTGACCATCCATCACAGCTGTTTGAGACTTCCTACAGCCCCTCTATACTTAAAAAAAGCCAATTCAGGTTTGCTATGGTAAAAATTTTCTATTCCAAATAAAAATCATCACAAAAATGGCAAAAGTCATTTTATTTTCTCGGAAAAAAAATGGATTTTTATAGGGGTAAAATATTGATAAATGACCATTTTATCATCATCAGAGCAAAATATAAAGGAAACTTTTGATCTGAACCCCATGAAACTAGATATTTTCTGAAAGCAAACAATATGTTCTTTCATTTAAAAGTAAAATTGGCTGATGTAAATGACTCAAAACTTTTTTCAGGGGGTAAAATGTGAAAAAAAAATAGTGAAAATTTTGCATTTTTCTAGTTCTAAACAAAAAATTTCCATAATAACGGGCAATTAACCATTTTTTGGGAAAATCAGAAAGCCTAAATCATAATCAAACTATTTCAGGCATAAAATTGAGAGTTTGAAGGAAAACAATATTCCTAGGGGGTCAAAATGCGACAAAGTCCGTTGGTAATTTTCAATTTTATAGCCGCCAGGGGTTAAAAAATTGACACCTGGCCACAGAAATCTTTAGTAAAAGGCAAAAGTAAAAAACAAAAAAAAAACAGCAGTGATAAGGAAAATTAAACCAAATTGACTTTGAGATGTCTGGGTCAAAGGCCAGCGATGAACATTAGAACAAGCTGTCATCAACTTGTAAATCCCACCACTTACAAGATAAAAGCAAAGAGTGGAGAAAAAAAAAAGGAATATTGGTAAAAAGGGTCTTGATATGGGTTATTTTTTTCTAACCTATGTTTAAACAATGGCTTGATGTATTTTGTTTTTTAACACCTCATGACCCGGGTGATGACGACAAAACTTAGATGACATTGTTTTTTTTTCGCTGCATGTCTTTTGTATTTGCCATCGTGGTTCCTTTTATTCCATGACGTTCACACCAACTTAAAGAGAAAGGATTGAAGTTTGGAAAAAAAATTGTCTTGAAGTGGGAAAAAAAAATTTTTTTTCATAATACTTATAAAAAAAAAATGATTTTTCTCAGAAAATTGGCCTTAATTTTTTAATGCTAACCCCCAAGTGACATTTTTCACAGCCAAATCGAAGATAATCACCAGTGAATAATTCCATGTGCAAACAATAGCTGTCTGGATCCTATAATATGGCCTGAAAACATCTACAAGTTAACTGATTGATCGAAAACTTGTTGCACATAATTGTCTGTCTATATTTCTGAAATGAGGTATTATGTACATTATTTACATTATTCGGACTATTATCCTCATCTTTGTCGCCATGTTTATCACAACATTTCGGTCAGCCGTTGTACGCTCTGGCCTTCTTCAGGTGGTTGGAATGTCGAACTGAACCCTTTATTTCATACTCATGTCCTCAAGGACACATGGCACAGTGGATGAAGGCATTGGTTAGATCCAGTGACAGGACCCAAAGAGTGTGAGTTCAATACCAGGTTAAGGCAGTGGAGATTTTTCAGAGGGAAATTAACAGGAGATAACTGATAACTGACATCCATTAAACATGGTACGTGGAACTAAAACAGTCTACCCCAGTGAGCGAAATAAAGGGTTCAGTTCGACATTCCAACCACCTGAAGAAGGCCAGAGTATACAACGGCCGAAACGTTATAATAAACATGGCGACAAAGATGAGGACAATAGTCCAAATAATGTAAATAATGCACATAATTGTGTTTTTCACAGTCAGTTTCCATTATTTCATCTTGATGTTGACATTTTCAGACAGCCAAGTCATCCAGGCTACAGGAAAACAGTTTGGCACAGGTTTGCTTTGAGAACTTTGCATTCTATGAGGGGTTTAAAATGTTACTGATGAATGGGATTTTTTGCCGACTATTTTGATTATGTGCCATGTTGGATTTTACTATATGACAAAAACAAGCATTTTAAACAGCTATGCATTTTGACCTTGCTGGTCTAGTTAATGGTTCATATTATTTGATCGTTGTAGACAGTTTTTCCAAGTGACCAGAAATATCAAGATGTAAGAAACCAACCATAGAAGTGGTAATTGGGTTCCTACACAAACTGTTTGCAAGCTTCGGGGTACCAGATTTTATTGTTTCAGATAACAGCACCCAATTTACATCAAAAGAATTCAAGGGATTTTGTAAAATGTTTGTGGTATATCATTTTTCATTTCACTAATAAATGTTCAAATATTTCAAGCAGAAAAGCATTATAAAAATAAATTTTTCAGTTAAACTCATGTCACCTTATTATTTAAACAAAAAGAATTTAGTTAAAAAAACAATAAGGGAAAATCTAAGAAATATTTATAGTGATTGTGAACAAAAGCAACTTAGTAATTTAAACAGTTTGCTTAAGACAAGGAATTGCAAAAATAATGAAGAAAGAAAAATAGTGTGACATTTCAATTCGAAGATCTATAACACCCAAACTAAATTCTTTTTTCTTAAGAATAAAAAACTTAATTGAGCAAAAGGAGTGGTTCACTTTAACATTTTCTACTTTTAGCAGAAAAAGAAAACAAAATAAAGCCAAATGCTTATTTTGTCTATCAAATTTCAATAGTGAACATTTCTTACCTTAGCAAATTTAAAAAATGGTCTAGGATCATTCCTGAAATAATTGATATCAAACATTGCTTGAGGATCAGGAAGATCTGGGAAGTCCACAGCAAGACGAGCATATATTCCATTACGGGATCGGAAATCAGGAATACCACAGGAAACAGAGACCTTATAAAACAATAAAAGGACTAATATCATCGAAACATTTCCAGTAGCTACTTAGAATAATCACTCAAAAACAAAATGCACAAATGTCCATCTCCCTGCCAATTTAAATCGTTACTTATTTATCAACATCCAAATCTGTACGAGAAAAGGTATTTTACTGAATAAAAAATTAATGCTAAATTATACATTTATCAAAGAAAGTCAATATCATATTTAAAAAAAAAAAAAAATAATAATCTAAGTAATATTACAAAATTTCTACATTCCTTATTTTCATAGATACTTCTTTGGTGCTACAATACTCTACCAATAACTAAAATGCACCGCAATTAAGGTTTCAACATTATTAGGGTTTTGAAAGCAACTATCATTTAAACTTTTTAGAAAGAAATTTTGAATGAATCAACATTCAAAAGTTGATAATTTTTTTGGCAAAATTCATAACAAATGCGGAATATTTGTTGGAGAAATTAAGTAAACAGCAGTTTTACTTTCCAAACTGCTTAAGGGAAATAAAAATCAATTTCTCAGGAAATCTGATCAAAAAATTAAGATATAAATATATTTTTTATTTTTATTAAAGCAAATAACATTTTTTTTGCTTTTTAGGAAGAACATAACTCATACATGATAAATGGGATAAAAATCTCACAAAAAATGTTTTTTTTATTTTGAATTGATTCTCAAAGAAACTGTTTACACTGTCATTTCCATGGCATAATGTAAAAGTTTACCACTTACATAAAACATTGAAAAGAAAATTTGAAAATGAAGATTAAACTATCAGACTGCAAAAAATGAAAATCTGGGTAAGTTTTATGCACTGTACACTATATAAGAGTTAATTAAATTATAAGTATAGTTTGAAACTTTCATTGGTAATATTTATATTAATACTTCAACAAATATTTTAGATTCAGCAAACACTGATCTTTATTTTATTTCTTATTTTAAAATTCAATAGTTTTATTTAATGAGAAAATAGTATTTCATGAAATGAAACAAAATTACACAGAAAATATATATTTCTTACCCCAGCTCCAGTCAATACCATAATTTTTTTGGAGGTTTTCAGCAAATGTACAACATCATCAATAGAATTAATATGATTAAGTTTTTTGCGCTTAGGTGGTTCAGTGATGAAATTCGCAAGTAACCCCCACAAAGTCATCTCATCTAAATCTGTCGGAATCAATGTGTCAGGGGAGATTAACTCTTTAAACAGCATCCTCGGATCTCGACCCAAACTCATTTGACGCTGAACCCAGTTTAATGGGCCTGTAATGGAAAATAGCAATTGTAAAGTTTTTTTTCAAAATTTTATACTGCAGACAGTTTGTGCTAAGAAAAACAGTGGAATAATTTATTGATTTTGTCAAATAATTTTGCTTCAGTTAAATTTCAATTAAATATTTAGCATTAAAATTTTCTAAGCCAGAAAAAGAAAAAAAAAAAAAAAAGATACTTAATTGAAAATACAATCAAGAAATTGGTCTTTTAGCATAAAAAAAAAAAAAAATATATATATATATATATATATATAAAACCAACCTGAAACTGGCCTCCAAGCATCTTCATCCAACGCTGCTAAATCACTAATTTCACTGACATTATCAAGACTATCATCATCCTAAAATTAAGAAAATAAATGATTACTGTTTTCAATAACCATAGATAAGTGGAAAAAAATAACTTCTGTATTAAAATTTTAATTAGCCTTGATTAAAATGCTATTATTAATTTCAATGTACAAAAATTACAAGGATGAAAATAAAAGTGCATAAAAAAAAATTATCAATTATTAATTCTGATTTATAATTTATAAAAAGAAGGTTGGTAAAGGAAAGTAAAAAAAATTTACTAAGTAATAAAATACTCAATTTTTTTGTTTCTTTCTAAAAATAATTAATCTGTAATTTGGCAATTCAACTTCAAAACAAAGATTTAAGCAGTAATAGATCTGTCAGCATCTCTGTGAAAAAAAAAGAAAAAAGTGTTTTCATATGGTAAAAAAAAAAAAAAAAAAAAAGAACTATATGTAATTCTTTTTTGCTTGCTAAGAAAGCTTGATATTGTTGGAAAATAAATTATATTTACAGTTTTATTAATTACAAACATTTTGATAAAACTTTGTTTTCATCAAGTTTGGGGCTTTTTTCAACATGCTATGTTCATTTTTAAAGAAAAAGTGGAGGTACCTATTTTTAATCCTTATTATTTGTGCAAAGATTTAATATCATTATAGATTAATAGATCAAAAGCTACAGTAATTTTATATGCATTTCAAGCAGAAAAAAAGTAAAAGTTTATCCTTATTTTCTATTGACAAACATGGAAAGTAAATATTTAGATCTGTATGAGGGTTATTGTTTTTATGCCAGTATTTTGGAAGCTGATAATTTAAACTGATAAAGCAAAAAACTAAAAGATGTCATTATGACATCTCATAATAAAACATATATATTTGCAAATTAACAAGAAATATTGTCAAAGTTCATTGCTATGATTTTGCACTTGCAATATGTACTACATGGATATATTAATTGAATAACAAACAGAACTGAACATTTGACTAACACATGCATGCATTTATAAAAAGATCAGAATTTCATTAAAAGATGTAAGCATTCAAATTTTATGATTCTTCTATGACCAAATCTATTAATGTACTTTCTATGACGCACAATTTTCCAATCATAAACACATAAATCATGAATATGTGTGTTCTATCTAAATCTAAGACAAAAAAATACTAAAATTTCTATACTAAAAGTAAGTTTGTTTTTTTCTTCATTGGACATTTTGTTTTAATTGAGTGCTTTGGTAGGTGCGTGTGAAATACATACCAAAGGCTGATAATTTACACAGAAACTCATTACTTAAAGATTTGAGTAAACAAAATATTTCTTCTTAAAAAAAATTTCAATACCAGAAATGAAACAGTTAAAAACAATTTCTTTAATAGAATACAGAATAACTTGAAATAATTTTATGGAATGTTATCATTGATATCCAAAAAGATTATAAATATGAATAAATTATATAAAAAGATTTTTAAAAATAAAGAGTATTGGAGAAAAGACACTGAAATATAAAAATATAACTTTTTACTATGACAAAAAGTAAGACGAACAAACAATTATCTGATTCATTTAAATATAGCTGATACTTTTTGTTTTTTTAAAATCATTTTACCCCAAACAAGGTGATAAAGATACTAAGACACAATTGGTTACTGAGTGTGAAAGAATCTGAGGAAAAAAAACATTAAAAAGAGAGAACAATAAAAGAATCTGAATTAAGAAAACAGAAGATGACTATTGATATTGCATTTAAATTTTTGAACATCAAGGTTGACTGGAAAAACAAGCAAGAAGTGCAAGAGAAGAAAAGCAAGATTTTGGTTTTTCCAAGAGGATACAATTTTTCAATGATTACTAAAATATGCATAATTTAAAATAGACTCCATATTTGGTTTCCATTAAAACTTTTCTTAATTGTAAAATGGAAAACATCCAATGTCTTTAAAATAAATCCATTTAGATTTCTTGATTGATTTTTTTTTTTTTACAGCTTATCAACTGTTTGAAGATTTAAAATAAATTTAAATATCCTGAAAATATCTTTAGATTGTAAGAATTTGGGGGGGATAATAATGATTTTACTAATACAGATCCTATTAGTTAACACAGAGGTGGGTGGGAGGAAGGTGGACTGATACCTTTCCCAATGGTATTTGTGTGTAAGTGAATATAACAAACCCAACTGGAATTAATTAAGTTTAACACTAAATGTTTTTTTAGATGATACAGGTTATCCCACAACAAATGTGTAATTAAATCAATTTTTGTTAACATTAAATTTAACTGACCGAGGTTAATTTTATTTAAAAATTGAGATTTTAATAGTATCAAAAATCATGAGAATTTCCCAAAATACTGATCTAATTTTTATCTAAAAACTTATTAAAATCTAGTTAAATATACTCCAAATATATAAAATGGTAAATAAACCACTATGTTCAACAATTTAAAGAAATTCAAAGTCTAATGTAGCAAAATTTGAACTGTTTTCTTTAAATTGTGAAAAGAAACAAAAATCATCAATTTACCTGATTATCTATATCTGGATCATGTGAGTAAGAAAGATTTTTGTTGTCCATTTCTTTTTTATCTGAAAGTAAAATCAAATATTTATTTAAAGGGGAAAAAATAATTACCTCAATATTATTCTTTACCGATTCATTTTGTGAATATAAAATTATTACAATTTTTTGCTAAGAATAGTTTAACACAACATTCTGGTTTCTTGTATAATTTTTAGTATGTATGTATACTAATGTAATTCCATTAAGATTATTAAATTTGCTTTCCCTTCTTAGTTCCTCCAGTGCTAAATAACATTTTTATTAAGAGAAACATGCATTTTTTTGTTACTTAATATATACCACCATTACAAGGCATAGTATTGACATTTACTTTGTTGAGTGTATATCCATAAATATGTAAGATAGATGAAGGACTCAATAAAGAGAACATAATCATCATCATTTTTTAAATTCTATAGAATAAGAACATAATGCTAAATACAATATTCTTTTAAAAGATCTCCATCACAGTAAACAATTGTTTCATTGCAAACGTTTTCATGAAATTGCAAGCTCTTTTTAGTTTTTTTAAGACTCAATAAATTTTACAAAATGATTGTGTGAGACCACTAAAGTTGGAAATGAAAAGTATGAAAAATTGGAATATATATATAAGCAGAATAAATAAATTATGCTTAAAATCCTTGGAATTGTTTTGTTATTTACTAAGCTTGGCTTGACACAAGACCACAAGCATAGAGGCAACTAGTGAGGATCAAACTCCCAACTCAGTCGCAATGGTTAACCAGATAAGCTCACTAACTATTAATCCACCAAGACATCTGCTTTGAAATATTTTGTTGAGAACTAAAAAAAATAAAATAAAATAAAATAATTAATATCATTTTGCATGAGTAAGTATTATAAATGACTATGAAGACTGAACGAAAAGAACTGAAAAGATTTGTTCAAGTGCTGAGTGAATATGGTCAAGCTAGTGTCATAAAAAGAACAGATTTAAAAATGGTACTTTTTAGAGTAGAGTGAAATAAAAAAGACAACAAAAAACACAACTACCAATGATTAATCATAATAACAGTTAAAAGTATAGACTTCACTGTGACAAAATGTAGTTCATGCAAAGTAGGTACAAACAAAACCAGTTAAAAATTAAATGTTCTATTATGTTTCTATTATAAAATTTTCCTAGCCATTAGTTCACAGAACAAAAGATCCATAATAGTAGGGGTGGGCTATGGAGACCGAATTTTTCAAAAAATGTGGGGAAGTGTTTTATGCCATTCATTTGTGTCTAAATAGAAGGAAATGGACCAACTTTTTGAAAATTGGGATGGAGCCAGACTGAAACATGCCCAGAGCTGCCCCCTCCCATAAATCACTAAAAAATGAAAACGTATTCCAAATAACAATATTCACCAACAAATCTTCACCAAAATGATCATAAAACATCAATCTATGAGGAATTTGATGATGTATTGAATAAAACTGGTAAAAAGAAAAAAGGTATTATATAAAGAAAGACATTCTGGTCTTCTTGGATATAGTGCTGCTGCCTTGCTTCACCATTTTGATGATCTAAGGAATACTGTTTCAGATGTGTGGCATGGTCTACTTTCAAAGTCACGATGCCATTTTTAAACATGAGCAAGTTGAAGTCACTAAAAACCCTCTTGATCATTCTTCCTATTCTTTTTAATGGCCTGAGATATTCAAATATGGACACCTTGCAAAAGTATACAGTTGATTACTCATTTGATGTGAAGCAACCTACATCAAAATTAGAAATATATATCTTGGACCATTTTCGTAAACAAGCAGCAATTGATTTGCAGCGACAGCCTGGCCGGGAGTTCGGTTTCAACATTGAAGGTGAAAAGCCACGATGTTCTGATCTGACTAAAGTTGATCCTGAAGTTTGACATGACACTATACCAGGCCTCAGTAATTACCATTGACTCCTTTAGCATCTTCTGTTAATCTACTTTGGCTGGGTATTGCCACAGTTTCTTCATCTTGTCATTTGGCATGCATTCAAGATAGTCAATCGGGTATTCATCTGTGCTAATTTTTTCTCAAGTCATACTGACACATCAGTCTCTTCCATTATCTATAGCGAAGAAAACGGCAACTTACCTTGTCAAACCAAATGACAGCGCGTCACGTGTATTCTACAACGGAAAATGTGGCGAAAAAGAAAATTACTTACCAAAAAAAAAAAGGGGGCACAGACAGTGGCGCAAAAGGTAAACTCGGGGATCCTGTTGTCGGGTAAACAGGAAATTGATTGTGATACATACTGGCGCCACCATTCCCAGATGTAGAGACCATGTTCAATGAATTGAATGAATCTCTGGAAAATGTTGATAAATCTGCTCAACATAATGAAGACAAAATTGCTATGAATGAACCATGTGTGGTCATTTGGGACAATGATAATGTAAGCGATCTGGGATTGCAAAGGAAATATTTGTCGCAGATTATTTCCACAACGCAGAGAATAAATCACTAAGTTCAGACTTGAACATCAGGGGCAGAAAGAAAATGCCAAAAACTCGATTCACAGGTACTACCTCACAAATCACAATGCATGCAACCAGTCAGTCAATACCCAACTTTTTGTTCCACGATTCGAGAACCCCAACTGCTTTTAGCGGCAGAGCATTTTTTCCATTTGTCGACAGCTGGGAGAGGATGTTCAATTTTTGCATATCAAAATACTTTTATAGCGACTCCTGCGACAGACTTGTTTTTTTTTTAATTTAAATATTCCGTTTTCAGCATGTCATGTGGAATATGTGCCCCTTTTTTTTTTTGGTAAGTAATTTTCTTTTTCGCCACATTTTCCGTCGTAGAATACACGTGACGCGCTGTCATTTGGTTTGACAAGGTAAGTTGCCGTTTTCTTCGCTATAGATAATGGAAGAGACTGATGTGTCAGTATGACTTGAGAAAAAATTAGCACAGATGAATACTCGATTGACTATCTTGAATGCATGCCAAATGACAAGATGAAGAAACTGTGGCAATACCCAGCCAAAGTAGATTAACAGAAGATGCTAAAGATTTAAATTCTCCGTGCAATGTGATTGGATCATGGGGCTTAACAAAAAGAACACCAGTATTTGCTTTGCATAAAAATTATGTCATCAATGAGTTATTTAAATCATTATACTGTTAATGAGTTAATAAGCTTGTACTTCATATTAATATTTGAGAAATTTGGACTATTTTTATACCTTTTTAACCACAGCTAAACAACTTCATAGAATTAAGTACTATCATTGGAGATTATATCAGTTATTTTCCGAACTTTTGGCAATTCAGACCAATCTTAGATTTTCACCAAATTCCTCCATTTTCAAGCTTTTTTTTTAAAGGAGTTATTACATATGTAAGACTTAATACATAAAATGTAATTGTTTTAAGATATATCAGTAGAAGACCAGCCCAATAGGGTGTCTTGATAGAATGTAATGTTGAAGTATTTGGTGATTTCAATTCAAAATAATCAATTTTGTCCCAGTTTTTTCCTGAAATTTGGTCTATTTCAGCTCCAAAATGCCCTATTGTTTTCGAAATTAATGTGTAGACTCAATATTGTATGTGAAACCATGAATTTCATCATTTGAATATTTTTGAAGATTTGTTGGTGAATATTGATGTTATTTGGAATATGTTGTGATTTTTGGGGGCCCGGGCAGGTTTGGGCACGTTTTGGTACAGCTCCATCCCAATTTTCAAAAATTTGGCCCACTTCCTTCTATTTGGACACAAATGAGTGGAATAAAACACTTCACATTTTTTTTTTAAATTTGGTCTCCATAGCCCACCCCTAATAATAATATACAAGAGAATTTTTTTTCTTTGAAGTCTGCTTTTCAGTAGCTGATAATAAATATTAATCAGATGATTGTAACTTTTATTCATTTAAGCACTCATATAGCAAAAATATAGTTTAGATGGTATGTTTGCTGCAAGAAGAATATCTTAGAATATATTTGCACATTAGTTCTCAATATAAATTTATCCTGGATAGTCTTAAAATATTTACAATTTATCAGCTGCTTACAGTTTTCCTGCTTTATAATACTGGAGAAATTTAATTAGAAATTAAATATCATTAAATCATATATCACGATAAAAAAATTTAAAAAATGAAAAAACTTCTATCTTTGTAATATCTTGCAAGTGAACATTTTTGCTTGTATCTATCTATATAACAAGGAAAAGAATCTGACAAACAACTGCTGCAATCTTCAAATTACCATAAAATATAAAATTCAGTTTTAGAATTTTAATTTTGCAACTAGATAGTAACCAAGCAGTTAATGTTAATTTATTAAAATGAAACAATTAGCATATTTAAATGATTTTTAATGTAGGTCTGGGAGCTTAAAAAACAAAACTTCCAGATACAATGATGGTATTATATTTGGTATCTCCACGAGATCGCTGGAAAATGTGCATAACACAATAAAAACAGCCTTAAACTTGACAAAAGCAAAATTTTATCGTCAAAATGTTTGTTACTATTAAAAGGGAAGAACAAAGTATTTTTTAATTATTTTTCCATCTTTTTATAACATTCTAACTTTTGATTAAAAAACCTGTTTCTCTTCGTCAGTGGAAGTACTAAATAACGTAGCAAATTTCTGTGCATTTTCTTTTTTTTTTAATGACAGACATTAATTTTGAAAATATTTTTTATATTATATATATTACCCTCACCAAAAATAATTTTATGAAAACTCTAAAAATTCAATGTTGAAGCATGCAAGTCATTATATTAGTTAAAAGGCCAAGGCTTTGAGGAAAGTAAATCATGTTTTGTTTTTTTAAAAACTGGACTGATTTTTAGGTAGATGCAGTCCAGCATCTACCTAAAAATCAGCACTGAATTGTAACATACAAAACTCAATAAAACAGATATTATTTAATTTCAAATGCTTTTAGTAGCTTTTAGTTGTTTTTATGAATATGCATAATATTGTCTGAAGGCAAAAAGCTTTTTTGATGAAAAATGAATTTTTAAAAGCATTGTTATTTCTTAAATTATTTTATTATTTTTACATTAAAGTTGTTAAATATTGTAAAATTAGTGGAAATGGTAAATCGTTTACTTAATGGTTTTATTAAGTAGATCTATGTGTACAGATTATAAATTGCACAAGCTTTTTACAATCAACGAGCTTTCAGTTATAAAAATCTTATTGTTCCTTGCCTTTTGTATCCATAAAACATCTGTAATTCAAATGTACGGAAGCCCAGAAGAAACCCGATACAATAAAAACATCACGTGATTTGATTTTGTATATAAATGTTGTTCGGCACTGTTAACGGCCTTTACATTTTTACATTTACATTGAGCAAAACACGAAAATTTCATGAAAGTCTGATACCAGTTGGATTGAATTTCTAAACCTCTGTTCTTACTTGGCTATGAAAAGTAAAATAAAAAGTGTATATGATTATGTAACTATTAGAAAAAACAAAAGGCTTTTCAATATTGTCATATAACTTAAGATTAAAAAAGTAAAAATGTATAGCATTTCAACTTAAGGGGTACCTACAATGTATTATGTACCTATCTTATGAAATTTATATGATCTTAGTTTTATATTATCTCAGTTATGTCATTTTTCCATAAACGAAATATCAAAATTAATAATAAAATGAGTGGAAATCCAAATAATGCCGTAAAATGTAATAAATGTGCATAAAATATACACTACTGATAATATTTCATAAGAAAGGTAACTAATTAAGTAGGTTCCTTTTTTAAGAAATTTATCTCACTCTTCATGTCTTATTTAAATTTTTTTTTATAGTATTATATTTTTCCATAAAGCATCGTAAACATAAAGGTGAAAGCTAAGTACCAAAAAACAAAACAAAAAAAATTAAGTCAATTCTGACCGCATGTAAGATGTCAGTGTGTGGTGAAATCATCACATGTTACTTGTCAATCAACACAGAAAGCATGTCTCTTTCAAAATATATTAAATAAACTTTATAATTTCTAATTTTCTTAAATTAAATTTTGAAAAAATTGATTTTTAAAAGAATTCTAAAAGGGAGAATTTCATTTTTGTAAACAAAAGTGAAAAAAATGACTGATTGATTTTCTGTCAAATTTGCTGATTAAAAAAAAAAAACAAAAAAAAACATTTTTAACAAAAATTTTGGACATTCTAGGAATGATTAAAAAATGTAAAAAATATTCAAAAAATACTTTGATCTTTCCTCTTGATAATGACAAACATTTAGGCAGTAAAATATTATTTTCATCAAGTTTAAGAACCTTTTTATTCATGCTATGCTAGTTTTTTATCGATCTTATGAACATACCTATATTATATAAAGTGATTTTTCAACAAAGGAAAATAATTAAAAAATAAAAGAACATAGCAAGATAGGCACTTCCACAAAAATGTGATACCTAAAGTTTAAAATTAATTTTTAAAAATGAAAAATTCTTTATGAAGCTTTTAGTTTTAATTTCAAGCTAATAGATTAAATTTAATATTTCCAATAGGCAAAATACTTTGCTTTATTTCAAAACTAATTTAAATTGACTGTGAGGATTTTTCATTAAAAAAAAAATAAAAATAAAAAAAAATAAAAAATAATAATAATAAAAATAATAATCATCGCTAAACATCAATGATTTTAGCCATCTGTCATCACAATGTAATTCTCTTTATTAAAAAAATCTTTCAAGAATAACATACATTTCTAAAAGTTTATTTGGGGAATATTAGCTAATTTAAAGTTTAATTAGCCCAATTTCAAACAAATATTACTTTTAGTTTAAAATATTGCAGAAATGCATTTTTCAATACATAGTATTTAAGATGCTGACAATTTGACAGACAGATGGAAGTTTATCTAATTTTTCTACAATGAACATATCTGTAAATATTACTTGAGGAATATAACATGAGTGCTATTTTTTTATATACAGTAGAATCCCTGACAACTGGACTAAGAGGGCCTTCTGAATAAATAGTTATACCAAGAGAAGAGTTTTATCCCAAAAATTAATATGAAATTTCAATAGAAAATTCATTTTAATACAACTTTTTGATAAATATATGTTTATAAGAACAAATGTACAGTAGAAAATACATTTTTAGCAAATGTATCAATTATTACATTACAAAAAAGTGATAATCAGATAAATAGAAAATTTTATGATAATGTATTAAAAAAATTGTATTGTATTATTATTTATATTGTATTAAAAAAAAAAAGTTATCTCCACTAATTCACCAAAAAACAGCATAACATGAGGGAAAAAGGCCCCAAACTTAAAATGAAGCTTTATTGTCAAAATATTTGTTGTTATTAAGAGGAAAGACCAAAGTATTTTTTCATTATTTTTTTTCATCCTTCCTAGCACATTCAAAATTTCAGTTAAAATTTTTTTTTTTTATATGTCAGTGGTTGACGTAGTACTTACCATTAGCGTTTTAGCACCTTTTCTCAGGTGAAAAACACATTGATTTGGAAATTCTCGCAAAAATCAAATGTTGGATTTTAATGAAACTTTCAGAATTTACTCAATTATTTTAGACATTTTTTTTTTTTTTTTTAAGAAAGCCATGATATATATATATATATTTTACATCTGTTACCACCCCCACTTCATTTTATGAAAACGAGAGAAATTCGATGACATGCCTTTTATTGATTATATTAGTTAAAAGTAGAAGACTGAAGAATATAAATCAATTTTTTTTGTAAAATCAAATCAGTTACCCAAAATTTAGCTTATGAACTGTAATATACAAAACCTAACAAAACTAAGATATTATTTAATTAGAAGAGTTTGTTTTTTTGTTTTTTTCCAATTTTAAATACAATACAAAATGTGATAAAGTTGTTAAATATTTTAAAATTAAGTTTCAATCCATGCACTTTAGAGAATTAAGTAGATCTATCTTTACAGATCATAAATTTTAAAGCTTAGTACAATCTGCAACAATACATGTGTATGTATTTTAAAAAAGAATTTCACACTGTTTTTGAGTCTGCATAAAAACTTTTCCCTCAAAAAATACATGGATGATCATGAATATCCTTAATGTCATGTTTTAAGAGTTGTTTCACCTGACAGCAATAAACTGACCTCAGAAATGTTAGCTACTTTTCATATTGTGAAATTGTTGAATTCCCCGACTAACCATCGTTGCTGCATTTTCAAGTTTATTTTATGTCCTATTTCAATAAATATTTTAATTTAGATTTTAAATATAATTAATTTTTTGTTTGTTTTGCAGTGAGAGACATAAGTGCAATTATTAATTTTCTTTTTTAGTTTCAATTCTAGGGACTGAAACAAAACAATTAATACCAAAAATAAGGAAAATTAACACATTAAAAAAACATTTCATAAAAATGAGAGGTACCATCTTATGAAATTTTACATTATTATTTTTTTTATTATTAATTTTTATATTATTTCAGTTGTGAATTTTTTTCATAACCGAGATATAAACAATAAAAATAATGCCATAAAATTTTATAAGATATGTACCTAAAAATTAGGTACCTCTCTTATGAAATTTTATCACAATCTCAATTATGAAATTTTAAATTTATTTTATTGTTAGTATTTTAAATTTTATTTTTCCAGACGTAGAGCTAAAATTACCTAAAAAAAGGAAAGAAAAAAATTATAAATCAATAAAATATAAGATTGCTGAAAGTGTTTAATTTTTTTTTAATTATTATAGTTAATTAAATTAGTTCACTTAAGATCCGAAAAAATGTTCTTCCGTCCGATAACTTCCCCTGACCTAAGCTGTCAAGACATCGGATTTAACTGTCAGTTAACAATAACATTAACAAAACAAGTAGTCGCGATGCTTTTTAATAGTATTCAAGAATGAAAAAAGAAAAAAAGATCTTTTTTAATTAAAAAGGATGAAAAAATTTAACATAATAATCAAAAGTACTTAGGCCTTTCCTAAACATTTTAGAGACGATAATTTTTTTTTTTCATCAAGTTTGGGGCCTTTTTCATCATGGTATGCTCTTTTTCGACAAATTAGCGGAGATACCTACTTAAAAAAGTAATGAAATCTAAGAGAATATTTAAGACTTAAACTTAACATTAATGAATGGTTTAGTAAACATTATTAAAATATAAATGAAACTGAAAGGATTAGATCCGTTAAAAAACTTAACTTAACTGATCTAAAATCCTTTCTTTTAAACTTCTAAAAATTTATTTACAGTTCAAAGAAATGACCAACAAGAAGTCCGATTTCTTGTCGATAACTCCAAAACGGTATGGTTTCTTCATAATTGTTAATTCGAGTTCAGCATGTACATTTGCACGGAATTATGACGATTTTAGAAAATTTTAAGGGATATTTAGCGCTCGGGAGTTAAAACCAAAATTTACCAATACTATTGATAATTAACACCACTTTTTCTTGTCTAAAAATAAAAAATTTATCAATTATTTTAAGATTATTGTACCCAAAACTAAAAATACAATGTGTTAAAAATTAGCAACTGAGTGTACAATAGTTGAAACAAAGTTAAAAGTTTATCAATCCTTGTTCGTGTTTACATGTAAACTGAGTAAAGTGACTTTAACGCTATTTTTTTTAACTTTATTTCCTTTGTAAAAGGTGTTTTTATTGTTTGTTTTTTTTTTTGTTTGTTTTGTGCTTTTATTTATTAAGCAAAATAGGGGAGATAATTATAGATTATTTTTTGGGGTTTTTCGCATTTCTTTTAAATTCAATTTTTTTTTTAATAATGTGATTTTAAAACTGAATGTGTCACTTAATCATATGTGCATCCAAATCGCACACTTATGATTATTATTTAGTTAGTATAAGTAATTTATTCAAATATATCCAACAAAATGTTACACGTGTCTTGCATGCTGTTACTTTTTTTTTTTTTTTTTACTAAATTTTGAACCAACTTCTTAGCCTTTCAATTGTTAAAAAAACATTGAATATCAGATAAATATATATTTATAAAATTAAATATTAATTCTTGAAAAGATTAAGCATCAATTTAAGTTCATTTTATTTGTTTGCTTTTTAGATTTTTATTACACAATTCACTAAAACAAAACAAAATTATTGTTCATTGTTAAATGTTACTGGAAGTGTTTGGAGACGCATGAAAAAGAAACGAATAAAATTTATAAAAATTACTAAATTATAAATATTGTCTCTATTAAAAGAATTTGTAAAAGAAAACTATATTTAGAAAACAGAAAAATAACACTACGTTTCTTCAGGCACAATTTTATTTTTCTGTAATAAAAATAAAATGAATGCTTTTCTAACATTCATTTTTTATTTAAATAAACGTGCAAGTCTTAAATAATCCTTTCTCTCAAAAGTTTTAAAAAACAAGAAATATGAAAATAAACAAACTCTTTTGCGTTGTGATAAAAATGTTTAGTGTAGGAAATAGAAAAAGAAAAGGATTTAAAAACTAAAGAAAGAATAAACAAACATGGCCTTGACCATGAACAAAAATTAAACGACAAACTGGTGACCACAGTGAAAGAAAGAAAACATTGAGACGATCAAGCAAAATCGGTAAATGATCAATTAAAAACAAGAAGGTTAAAAATAATATATAGAAAATAAGACTGCATGAAAATAAAAACGATAGGGGAGAACAACGCCCGTCTCTCCCTCACCCCTAAAAACACACACACGCACAATGTGTATGTAATGTTCTAATTTTTCTATGCATCCACCTAGAGATTAAAGGACGAAATCAAAGAAGGAAATATTTGCTCCCATAAACTTTCCAATGAAGTGCTTAATGCTTAAAAGATAAATATAAATGAAGCCAACAATCAAACTTCCTCTTACCTGCAGTTAACAACATTTGTTCTATGTTTTTATCATTTTTCGCCGCCCCTTGTTGTCTTCGGCCTTCCTGGAGTTCTTCATCTTCATCACCCATATTTGTGTGATTGCGAACGTCACTATAACGTTCATCCTCTTCCTTCATCGACTGCTGCTTCGGATCCTCTTTATTATTATTCGTATTTATTATCTGATTTTTCTCTTTTTCCTCATTGTCGTCGTCGTCATCGTCGTAACGATGGTGGACTTGAGGATTCGCATTTCCTACATCGGAACAAGATAGTCTATTATTAAAATATGAGAGAACTGGGGTTTCCATCAATGAGTTTGAAGTTTGTTCTAAAGAATTTACAACCTCGCTGCATGTTCTATGTTGCAATGAAACAGCATCTGAATCTATACGCGGTCGTTTATGTGGAAACATCGCCGCCGTTTCGTCACTATCTTTAGCAGCCATGTTTGGTCAGTATTCGTCTCTAGCTTGATGTGCGCATGTACAAAGCCAGGAAACACACATATCCATACATATATATTTTAGCAGATACAACCATACACACAGGCTTAGATACATACATGTTCATTACAATATTATGATACATACACATTCGCTAAATTACACTTACATACGCATTCATAATTAACTAGCCTTAGTTTCGCAATTATTCTCTAAACAATCTTCGTTTAATTTTTACCTTGTTTTATTTTAAATATTGAATACACATTTTTCTTTGTTTTATTATTTATTTTAGTTCGCTTAGAACGGAATCCGAAAGTGCGGCACCTTTTAAGTATATAAATATTCATGTTAGTAAATGTTTTGGAGTAATTCTCTTGTTCATTTTTACCTCTTAAAAAAAAATAACAATAAAATAATCTGTTTTTTTATTATTATCTTAATGTTTCCAACCAAAAGTTAATTTGTAGTTACTGTAAATGAATACACAGTGACTGACTATTACTGCTTGTTTGTGTCATTGCCCAATTAAAAATATTAAACATGGCAAATATAGACGCAATTTTAAAGTATCAACATGACCCTGATAGCAATTATTATACACTTCTTGGGTGCAATCAACTCTCCACGGTAAGTATTTTCTTGGATAATAATAGTAATTATTACTATTATTACAAAGTATTACTAAGTAATATTTCTTCCTTTCTTATTTCCAAGATTAAAATGTTTTTTTAATTTAAACTTAATTATGTCAAAACAAAACTTATAAAATACCGACAGACATACAAAAACTCTTTTTTTTTTCTATCTCAACGAGAAAGAAAAAGATCAAGAACTGTTTTCTAATTCTTTTTTTTAATAAAGTGGAAAGATTAGGTGAAGAACATTTTCGATTAAGTAAGTCAATCACTAAGCCAACATATTAACTTTTTGGGGGTGTGGGGTCGACAAATTTTAAGGTAGAATTCAGAAAAACGGACAAAAAAAAATAGTATTTTCATTTTGATGCTATTTAAATACGAGACTTGCTGTCCCCTTCTGTTAACACGCAAGTGCGCGATAGAAATTGTAAGCTGGCTCGTTGATTGACTTGATTAATCAAAAATTTTGTTTTTGTAAACATTCGGTTAAAAAAATATTTTTTGAATGAATAACCTTAATTTATTTCAGAAAGAAATGAAGTTTCAAAATTTCTAAAAAATGTTCGAGGTATAACAAAAAAATAAAATTGAATAATTTGATAATAATTTTGTTTTATGAAAAATGAAAATAACAGGGGTTTTTTTTCTTTAGTTTTTTAGTCCATAATGTCCATGTACAGAATTGTAAAAAGATCAAAAGCACCCTTTTTGTGTTTTTACTCTGCAAATAGGAACTCAATTCGCAATCGCAATGTTACAAAAACCTTTACCCTAAAAAGTAAACTTCTTTTTTTTTTCTTTTTAGGCTTCCGTGCCTTGAAATTATCTAAAAACTATTGGCCAGTTTAGCATTATATTTGCATTGTAAAATTGACCATAAAGATGTTATGGACACAAAATCCGGTTCATTTTTTCATAAGAAAAATGAACAAAGTTCTGAAAGAAATGTCATTTTCATGAAGAGCTGAAAAAAATGGGACAAAGTGGAAAAGCTTCTAAATGAGAACCCGGTTTGTGCTAGGTTGGCGTCGTGGAATGGCCTTTTTTTAATCCATAAATGTATGTCTTGGATTTTATTTTTAAATTAGCTCATTTCGAGTAGATTTCTGTTTTTCTCTCTATTAACTCGTATACCATTGTGCTGCTTTTGAAATGATCAGTGATATTATGTAAGCCTGGTCTTTGATTTCAAGAATTGTGAGATCGGTGCACTTACAATGCATTTTCTTCTGAGTGAATCCTTTTCTTTCCTAATCAGACTGGCATTTATTTAGTTGAAATTGTGATCATAAGTGTTTATGGCGAACTACCAGTGCGTCAAAGTATTGTTATGCAGCATATCTCTGCGATACTCATATAGTCTATTTTTTGAGATTTCTAAATGTTTTGCAGTTTGCTGATACGCATCATTGAGTACTTTGTACAATTTATTTTTTTATATTCTTGCCCTTGTCTTGTTATTGTTGCTATTTCGTTTGGTGCTATGTCTCTTGTTTTAGAAGTGGTGTTGATGAATTAAGGTTTGATAAGTTATTTTCGATGGTGACTGTTACGAAGTTGTCGCAGACTGGCGAATGTATTTTTTTTAAGATATCAAAAGGTTAGGTTATCAGAAGGGTTAGTGATGTTGGTGTTCTTAGACATTCATCCACAACAAATTAAGAAACAGGAATATTGAAGGCAAATCATTCAAGAGAAATCAAAGTGAAAACAACATAATTAAAACTAAAAGTAAAACTTAAGTTATTGATTTATATAAAATTAACATACACAAAAAAGTCAGATATTGTTGGACAGGTGTGAATGGTTGAATTGAATTATGTAGTGTATTTATGCCAAGTTTCAGTGTGTGAAACTGTTACTAAGGTTTGTGTCAGTGAAATTAAAATGTTTGGTCGTGTACGAAAATGTCTTTTTTGTGAGAGTTCAGTCAATACATGCGTATGTTTATTTAAATTAATGTCCAAAGTTGGTAAGAGTTGTGTACCTTTTAGTTGTTTTGGTGTTTGATTGAATGTTTACGAATACTTATTTAGTAATGTGTTATTTCACTTTGTTTAGTATTGTAAGCAATTGTTCCTGGGAGAGCGAAATGCTGCTTGTTGAGTCAGAGAAGTTTGCGCGGGAAAAGTGTAGTTGGTCAAAGTTTTGACTAGCGTGGATTAGTTTGGCATCTTCTGATTTTATTTATTATTGTATTAAAAATACAATTATGGCACAAGGCCGAAAAAGGGGAGGATTTGAGGCTGTTAACTACCCTATACATAGCTAATCCGATTCACGACCCATTCACTCATTACAATTTGCCCATTCACCACAAAAACTCGTCCATCACCAATCAATCCTCCATACATCATAATACCGCATCCTCTCAAGGGGGGACCTACAAAACGCGCCCCATGCCATAAAAAATTAATATTAATAAATGCTTAAAATTCTATGATGAAAAATGAGAGGGGAGGGAGATGAACACAATAAAAAACTAAAATATTTACACAAATCAAATTAAACATAACTGATGATAGTAGGGCCCGTCCAACCCTCAAAACAGAGAGGCCGCTGCATTCTGCCCAGGGGACAAAATCAAGAAGCTCTCTCGCTAAGGGAGTGGGAAAGGAGAAAATATAAACGGACATAGGAAATATAAAAGCTGACCCAGTCGAGATAAAGTGGGGAACTGGGGAGGTTGGGAATATCGACTTAAATCATAACCAAAGAGATAGCCGGGAACAGGCCAGGAACAACACTTACTCACATTAACTAGGTACACAAAAGCTTGTCTAACCTAACCAAGGGGAGGGCTCCACAGGAAACCACCCCGGTGTGACATAGGTTGACCTAGAAAAGAAAATCAAGGCTAGCCCCGTTCAAACGAACCAAGCTCGCCTCAGTCACCCACCTTTCGCTGAAGACTGTCGAATGCAATCGTTTTCTATCAGTTCTAATCTTCATCTTGAGCTGATGCTCAAAGAATCGGATTAGATCCTGATGAGAAAGACAATTGCCTCGCAAGACTTCCTCCTGCCGCGTCGTCCAAATCACCATTCGAGCCGTGGCCAGCAGCGTCAGAAACACCATTCGTTTCACCCCAGAGTACGGGGGTGACACATTGTCACACGCGTATGCGCGATCAATTGGCAGGAGCTTTTCGGGAGCGAGACGAGCCGTCAGCTCGCCGACATGGTCCCATAAGGGGCGAACCCGGGGCAATGGTAGGTGTGCGAAGCCGTTTCCTCTAAACCAAGGCCACACCGTTCACAGTCTGGCAAATCCGCCAAGCCCCATATAAAGGCATTGTCATTGAGAGGCAGCCGATTCCGAGCCAATCGCCAGGTAAGCGAAAACGCAGGGTTACTGAGGTAATCCGTCGCTGGCGCCCAAGACCAGTAAGAGCGAAACTCATCCTCCGACACGTCTAGCCGCTCGCGACCCCCTCCACTAAAAGACGATAGAAGACCTTCCTAGGCCGAGAAAGGTCACTGGACCGAGGAACAGCCAACTAGGCCGACCGACACTCGCGAAGGAAATCCGATTGATCTCGGGGTTTACTATGGCACTCAACCCGCGAGATGGGGGGACTGATAGTAAGAAAAAGGAACGCGTCCCTAACAATCCCCGCCATAATCGAATCTCCTCCTGTCAATGTGCGGCGTAGGAAAGCCAACTTCGAGGCGAGTTTGTGGCTCGCCAGGTGTGGCATTCCCAGCCCCCCATGACACGGACGTTGTGCACAGACTCGTCTGTCGACCCGATTCCCGCGTCCCCTCCATAAAGTGGAGGATAGCGAAAGCTTGAGCGGCTTCCGATGGTCGTCACAGAGAGGAAGTACGGACAATGGGGAAAACGTAAGTGGCACACGCCTCCGCCCTGCCCTTCACAGACAACCTCCGTCGACGCCAAGTCTGACCGGCCGCCTCGACCTTTGCTCGTACTTCAGACCAATTTTTCTCCAGCTGGAGGTTGGGTCCAAACCACACTCCAAGAATGCGGACAGGACCGTCCGTCCAACCGAAGGGCCCCGGAAGATCGACCCCCGGTCGACTTATCGCGGTTAATCTTGGCCCCTGTCACCTTTTCGTACCGATCAACTACACTTTTTCCCGCGCAAACTTCAGTACCGCCTCAATGTCTCTGCGAGACGACACGAAAGCAGATACGTCATCGGTGTACGCAGAAACCCTGGTTCGAGCCTCTCCAGGCACGGCGATTCCGCGTAGGGCCGGACGGCACGCCCTGTCCTTCAGCCGGCGAAGGAGAGGCTCCAACGCCAAAGCATAATGTAGGGGTGACAGTGGACACCCCTGACGAACCGACCTAGACAGCGCAAAAGCGCCCGACAGCTTCCCGTTCACCTGTATCCCAGCACTGGGGGAGCGATACAGGAAGCTAATCCAGCGGCAAAAGTCGGGTGCGAATCCGGCGGCCTGCAGGACAGCAGCAAGGTAGCGATGGTCAACCCTATCAAATGCCTTGGATTGATCCAAATTGATCAGCACAGCCCGGGAAAGACTAGCCTTATCAGCTCTATCTAGGGTGAGCCGTTTGCTGAAATCCATGGTGAAAGACCTAATCCTACACTTAAGTCTATCCCACCACTTATTCCCGATAACCGCCCCCACTAGCTACCGCTGCACTAAGCTAATTAGCTGCTTCTGGAACTCCCGCCTGTCCAGTAAAGACAGATTGAACAGTACCCAGCCATTCTAGGCCTACGCTCTAACACCATGCGGGCACAAACGAGTTTGTGGTCCGGATAGCCAACCCAGTGGAACGTGGGACAATCTAACAAATCTATGTCGGCTCCTCTAACTAACATTCTGTCAAGCTAGCTAACCACCTTGTCACAAGGCCAGCTAAGAGCCCACGTCCACATTTTACCCCGGGGTGATCAACCCGGTATCTATCAACGAGACCAAAATCATTCATCAGATCAACCAAGCTACGATCGCCCCTACACCCGCTAGCACCCTGCACCCGATCTAACTTGTGGTCCAGGAAGGCATTCCAGTCTCCAATTAGAACTAAGCACGTTGAATCCACCAGAAACGGCCCCAATTGCCGAGAAAACGAGACCTGCTCCTCTTGGTCGTTGGGTGCATAAACCGCAACGACCCGAAACAAACCACTTTTCACGGCAATATCAGCCACGATCAACCGGCCCTCAGCATCGGTATGCACAAGGTCCACCTTCGCATCTAGAGTCCGCTTCACCAGCAAAGAAACTCCTCTGGCACACCGGTCCCCATATGCTGAATAGACGACAAAGTCGCTAGACAGCACACACGCATCGGAACTGCAAACAAAGTGGGTCTCTTCGATCGTGGCAACATCCACACCGAAAGACAAGAGATCCTGGAGCAGGCGGGCTGCCTTACCCCTATCCCTCAAGCCCTTCACATTCAAAGTGGCTATCTTGACGGACATTGATTAGGTCTGAAAAAGAAAAAATTAAAAAGAAAAGACCTACTCACATACGGACTGGAAATCTGCGTTGGTCAGGACCCCGATGGATTGTCCGAGGCTCCCTATGTCCATCTCCGATGTCATCCGTCCTACCAGGACAATTCCGCCGATGTCCATGGGATAAGTTAGTTTAATAGCTCGATATAAGGAGGGATGGAGTATGACAGGGACCCTCCCAGCATAAAACTCCCTGAGCTTTTTTAAATATGGTGAATCCACCACCAACATCCTAATCTTAGGAAATGCGTCCTTGGCCTCATATTACGTGGCTCCACACCTTGAAGTAACTCCCCATGCCCCTTATGTATGTATTTACCCCAGGGGCATTCGGGAAATTACGGGGATCCTCTGTAGACTTGCCATCTACCGAGTTTATGTGAAACAAGAGACCTAGCAAGGCCCTCTTATGTTTCGGCAAGCCCTTCTCCAATTCTTTCCTATCTACCTTGCATATTTCTTCTGGGCCAAGGAAATATTTTTTTTCTTTTTCGCCTTCTTCTCCCTTGAAGGGTGGGATGGGGAAGAAGTGGACGCATGATGGGGTGTGGAGACAGAACTAAGGGAAGATTTAGAGGGAGAGGGGTATGGAGCACGGGAAGGGGAGGAAGGGAGGCTCCTAACTTTGGGAACTATGACAGTTTCTTTAGGGAGAGCAGGGATGGATAGCGACCTGGTTTTAATTGCGCACTTGTCCGCTCTGCTTCTTTCGGAATGTCTTGGTTTTTGTGCGTCATCTTCCTCTCTGCTCCTCTTTAAAGATGATGCACGAGGTGGAGGCATTTCCTCCACTTCCATCTCCACCTCTCTGGTTGCTCATGTTGCTGCTGCTGTTGCTGCTGTTTTGGGGGTTGTTCTCCCTTCTGGTCCCCCTGTTGCTTTTCCTGCGGTTGCTTAGCCCGTTTCCCGGGGCTTCGCGGAACCTCCTTGGGTTTCAACTGTTTGTCTAGATTCCCGGGACTTTGCTTCTTCTGCTCCTCCTTAGGCCGCTCCTGTGCTGGCCGTTGTTGACTGCTGGGTTTATTTTGGTGGGGGGTTCATGCCCTTCACAAACGTCCACTCCCCATCAGGCGCCTTCTCCGATGCTGTTGGTGTTACTTTTGCTGTCTCTGCTGCTGATGCCACAGTTTTTGTTGCATTTGCAGTCTTTGTTGTGCTCTTCGCTGCTGTTGTCGTTGTTGTCGGGTGGGGTGGTGGTTGCAAAGCCTTACCTGGGCACACTTTGGCCATGTGCCCAGACACTCCACAATTCCAACAGTACGGCTTCTTTCCCTCCACAACTATCAGCATACGCCTGTCACGGCACAACAAGACATTTGGAATTTCTCCAAACGCCTGTCTTGTCAGCGTCACTTGCAGAATTATATCCCCTGTAGCTATCCCAGTTTTGCTGATAACTGCGGCAACATCTTCTACTGAGCCATAGTTGGCAAAAAAGGCCCCTACCCTATCCGTCGAAATGTCCACGGGCACCCTATGTACCATGATTTTGGTACACCGAGTGCCCATGTAATCCATCTGGAGTCTTACATTGCCAGTGGCCAGGGTGCTTCCGGCTAACTGTTTTGCTTCTTGCTCATTGGTTAGGAGAATATCCCAAATGGCGTTAGTTCTAGCCAAGACTTTCGGTGCGATGTTTACTTTTTTAAGAGTCTCTTCCATCATTTCCCTGCTGACTCCAATCAATTTCCGATTCTTCACGTCTGAAGTCAGCAGAGAAATTATTCTTGAGTTCACCGCATCTAATGCCTCTGGAATCGTCAGGAAATCTGTCCCTTTGACATACATGTTGTACTGTTCCTTTATCTGGCTGTAATAGGCCGCATCTTTTTTTTGAGGCCTGTTCTCCACCCAGGCCATTGTTTTTACAGGTGGCAAATTTTCCGTTTGCACCGTTTGGGACGGTGATAGTGTTAGATTTTCTGCCATGGGGATTTCACACCCCCCCCCTTGCAGCTAAAACAAATAAAAGTTCGCCATTTTTATATTTTTCTTTTGGAAACAATAAATTAAACAAAAATCAAATCAAACAAGTGGAAAATAAAAATATAAAACACGTAAAAACTAAAACTGAAATAAAAACAATAATTCAAACGAAAAAGATATTAAAAACGGGGTGAGGGTAAATTTACAAAGAAGAAATAAACAAAAACAAATGCAGAAATAAATCCAAATACGCACAAAGAAATGGGGGGAAAAGATAAAAATCAAAACTTTACAAACAAATGAAAAACCTAACTGTTCGTTTCAAAGGTTCGACCTTCAATCAAAAAAAGAAGCAATAATCAGACCACGCAACTTCAAAAACTGGGTTACTCGAAGCAAGGAGGAGGTTCTGACTCATTCGAATCGATTCGGACGCCTCTATTTATAGAGTTTTGGGTATAAAAATCGGCTCAAAAACGTTAGGCGCGAAAAGATATTTTCACTTAAACTTGCTACAGTTTTAGAGGTCTGAGCCAATGAAAAGTCTAGTATGCTGAAACTAATATGCTGATTGGTTAATAGGTGATTATTGGTGTAAAGTGCATTATTCCGGAGGGGTGAAAGGTAGGTATGGACTATTCCATCAACACCCACCACCGCCAGATTAATAGTCATAGCATTATGGGTTTTAATATGTGAAATATGTCTTGAATTTAGCAGGCCAATGAACGTGCCTACCCGACCTGGTATGGGTAGATGGATTTGCTTCTGAGTCACCTGCTTGAAATGGTTGTGTGCATGTGAAGCGGAGTAGCGTAAGGACTAGAGGATGGTCTGATTATGCTCAGTTTGAGCATGTTGTCAAACTCGTCCTTAGCTACATGCAATTTGTTAGGGTGTAGACGACGGGGTTGAGCATGAACTGGGGTTCCAGTCGTTTTTATGGTATGAGGGGCATTATGCCTGATAGGCTCTGCATACGTAAATGGTGATAACAACGATTTGTATTTCTGTAGTAATTTTTTGTAGCCATTTGCTTTCGGTATCAAAGCTGTTAAACCAATTGTAGAGTGCTTTGATGTTAATCCACGGCGCTGTAGATTCGTACGTGCGTCAGTAAGCATACGCGAAGATAAATCAACGGACAGATAATAATGTGCTAAAAAACTTGCGCCTACGATTGGCATTTCAACATTGGCGATTGTGAAGGTCCAGACGAATTCCCTTTGTAGTCCAATGTTGAGTGACATGACTCACTCGCCATCGGTGCTAATTGTTGTGCCGTTGGCAGCCTGTAATTTTAATGAAGCTTCCTTGGATGATATTGTTGATTTGTCGCAATTTCTGAACAGCACGACGCTGACTTGTGCACCGGTGTCGACCAAAAAAATTAAGGTTGCTATTTTGGTCACAAATGTAGAACAGGTGGTCTTTATTGTCAGCCCTGACAGCCAACGCCTTCAGTGGTTCCCAGGCAGGTCGTTTCCCTGTATGTCTGTTGGGAATGTGTTTTGGAAAGCTCATGGCGGCTGGCACTCCCTAGCGCACACGCCAAACACCTCGTGGTACCAGCAATTACCATGTTGACGGGGGTGACGCAACGCTGAATGCGGTCTACGATTATGATGCCGGGCAATTGAATTGCTCCGACTTCTTCTAGGCTTGTTTTGAATTTCATCAAACTGTAGAGAGAGTTTCTGTAGCTCTGATGTCATAAGTTGTAATCTTTGATTGAAATCTGGAGTGAGGTCATCTGACGGGCTTACGGAGAAGACTTGCTGAGTTGGTGTGGTGTCTGATATTTTGTCAGCAATCACTGCTAACTTCTGGATGTCGACCTCATCTGTGAGCACGGTTAATATTCATACAACTTCAGGTTGTAGTTTATCTAGCCACATCTGTTTCAGGACAGTGTCAGACATGGCATTGTTGCCGAGTAAAGATTGCATTTGACGCAAAAGTTGAGATGGTTTGCTAGTTCCTACGGTTAAATTAGTCAGAAGATCCTTTATTCTACATTCTTCTGAACAACCTGTGTGGTGTAATATGGCTTGCCTGAGTACTTCATATGGCTTGTCAGTCGGAAGGTTTGTGAGAATTTCTGCCACTGCTGCAGCCACCTCTGCAGGTAATTTTTCAACGATGAAGGCAAACTTTGATTGCTGCGATGTGATGTGTCGAGCTTGGAATATCGCATCGATTTGTATAAATCACGTTGGGCATTAGAATTGTATGCAGGCATTTCTAGTCTTATTGCAGTGTCAGTCTGGGGAATCGGTTCAGCCATGTCGATTGCGGCTTTTTTTTTGTTTTGTGTTAGATCAGTTCTCGCTATGCAAAAAATTTTCCTTTTAGAGTGCTGTGTGTCCTGAACGTTGTGTTTACCAATTCAGTTGGTGCAAACGTCAGTGGTCATTAATTTTGTTAATGTCGTCGGTTTCACTATTTCTTTGGTTGGAGCAGACTTGAATGTTGGTAGTCACCAATTTTGTTGATATAGATGTAAACGTTGGTAGTCATCAAATTTTGATGCTGTTAACGTCGAGGTTATCAATTTTGTAGGAACGTTGGGGTTACCAATTTTGTTGCAGACTTGTGAATGTATTTTAAGATATCAGAAGGTTAGGTTATCACAAGGGTTAGTGATGTTGGTGTTCTTAGACATTCATCCACAACAAATTAAGAAACAGGAATATTGAAGGCAAATCATTCAAAAGAAATCAAAGTGAAAACAACATAATTAAAAGTTTAACAATAACATTGATTTATATAAAATTAACATACACAATTAAGTCAGATATTGTTGGACAAGTGTGAATGGTTGAATTGAATTATGTAGTGTATTTATGCCAAGTTTCAGTGTGTGTGAAACTGTTACTAAGGTTTGTGTGTGAAATTAAACAAAGTGTTTGGTCATGTACAAAAATGTCTTTTGTGAGAGTTCAGTCAATAGTTTGTATGCGTATGTTTCTTTAAATTAATGTCCAAAGTTGGTAAGAGTTGTGTACCTTTTAGT